>OZ038313.1:30194959-30286100 GCA_964035775.1 Osedax frankpressi
TGTTAGCGAAACTAAACTGAGAAGTAAATGAATAATGTTCAAATAGTAGAGAAATAATGGAAGTAGTTAAGAAGTAGTAAATAAGTAGTAGAGAAGTAGTAAAGAAGTAGTAGAGAAGTAGGAAGATAGAGAAGTAGTAAAGAAGTAGTAGAGAAGTAGTAGAGAAGTAGTAGAGAAGTAGTAGAGAAGTAGTAAAGAAGTAGTAGAGAAGTAGTAGAGAAGTAGTAAGAGAAGTAGTAGAGAAGTAGTAGAGAAGTAGTAGAGAAGTAGTAGAGAAGTAGTAAAGAAGTAGTAGAGAAGTAGTAGAGAAGTAGTAAAGAAGTAGTAGAGAAGTAGTAGAGAAGTAGTAGAGAAGTAGTAGAGAAGTAGTAAAGAAGTAGTAGAGAAGTAGTAGAGAAGTAGTAAAGAAGTAGTAGAGAAGTAGTAGAGAATAGTAAGAAGTAGTAGAGAAGTAGTAAAGAAGTAGTAGAGAAGTAGTAGAGAAGTAGTAGAGAAGTAGTAGAGAAGTAGTAAAGAAGTAGTAGAGAAGTAGTAGAGAAGTAGTAGAGAAGTAGTAAAGAAGTAGTAAAGAAGTAGTAGAGAAGTAGTAGAGAAGTAGTAGAGAAGTAGTAGAGAAGTAGTAGAGAAGTAGTAGAGAAGTAGTAAAGAAGTAGTAGAGAAGTAGTAGAGAAGTAGTAGAGAAGTAGTAAAGAAGTAGTAAAGAAGTAGTAGAGAAGTAGTAGAGAAGTAGTAAAGAAGTAGTAAAGAAGTAGTAGAGAAGTAGTAGAGAAGTAGTAAAGAAGTAGTAAAGAAGTAGTAGAGAAGTAGTAGAGAAGTAGTAAAGAAGTAGTAAAGAAGTAGTAAAGAAGTAGTAGAGAAGTAGTAGAGAAGTAGTAGAGAAGTAGTAAAGAAGTAGTAAAGAAGTAGTAGAGAAGTAGTAGAGAAGTAGTAAAGAAGTAGTAAAGAAATAGTAAAGAAGTAGTAGAGAAGTAGTAGAGAAGTAGTAGAGAAGTAGTAAAGAAGTAGTAAAGAAATAGTAAAGAAGTAGTAGAGAAGTAGTAGAGAAGTAGTAAAGAAGTAGTAAAGAAATAGTAAAGAAGTAGTAGAGAAGTAGTAGAGAAGTAGTAGAGAAGTAGTAAAGAAGTAGTAAAGAAATAGTAAAGAAGTAGTAGAGAAGTAGTAGAGAAGTAGTAGAGAAGTAGTAAAGAAGTAGTAAAGAAGTAGTAGAGAAGTAGTAGAGAAGTAGTAAAGAAGTAGTAAAGAAGTAGTAGAGAAGTAGTAGAGAAGTAGTAGAGAAGTAGTAGAGAAGTAGTAGAGAAGTAGTAGAGAAGTAGTAGAGAAGTAGTAGAGATGTAGTAGAGAAGTAGTAGAGAAGTAGTAGAGAAGTAGTAAAGAAGTAGTAAAGAAGTAGTAGAGAAGTAGTAGAGAAGTAGTAAAGAAGTAGTAGAGAAGTAGTAGAGAAGTAGTAGAGAAGTAGTAGAGAAGTAGTAGAGAAGTAGTAGAGAAGTAGTAAAGAAGTAGTAGAGAAGTAGTAAAGAAGTAGTAGAGAAGTAGTAGAGAAGTAGTTGAGAAGTAGTAAAGAAGTAGTAGAGAAGTAGTTGAGAAGTAGTAAAGAAGTAGTAGAGAAGTAGTAGAGAAGTAGTAGAGAAGTAGTAGAGAAGTAGTAAAGAAGTAGTAAAGAAGTAGTAGAGAAGTAGTAAAGAAGTAGTAAAGAAGTAGTAAAGAAGTAGTAAAGAAGTAGTAGAGAAGTAGTAAAGAAGTAGTAAAGAAGTAGTAAAGAAGTAGTAGAGAAGTAGTAAAGAAGTAGTAAAGAAGTAGTAGAGAAGTAGTAGAGAAGTAGTAGAGAAGTAGTAAAGAAGTAGTAAAGAAGTAGTAGAGAAGTAGTAGAGAAGTAGTAAAGAAGTAGTAAAGAAATAGTAAAGAAGTAGTAGAGAAGTAGTAGAGAAGTAGTAGAGAAGTAGTAAAGAAGTAGTAAAGAAATAGTAAAGAAGTAGTAGAGAAGTAGTAGAGAAGTAGTAAAGAAGTAGTAAAGAAATAGTAAAGAAGTAGTAGAGAAGTAGTAGAGAAGTAGTAGAGAAGTAGTAAAGAAGTAGTAAAGAAATAGTAAAGAAGTAGTAGAGAAGTAGTAGAGAAGTAGTAGAGAAGTAGTAAAGAAGTAGTAAAGAAGTAGTAAAGAAGTAGTAGAGAAGTAGTAAAGAAGTAGTAAAGAAGTAGTAGAGAAGTAGTAGAGAAGTAGTAGAGAAGTAGTAGAGAAGTAGTAGAGAAGTAGTAGAGAAGTAGTAGAGAAGTAGTAGAGATGTAGTAGAGAAGTAGTAGAGAAGTAGTAGAGAAGTAGTAAAGAAGTAGTAAAGAAGTAGTAGAGAAGTAGTAGAGAAGTAGTAAAGAAGTAGTAGAGAAGTAGTAGAGAAGTAGTAGAGAAGTAGTAGAGAAGTAGTAAAGAAGTAGTAGAGAAGTAGTAGAGAAGTAGTTGAGAAGTAGTAAAGAAGTAGTAGAGAAGTAGTTGAGAAGTAGTAAAGAAGTAGTAGAGAAGTAGTAGAGAAGTAGTAGAGAAGTAGTAGAGAAGTAGTAAAGAAGTAGTAAAGAAGTAGTAGAGAAGTAGTAAAGAAGTAGTAAAGAAGTAGTAAAGAAGTAGTAAAGAAGTAGTAGAGAAGTAGTAAAGAAGTAGTAAAGAAGTAGTAAAGAAGTAGTAGAGAAGTAGTAAAGAAGTAGTAAAGAAGTAGTAGAGAAGTAGTAGAGAAGTAGTAGAGAAGTAGTAGAGAAGTAGTAGAGAAGTAGTAGAGAAGTAGTAAAGAAGTAGTAGAGAAGTAGTACAGAAGTAGTAAAGAAGTAGTAAAGAAGTAGTAAAGAAGTAGTAAAGAAGTAGTAGAGAAGTAGTAGAGAAGTATTAAAGAATTAGTAAAGAAGTAGTAAAGAAGTAGTAGAGAAGTAGTAGAGAAGTAGTAAAGAAGTAGTAGAGAAGTAGTAAAGAAGTAGTAAAGAAGTAGTAAAGAAGTAGTAAAGAAGTAGTAGAGAAGTAGTAGAGAAGTATTAAAGAATTAGTAAAGAAGTAGTAAAGAAGTAGTAGAGAAGTAGTAGAGAAGTAGTAAAGAAGTAGTAGAGAAGTAGTAGAGAAGTAGTAGAGAAGTAGTAAAGAAGTAGTAGAGAAGTAGTAGAGAAGTAGTAGAGAAGTAGTAGAGAAGTAGTAGAGAAGTAGTAGAGAAGTAGTAGAGAAGTAGTAGATAAAATGGAAATAAAATAGAATATATAATTTAGATTTTAGGAGAAGAATAGATACAATACAATACATGTATTTATTATTAGGAATATTATATATATATATATATATATATATATATATATGTATATATGTATATATATATATATATATATATATATATATGTATATGTATATATGTATATATTTGCTAAAATAGTTCATTAATTTAGTATAAACAGTTTTAACTTCAAACCAACAATTTTATAATATCCACCAAAATTTCGTTTCTTGTTATTATTTTCTTCCTCTTTCTTTTTCTCCTTCAAACTTCCACTGAATTTCAATAATATATTAAATGCCTTACGTGATCAATTCCTATGGTTATATTTTAATACAATACTTAAAACTACTTTCCGAATATATGGCTGTCGGTATGTAGGTACATACATATTTGGTAACATGAAAATAAGACTATATATAGATAACTATAAAAATCGCTTTCTAAATGTTAATTAAAGGTATGCTTGTTATAGAAATTAATTAAAATATAAATAGAGTGAATATTTTCAAGTTAGATTTAATAAGATACGGTAGAGTATCTTCGTAGTATGTATCAATTACTGAGATATTTAAAACTTATAAATATCAACAAAAGATGTTATCTAATTGCTCCAATGAATTTAGTTAAAATGTTAAAACATAACACATTTATTATGTTTTGGTCCAATAATCAATCAGTAAATATTATATTTAAAAATATTTGATATCGGGTTATCATTATTTTGCCCGCCTACTAACCCATCATCATCATCACTTGATTGTTCATCCCATTTGGATGTTCCATTTGACAATTGTACTTCACTGTCTTTGTTTCCTAACGGCAGAGTTTCTAATATCATCGCTTCAGGTTTGTTATCAACTGGGTTTACGTAAACCGAGGTCGACGAATTCCCGCTATCCGAGCTTACGTCATCCATTTGTATTGCGTCATCTTTGCGGAGTTCCCCGTTTCGATTATCATCTATGTGAGGTGAAGACGTGACATCCATACTTTCGTCTCGGGGATTGTCATGGTTCCCATTTGCAGGTTCAGTTGGAGAATTATCTTGCAAGTTTTTATTTTCTTTATCATCCAATTCAATATCGGAATTAACGTTCGTAATATCTATATTTCTATCTTCCATAGTTCAGCTAAATGTGAATAAAGGTTTAATAAAGTATTAGTGTAATTATAGATAATTGTAAATATGCTGTCGCTAATTATAAATTACTAACGATATAGTAAAATAAATACCTTTATAAACATATACAAATAAATGTATGGTCCAATCGAGTATATAACATATTATAAATAAAAAATAACAATAGAGAACAATATTTTACAATTATATTCACACATATTGATATATCATATACACCAATAGAATTGTTCAAACACTCCTAATTAATACACTCCGCTATTTGTAATAAGATACAATAGTAGCATAGTTCTATGTAGATTAATATCGTGAAACATGCGCTATAATAAAGCTCTCTACTCCGTAATAATATGAATAGTATATATCCTATATAATATACAGTATATATATTATATATTTACAGTAAATATGGTTATCATGGTGAATTGTATTGATAAGATCAAAGGTAATAGATTTTTAACTTATATTTTTAATCCAGCATTAAGTAAGGTTAAAGTGAATTATATAGAAGGTACTATATAGATATATAATTATATAATTATATATAACGGTATTAACATGTACAAATAACAACACCCCTTTCATTGAATTCTCATTTTAGTGTAAGGAAATTTGTTAAATTAATTATAATTGTGAGTAAGGTAACGATACAAATTAATAAAACTAATAATAACATGGTGTTATAATGAATAATGTGTTAAATTATATATTTATAATAAATTAATATATATAACATATTTGAATACATAATTATATATGCATACATAAATATATATATATATATATATATATATATATATGTGTGTGTCTACTATACTGACTGATATGTAGTATATCTGATAAAATTAAATAAACAATTAATTATTTAACTATTATTTAGCAATTACAAATTATTTTATGTACAAAAATATATACATATATTATTAGTATTAAACAAGTACAGAGTTACGGCTACTTTGAGAATGATTTCTTAAGATATAATTAAAGTTTATATAGTAGAAGTAGAACTAAAACTGGGTGTGGAAAAAAAAGGCGTGGCTTGATGAGTTAACTCCGCCCATTGTACACATAATTCAAGTAATATACACTTTGCAATTTGCGATTTTAATAAATGTATTCAGACCGATAGCAATTGCATATAATTGTATATATATTGTTATATTAAATAATCACAAACACGCAGCCACATAAATACACACACACATACACACATACAAATACACACACACATATATAATATATATATATATATAAAACTTTACATTATTTATTTATTTAACCAGATTAACTTCTTATTACTAAAAAAACTAATATAAATATTGATAATGTAAATCATATTTGATACTCAGTACATGAAAACTATATTATAATTAAATAAATTAAATAAAAATTAAATAAAATAAATACAGAAATAAAAAAAACGTGTTTTATTTATAGTATATTTTTGTGCTTATGTCATAAATTTACGATATCTTTCAAATGCAAATAATACGCTTTATCACATACACAAACATACATACACACTCACATATATATATATATATATATATATATATATATATATATATAATAGTAATTATGATACTTTATAAAAATATAAAAAATGTACTGAAGTTAATATATTGATCATGATAATATAAATATCAAATATTATAAACAGCTATCCCATTGATGTGTATAATATAATATTACCTAATTGTGCATTTGAATGTTATTCATATTGTTATAATCCAAATATATTTAGAAACAGCGTTATTTAAATTATGTAATAAGTCATATGATACCGATAAAACTATCGAAATATTGTAAACAAAATATTAATGATCGTAATATCGATATTAAAATTTGACGAAATAAATTGTAATTAATACTACTTATAATAAATAATTACCAGAGTCATTTTAATATTAATTTATAGATAAAAATTAGATTTTAAAAAAATAATTATAATTTTAAAAACAGATTGAAATTGATATTTCTAATAGAAATAGATATTAAGAAAATAAGTTTATATTTATATCTAAAATAAATAACTCCACTGGTGATTTACTGGGGTAGAATAGTTGTAGCTTTCAATATATTATATAATTCTATAATATATGATAATTTTGTAATTATTTATAATGATTAGTATTTAAGAGGATCATAAAAATTCTTTTTTACAAAGCCGAGTTTTTATAAAATGTATTGTTAATAATAAAGTAAAAATTAATACAAAAACTGCCGTTTAAAATTGTAAAATTAATCTGTAAAATGATAATTGCTTATTCTACAGTAAATGTATTAATTCTATCAACAATATTTCTATTATGAAAGTCAAATAAATACTATTCAATTAATCAATGAATAGTATATATGTATGTTATAGAGTATGTATGTATGTTATAGAGTATAGAGTATAGAGTATAGAGTATAGAGTATAGAGTATAGAGTATAGAGTATAGAGTATAGAGTATAGAGTATAGAGTATAGAGTATAGAGTATAGAGTATAGAGTATAGAGTATAGAGTATAGAGTATAGAGTATAGAGTATAGAGTATAGAGTATAGAGTATAGAGTATAGAGTATAGAGTATAGAGTATAGAGTATAGAGTATAGAGTATAGAGTATAGAGTATAGAGTATAGAGTATAGAGTATAGAGTATAGAGTATAGAGTATAGAGTATAGAGTATAGAGTATAGAGTATAGAGTATAGAGTATAGAGTGTAGAGTATAGAGTATAGAGTATAGAGTATAGAGTATAGAGTATAGTGTATAGAGTATAGAGTATAGAGCATAGAGTATACAGTATATAGTATACAGTATATAGTATATAGTATATAGTATATAGTATATAGTATATAGTATATAGTATATAGTATATAGTATATAGTATATAGTATATAGTATACGGTATATAGTATATAGTATATAGTATATAGTATATAGTATATAGTATATAGTATATAGTATACGGTATACAGTATATAGTATACATTATATAGTATACAGTATACAGTATACAGTATATAGTATATAGTATATAGTATACAGTATAGTATATAGTATACAGTATATAGTAAATTGTATATAGTATATAGTATACAGTATATAGTATATAGTAAATTGTATATATTATATAGTATACAGTATATAGTATATAGTATATAGTATATAGTATATAGTATATAGTATACAGTATACAGTATACAGTATACAGTATACAGTATATAGTATATAGTATATAGTATACAGTATATAGTATACAGTATACAGTATATAGTATATAGTATATTGTATATAGTATATAGTATACAGTATATAGTATATAGTATATTGTATATAGTATACAGTATACAGTATACAGTATACAATATACAGTGTATAGTATATAGTATATAGTATATAGTATATAGTATATAGTATATAGTATATAGTATATAGTATATAGTATATAGTATATAGTATATAATATATAGTATATAGTATATAGTATATAGTATATAATATATAGTATATAGTATATAGTATATAGTATATAGTATATAGTATATAGTATATAGTATATAGTATATAGTATATAGTATATAGTATATAGTATATAGTATATAGTATATAGTATATAGTATATAGTATATAGTATATAGTATATAGTATATAGTATATAGTATATAGTATATAGTATATAGTATATAGTATATAGTATATAGTATATAGTATATAGTATATAGTATATAGTATATAGTATATAGTATATAGTATATAGTATATAGTATATAGTATATAGTATATAGTATATAGTATATAGTATATAGTATATAGTATATAGTATATAGTATATAGTATATAGTATATAGTATATAGTATATAGTATATAGTATATAGTATATAGTATATAGTATATAGTATATAGTATATAGTATATAGTATATAGTATATAGTATATAGTATATAGTATATAGTATATAGTATATAGTATATAGTATATAGTATATAGTATATAGTATATAGTATATAGTATATAGTATATAGTATATAGTATATAGTATATAGTATATAGTATATAGTATATAGTATATAGTATATAGTATATAGTATATAGTATATAGTATATAGTATATAGTATATAGTATATAGTATATAGTATATAGTATATAGTATATAGTATATAGTATATAGTATATAGTATATAGTATATAGTATATAGTATATAGTATATAGTATATAGTATATAGTATATAGTATATAGTATATAGTATATAGTATATAGTATATAGTATATAGTATATAGTATATAGTATATAGTATATAGTATATAGTATATAGTATATAGTATATAGTATATAGTATATAGTATATAGTATATAGTATATAGTATATAGTATATAGTATATAGTATATAGTATATAGTATATAGTATATAGTATATAGTATATATTATATAGTATATAGTATATAGTATATAGTATATAGTGTATAGTATATATTATATAGTATATAGTATATATTATATAGTATATAGTATATAGTATATAGTATGTAGTATATAGTGTATAGTATATATTATATAGTATATAGTATATATTATATAGTATATAGTATATAGTATATAGTATATAGTATATAGTATATAGTATATAGTATATAGTATATAGTATATAGTATATAGTATATAGTATATAGTATATAGTATATAGTATATAGTATATAGTATATATTATATAGTATATAGTAAATAGTATATAGTATATAGTGTATAGTATATAATATACAGTAAATAGTATACAATATGGTTTAACATGATACATTCTGACACATATACCATATTACTGAAAACTGTGATATACTACAAATTACACATTCAACAACAAAAACTAAAAATAACTCACGTAGTCAAATAACAAATCACAAATCTACAGTGTTACAGTGTTACATAAAACCATATATAAGAATCATTGTTACTGTATGATGCACGCTAGATAAAACAGAACAAAATATAGAACGATGACACTCATTTTATCATGACAAATAATAGGTCTACAAGCACCCCAAGAACACAGATGATGTAACTAATATAAATTATTGTATAATTATTATAAATTATTATAAAACTATTATATAATTATTTTAAATTAAATTAAATCATAATATAATTTGAATACAAATAAAATTAATTTCTCTTTTATTATATAACAAAAAACTAAAATCGCCTGGATGTTTTCTTGGGAAATACGATGCTTACGTAATGTTTACAATGAGATGTGAATGTGATGACTCATCCATCTACAAATAACCGGAGAACTGTTCAGAAAATTTACTAATTCTTTATTCTTTATAATTAATTCTACTCTCAGTATTTCTTTAATTTAAAAATAATTGTATTTCTCCGACTAAATTATAAAGAATAAATATCTGTGAAAATCTGTTTAAAAAACGGGCTAATTACCGAATAAATACAAACCGAATACCCATTAAGTACTGATTAAATACATATAAAATATAGTTAAATTTATATTAAATCATACTTAAACCGAAAAATATTTTATGCTAAATAACGAATAAAAATCTACTAAACATCAACTAAATATGATTTTAAACGTTTATATTAATTGAAATATATTAACTTACCTATAGGTATTTCCTATAAATATATATATATATATATATATATATATTTATATGTATTCTCTATATATTTGTATACATGTATAATTATTGCTATATTAAGAATAAATAGCCGGACCACTTCTAAGTGGTCAGAGGGTAAATGGGGGAATATCTAGTTGCAGACAATGATGTTAATTCAACCGTGACTTGTAAATAATACCACCCTTGGTATATCTTCAGTGAAAGCGTCCGACCGCTTATTACGTAATATTATACAAGAGATATTGTAACTATAATTATTCTATAAATAGATGTTTGAATAAAGAGTATTTAGATCATTTGATATCCCAATTAGGCAAATTTAATTAATTATGCAAATATATATTTGGTTTAATGCCAGCAAACAAGATGACGTAATAGATTACTAAAGAAATATATTTACTTGTTATGCAGTACATTATGTAAAACATATATATTTTATACACAAAATATAAACATATTATTAATAAACGAAGTTATCTTGAAACAATGCATTATATAATAATATATCAATACAATTATATAAATACAAATGTGTATTATTAGATATTGGTTTTACAAACATATATTTATTATTTTTTATTAAAATTTGTTAAAATTTTTACCATAATATTTAAGAATATATCGACTTATATGGAATCTACTTAAAATAATTTATAATAGTTGCATGGATTGCTCTCTTAGGCTTGCAATAGAAAATAAAATGAGTAATATTGTAAATATTTGATATTTGTTAATATATTATGTAATCATATTTACTTGGATTATTTCAAGTATTGGCATTGAACATTAAAACCCAATATAATGATTCTAAATATGAAATAAATATCATATAACAACGTTTTTTTAGATGTTTTTGAGCTGTATTAAAACGCGTTTTGAATATAGCTAAATCTAATTTGATAGCAGATCTAAATCATGTGCCTTGATGTGTTTTTTTACATACAATAATTGCATAAATGCAGATATGAATATTAACTTAATATTTTAAAAGCATATATAAATTATATACCACAATCTTTATATATATGTAAAGAATGCATTACATAATTTATTAGTAAATTTTAAAATTATATATATAGTAGAATATATTACGTAAGTGCATATTAAATACCCCGTTAAATAACGCATAATTTTAATATTTATATTTATAATAATATTACAAATTATTATTTATATTAAAAAAAATATTTGTATTAAAAGATTTTAGAATTGTCATATATTGATAAAATATTGACATTTCTTATATCTTTATATATAGGCTATATAACGTTATCGCCAGTCTTATAGTATTATTATTTAAGTGTACACTTTCCAAATATTAGTTTAATTATGAAACGTACGGTAGGAATTATTGAACAATATTACATTATTCCGCAAAACAGTTTATTAGAACAATCTGAATTGAATGTCATCGTAAGTTTGTACATGAAGGTATATATATATTTATATTAGCCTTCACTCTTCTATGGATCGAAATTTTTGATATTGGTATAATAATAATAATAGCATGTAGACATGGCATTAAAATGTTTGGGTATAGAGATAATGGAGAATTTGAAAAAAACACCGTAAACTCATCTACTTAAGGAATGATTTAGTATCTAACGAGGAACACATACACTGCATGACCTATTGGATATTACCTACTGTATGAGAACTAGGAACTACTACTTAGGAACTACTACTTAGGAACTACTACTTAGGAACTACTACTTAGGAACTACTACTTAGGAACTACTACTTAGGAACTACTACTTAGGAACTACTACTTAGGAACTACTACTTAGGAACTACTACTTAGGAACTACTACTTAGGAACTACTACTTAGGAACTACTACTTAGGAACTACTACTTAGGAACTACTACTTAGGAACTACTACTTAGGAACTACTACTTAGGAACTACTACTTAGGAACTACTACTTAGGAACTACTACTTAGGAACTACTACTTAGGAACTACTACTTAGGAACTACTACTTAGGAACTACTACTTAGGAACTACTACTTAGGAACTACTACTTAGGAACTACTACTTAGGAACTACTACTTAGGAACTACTACTTAGGAACTACTACTTAGGAACTACTACTTAGGAACTACTACTTAGGAACTACTACTTAGGAACTACTACTTAGGAACTACTACTTAGGAACTACTACTTAGGAACTACTACTTAGGAACTACTACTTAGGAACTACTACTTAGGAACTACTACTTAGGAACTACTACTTAGGAACTACTACTTAGGAACTACTACTTAGGAACTACTACTTAGGAACTACTACTTAGGAACTACTACTTAGGAACTACTACTTAGGAACTACTACTTAGGAACTACTACTTAGGAACTACTACTTAGGAACTACTACTTAGGAACTACTACTTAGGAACTACTACTTAGGAACTACTACTTAGGAACTACTACTTAGGAACTACTACTTAGGAACTACTACTTAGGAACTACTACTTAGGAACTACTACTTAGGAACTACTACTTAGGAACTACTACTTAGGAACTACTACTTAGGAACTACTACTTAGGAACTACTACTTAGGAACTACTACTTAGGAACTACTACTTAGGAACTACTACTTAGGAACTACTACTTAGGAACTACTACTTAGGAACTACTACTTAGGAACTACTACTTAGGAACTACTACTTAGGAACTACTACTTAGGAACTACTACTTAGGAACTACTACTTAGGAACTACTACTTAGGAACTACTACTTAGGAACTACTACTTAGGAACTACTACTTAGGAACTACTACTTAGGAACTACTACTTAGGAACTACTACTTAGGAACTACTACTTAGGAACTACTACTTAGGAACTACTACTTAGGAACTACTACTTAGGAACTACTACTTAGGAACTACTACTTAGGAACTACTACTTAGGAACTACTACTTAGGAACTACTACTTAGGAACTACTACTTAGGAACTACTACTTAGGAACTACTACTTAGGAACTACTACTTAGGAACTACTACTTAGGAACTACTACTTAGGAACTACTACTTAGGAACTACTACTTAGGAACTACTACTTAGGAACTACTACTTAGGAACTACTACTTAGGAACTACTACTTAGGAACTACTACTTAGGAACTACTACTTAGGAACTACTACTTAGGAACTACTACTTAGGAACTACTACTTAGGAACTACTACTTAGGAACTACTACTTAGGAACTACTACTTAGGAACTACTACTTAGGAACTACTACTTAGGAACTACTACTTAGGAACTACTACTTAGGAACTACTACTTAGGAACTACTACTTAGGAACTACTACTTAGGAACTACTACTTAGGAACTACTACTTAGGAACTACTACTTAGGAACTACTACTTAGGAACTACTACTTAGGAACTACTACTTAGGAACTACTACTTAGGAACTACTACTTAGGAACTACTACTTAGGAACTACTACTTAGGAACTACTACTTAGGAACTACTACTTAGGAACTACTACTTAGGAACTACTACTTAGGAACTACTACTTAGGAACTACTACTTAGGAACTACTACTTAGGAACTACTACTTAGGAACTACTACTTAGGAACTACTACTTAGGAACTACTACTTAGGAACTACTACTTAGGAACTACTACTTAGGAACTACTACTTAGGAACTACTACTTAGGAACTACTACTTAGGAACTACTACTTAGGAACTACTACTTAGGAACTACTACTTAGGAACTACTACTTAGGAACTACTACTTAGGAACTACTACTTAGGAACTACTACTTAGGAACTACTACTTAGGAACTACTACTTAGGAACTACTACTTAGGAACTACTACTTAGGAACTACTACTTAGGAACTACTACTTAGGAACTACTACTTAGGAACTACTACTTAGGAACTACTACTTAGGAACTACTACTTAGGAACTACTACTTAGGAACTACTACTTAGGAACTACTACTTAGGAACTACTACTTAGGAACTACTACTTAGGAACTACTACTTAGGAACTACTACTTAGGAACTACTACTTAGGAACTACTACTTAGGAACTACTACTTAGGAACTACTACTTAGGAACTACTACTTAGGAACTACTACTTAGGAACTACTACTTAGGAACTACTACTTAGGAACTACTACTTAGGAACTACTACTTAGGAACTACTACTTAGGAACTACTACTTAGGAACTACTACTTAGGAACTACTACTTAGGAACTACTACTTAGGAACTACTACTTAGGAACTACTACTTAGGAACTACTACTTAGGAACTACTACTTAGGAACTACTACTTAGGAACTACTACTTAGGAACTACTACTTAGGAACTACTACTTAGGAACTACTACTTAGGAACTACTACTTAGGAACTACTACTTAGGAACTACTACTTAGGAACTACTACTTAGGAACTACTACTTAGGAACTACTACTTAGGAACTACTACTTAGGAACTACTACTTAGGAACTACTACTTAGGAACTACTACTTAGGAACTACTACTTAGGAACTACTACTTAGGAACTACTACTTAGGAACTACTACTTAGGAACTACTACTTAGGAACTACTACTTAGGAACTACTACTTAGGAACTACTACTTAGGAACTACTACTTAGGAACTACTACTTAGGAACTACTACTTAGGAACTACTACTTAGGAACTACTACTTAGGAACTACTACTTAGGAACTACTACTTAGGAACTACTACTTAGGAACTACTACTTAGGAACTACTACTTAGGAACTACTACTTAGGAACTACTACTTAGGAACTACTACTTAGGAACTACTACTTAGGAACTACTACTTAGGAACTACTACTTAGGAACTACTACTTAGGAACTACTACTTAGGAACTACTACTTAGGAACTACTACTTAGGAACTACTACTTAGGAACTACTACTTAGGAACTACTACTTAGGAACTACTACTTAGGAACTACTACTTAGGAACTACTACTTAGGAACTACTACTTAGGAACTACTACTTAGGAACTACTACTTAGGAACTACTACTTAGGAACTACTACTTAGGAACTACTACTTAGGAACTACTACTTAGGAACTACTACTTAGGAACTACTACTTAGGAACTACTACTTAGGAACTACTACTTAGGAACTACTACTTAGGAACTACTACTTAGGAACTACTACTTAGGAACTACTACTTAGGAACTACTACTTAGGAACTACTACTTAGGAACTACTACTTAGGAACTACTACTTAGGAACTACTACTTAGGAACTACTACTTAGGAACTACTACTTAGGAACTACTACTTAGGAACTACTACTTAGGAACTACTACTTAGGAACTACTACTTAGGAACTACTACTTAGGAACTACTACTTAGGAACTACTACTTAGGAACTACTACTTAGGAACTACTACTTAGGAACTACTACTTAGGAACTACTACTTAGGAACTACTACTTAGGAACTACTACTTAGGAACTACTACTTAGGAACTACTACTTAGGAACTACTACTTAGGAACTACTACTTAGGAACTACTACTTAGGAACTACTACTTAGGAACTACTACTTAGGAACTACTACTTAGGAACTACTACTTGGGAACTATTACTTAGGAACTACTACTTAGGAACTACTACTTAGGAACTACTACTTAGGAACTACTACTTAGGAACTACTACTTAGGAACTACTACTTAGGAACTACTACTTAGGAACTACTACTTAGGAACTACTACTTAGGAACTACTACTTAGGAACTACTACTTAGGAACTACTACTTAGGAACTACTACTTAGGAACTACTACTTAGGAACTACTACTATGTGTGTGTGTGTTTTGTGTATGTGTATGTGTACTCTATATGAAATGTATTATATTCGTTAATATAAACAGATGCAATCTTCAGTGAGATATAATGTGGAAAAAGCTACGATAAATATTGGGCTTAATATTAGATTTATCTATGTATATCTATTTATATACTATAAATAAAATACATATATATATATATATATATATATATATATATATATATATATATTTATACATATATATATATATGTATATATATATATATATATATATATATATATATATATATATGCGTATAATAGTTAAAATAGGTATGTGTAAGTTTGTAATTATAAGAATCACTAGTTAATATTGTAAATAATTTGCCTTAAAGTAGATGTAAATCTTTTGTATGCGTATTTGTTATTTACTCTGAGAAGATATATCGATATCGATATTGGTGTCGATTGTATGCATACCATCCTAGATGTTGACATTTTATACTCGAGGTTCGTGTAGATTAGGTTCGATAACAATTGTGTTAACAAGGATGCCAAGATTGCGTTGTATCTCGGAACTAGATCATTATATAGAACGAAAAGGCGGCCGCCTTGCCTAAATAGATCAAGAATGCGGTTGTATGTAGTGTGTGTGTGTAGGTTTGGAATATATACGCGATTGCATTCAGTAGAAATCATATTTATAAACCACGTGATACGACTGCACTAGATTGAAGTACTAAAAAGAGGTTTTTACGATGACAAAGTTTATAAGATCTAAATGACCCTAAACGGTATACAATGATATGCAAAACTGAAATAAATACCAGTTATATATAAATATAATACAATTGTTTTTTACGTAATTTATATTAAGATACGCATAATTAATATGGAAACTTTAAAAATGTAATAATAGGATTATTATTTACATATATATATATAAACACACACACACATATATATATATATATATATATATATATATATATATATATATACATATATATGTATATATACATATAGTTTTGGATAAGAAATATTGTATCATTGCTAGTTAATTAAACTATTATGTTAATAGATAATAGCCAATAAACATAAACATAAAATAAAATAGCTCAAAAATAAAAACCAGTAATAATAACTAATTGATATTTACATTGAAACATATATTGTGCTATAAAGTATAATTATACAGATATCTAGAAGTTCTGTATTATATAACTTCCATATTTTCATATTAAACTTAATTATTTATAAAATTATACAGTTTTATCAGGATCTCCAAGAGATTTATTATTTTGTTGTATCGAATACAATTTCAATATACAATAAAATAGAAATATTAATATGATATATAATATTCATAAAATATATAAAATATAATATTCATAAATATTTATTAACAATCAATATATCAAATTCAGATAATCATATATGAAATATATTTCATAAAGTTGATACCAAATCTTTCAAAACAGATTAGACATTCTAATTTAATTTCTTTAGAAAAATTACACATATGAATATCTGATAACAAAAATATTAAACATAACAGTAAACAGTAATAGTGGGTGGGAAAACATTTCCCAACTCCGGAGGTTTTTATAAATGTATAATATATATATATATATATATATATATATATATATGTATGTGTGTGTATGTATTTGTATGTGTGGGTGAGTGTATGAACAGTTATAATGGAGATATAATTGTATAAATATACATTATTATTGTTTTAGTAATACATAAAATTAATTATGTTATATGTAATATATTTTAATTATATAATATACAATTTGACATAATTCGTTTATATTGTGATTCAGTTATATATGTCATTTTTTATTTCACTCGTGCAATCATTTCACAAATTAAATATATTATTATTAAATAAAAAATATACATACTTACATTTAATTGACCGCATTCATATAAATCAATCCGAGCTAACCTAATAGGGTAGTCTGAACTAATAATCAGAATCAATGTGTTCTGATAAATAGTAGAATTATTTATTTAAGTAAAACTGTACTACGTACGACGTACGTTTTATATTGAAAACAAATTCCGATAATATCAACTGTTAAGGATATCTATCTCGCACATTCACTCACATACATATAATAAAATACAAACACAACGGTATTCCACATCGCAATATTTATTTGTATACAAAATAATTTCAATTTTGAATACAATTAAATATAATATTTTCATATTGATTATGAATTGTTATTATGTTCAAACCTGAATTATATATTACACCCCTATAAATATTCTAAATAATCTAACATAATGATGAAATGTGAATTTGATAAAGAGAATATATTTCCGAGAAGTAGTTCACGGCTTCTAATAATAATTGCAGCAATACTATACACTTTCTTATATAAATATAAGTTAATAATAATTTACTAAATTAATTATTATTTGTTATAACGTACTATATATTATTTATAATATATAATCATTAATAATATAAATATTAACCAAAAAATAAAATATAATTCATATTTACAAGTATCTTTAATGATAAAATCTTTTGTTTTAGTAGTATACATAAATACACCACTAGAAGGTGGTTACGAATATTTAATAGATAGTAGATATACCTTTACTTCTTAATTAATACTTAACATCAAACAATTTCTACTATATGCAATTAATACCCCGAAAAATACTGCAACTCCATTCATTTACAAATTAACAAATAATAGTAAATTTGGGACTGTTAAACCAAGAAGATGATATCTAAAATATTGCAAATTGTTCAATTTCTTAATTGCTCAATTACTCACCCCAACATCGTGGAACACACATTGTGGAACACACTTTGTGGAACACACATAGTGGAACACACATCGTGGAACACACATTGTGGAACACACATTGTGGAACACACATTGTGGAACACACATTGTGGAACACACATTGTGGAACACACATTGTGGAACACACATTGTGGAACACACATCGTGGAACATACATCGTGGAACACACATCGTGGAACACATACAATTTGGTGAAACCATTCATTCCGATGTTAGAATAATCTACTGTATATAATATTTAAATAATACATTTCTGGTAGTCAATGCTTAATAATTAATTTTACGCTCATATATTTTACAGCAAGGGCATACATTGGGACACTACAATTTATACAGTTTATCATTATGAACACACATCTATATATACAAATAGAAATAATATATATATATATATATATATATATATATATATATATATATATTCTCTATTCCTACTAAAGAACTAACAAAACTTTATAAGATAGTAAACATCATTCTATAGGAAGCAATGCACCTTTAACATAAATGATCTTCGATATTATACGAAGGCAATTGTAATGGAAGTATCGTGTACAAGTACCGTTTACTTTTTTGCATAGTACACATTCTAAGACCAATTTATGTCGTAGTACTTGACCTTATCAGTTCAAGCTTGTAGTTAAAAGTACATGGCTAGAGTGCAGATTTAGAAGACATGTACAATTCTTATCGTGGTCAAGCTAAAACTACAGCGACGCTATGTAAATGAGTAACCCCTATACATGATCTGAAGATATTCGACATAATAAATTAGTAAGACCTGATATCACATTAGTTCAAGAGCTACTGACTTCACAACTTCACGAATTAACTTCAATTCCAATGAATTATTAAGACTACACTTAAGTGCACCTCACTGCAGTCAATCTTAGCTATAATATTGATGATATTATAATATTCGTTTATGTTATTATAACATTCGTTAATATATCTAATATGGCAGTTATAGCCAAAACACCGAAATAGTCATATTCGTGTATGCTATATATAATACCATGACGTAACAGAATAGTAATCCTATAGAACAATAATAATATGCATAAAGGCAGTTTTTTTATAATAATCTGCAAGTTAGAAATATCTTCTTCTTGGAAAGTGTTCTTATTCGTTAACATTTGATTTATAATAATAATTGAACACTATCAAAATACATATAAATTTAATTAACCTACTCAATATTTTTAGTCTGTGTTTTATTTGTAAAATTATAATATGTCTTATAGATTTGATAATAACACATTGTGTTATTGTAATATTGTATTATTATAAGTTCTTATTGAGTATCTATATAGTAAATCTATTCTATATTTTCATATTTCCATTTTCTTAAATAGAATTTATATTATATATTAGTGTATGAATGCAATCATTATAGCCTAAATTACCTAATAATCTTAGATTATAGGAAATAAATAATAACATTTATTCTACATTGTATATGTTATCAATTGGATTATCTATTAATATTTAATAATTAAAGATCTGTGTTGTTAAGATACTTTTATTTGATAGGTTAATAAATTTGTTTATTTTTTTTTATAAATTTACATGAATAGAAATTAATAAATTTGAATAAATGTCTGATATAAAAAAAAAACTGGACACCATTGATTGCACCAAGAACAAATATTTTCTCGAATTTATATTGAGAGTATTGGCAAATTATGTGAATTCTGAAAAATCTAATTCAAATAAGGTAATATATTCTATTACGATATCGGTGTCAAATCACATCTATATCGAGTTAGAGTATATATAGATTATAAAGACCATAGGGGTCAAATATGATAGTATAGGGATAAAGTCCGTTGTACGGCGATTTCAAATTATGCGGGAATTTCGTGAGATAAAATTTCTAAAAGGTGTCTTAAAAATAAAATGACTGATATTTATACTAGCTAATGTCTATAACTAACACTGAGATTCTGGTGGAATCTGTAAACTACAGAGAATTAAATATACATAATATATATATATATATATATATATCTTCAGAGTTGTTATTATAGATATACTATATACAAAACATCATTCAAATATACTTATATTTTTAATTGCTTTTCTGCAATAATTTGTAAATAGTGTAATATACTGATAGTTATATATATATATATATATATATATATAACACATATAACTTAATTACATATGAAATGTGCTATGACTATATGAATATGTTATTCATATAATTTAATACACGATATAAAGTTACCCACGGCTGTTAAATTGTATATACGAATAATTAAATATAACTAGATGCAATATATAAATGGGCATATGTATTCATAAAATATGTGTGGTTTATACGATTTCACTAAATTAAATTTAGAGTGGTCTTGAAAATATGCTGTATAATTTGAACTCGCCGTACAACGGACTTGATCTGGTCGTAGCATCAAATACTGTACATTAAATATTTATATATGCATCTTTATATATATTTATATACACATTTGTATGTTATACATTAATAATTAGAATTAGTTTTAACATTCGATATAATATTAAGGTTATACTTTTTTTTGCTATAATAAATTGAGTAAATACTAAATACATTGTACACAACACATCACTATATACAGTTCTTTTTCATGAACGAAAATATCAATAATACCGGTATAACAAATTCTATTTATATTCCTGGGATACTATGATAAAGTTATATTCTATACCTGGGATACCATACCAAAGTCTAATTCTATCAATTTATAGCAATTCTTTTGATAACATTAGTATATTATTTATTAATTAATGTTCGACTAATTAATAGTTTCCACCCGTAGGAAAATAACAATTCCGATGAATCTGCTAAACACCAGACGTCAACGCTTCTAACCGCCGCGACAAATTGTTCGAGGGTCTTCGAGGAAACTCCTCTTTGTGGTGCAATGTACGCGTCGTCGCGACACCTAGAGCTAAACAAACTCGCCGGGATGAAGAGGAGACTCGACGGGCAGCGCCGGGATACCGACCCCTACGCTAACGACCCCTACGCTAACGACCCCTACCCTTGTGCTATCGTGTCGATGTCTTCCGACGCCGACGTCGGTGTTGAACACACGCCCTGGCGTCTGTTTAAAGGTCGGCGAATACAACCCGAACGTAAAGTGAAACGCCATATCGTCTAGACTGTAGAGTACATAGTAACAAAAATAACATTATAGGGTACATTTGCTCAACTGAATTTTATTGTGAATTATATCAATTGCTGGGCATATTACATATATATATATATATGTATGTTTATACATTATTTTAACAGAATTTTATAATAATAAAACGTAATAAATCGTAATTTCTATTTTCTGATTAAAATATACTTTTAATAATTATTTTATGAAATAATGTAAAAAGTAAGATTAATATTCATAGAAATGAAATTCAAATACAAGAAAATATTTGATTAGATACGCAATTGATTCATGTTATATAAGAAATAATAATACTCATTTTGAAGATGAGACAATACAGTGGTGGTGGTGAAGGTGGGAAGGATGTGGAGAAGGTTGTGGGGAAGGTTGGGGGGAAGGTTGTGGGGTAGGTTGTGGGGTAGGTTGTGGGGGAAGGTAGGTGTTATCAACTGGTCTCAATTAATCTTCTTTACATCGGAGAAATAAGGGATCTTCAAAGCTTCATTAGCGGTTATCCTGCCCTCCGGATTGCAAACCAGGCATTTCTATGCGGAGATCAATTTTTGTATTATACGTTCTCATATAATAGATTAAGAATGAATTGATGAACATAAAACTAACAATTAATAGATCAACACCTTTGCTCGGTAACTTTGGTAAGTAATTTGACCAGTTTGTGTTTGCTGGATATGTATTGAATATCTGTATTGTGTTCGAGTTATAATCGTCGATAAGAATATAAAGTTACGAAGAATGATAGTTCTAAAGTATATATCGACAGGAGTACCTTATAATCAGGAAGTTGTTTCATGCTTGGCCATGTCAATTCTGTGGGAGAACCTAGCAATCTGTTTATTTAAAGATATTAATCCACTTTACTTTACTTAAACTTATTTGTTTTAAATTTGAAAAATATTTTATTAATAAATACACAATTTATTGATAAATTATTATATAACAATATAAATAATTATATAATAGATTTTACAAATTCTACCAATTTTAAATGAATCCTTGAATTGAAAATAAATTAAAATTGAAACAAACTTAAAAATAATTTTCAGTTGATCATCAATATCATTTCCTGGAAATAATGGTCTTCCTGCATTTGCTAGTTCTATGTAATGATTTAGTTGTTGTTACTGTTGTCATGGAAATTAGATTGTCATTTAGCATTATACTTATTCTTTACCTTTAAAATAAACCATTAATTCATTTCAATAAATCTTTCATAAGAATTTGTATAATTTAAAGATAAAACTAATTAAAAGAAATTTAAGAAATATAGAAATTGTGTTGTATGTTAATTTATGTGCTGATGTAATTAAGAATTAAGGTAATTAAGGGTTTGGGGTAAAGTAAAGATAAATAATTAAAAAGGTTACATCAGTTTTGGATGTAGAATTGTAAGAAATGTTAAATAAGAGTTGTAGTGTAAGTTAAGCAGGTAAAGAGAGTTAAATAAGAGTTGTAGTGTAAGTTAAGCAGGTAAAGAGAGTTAAATAAGAGTTGTAGTGTAAGTTAAGCAGGTAAAGAGAGTTAAATAAGAGTTGTAGTGTAAGTTAAGCAGGTAAAGAGAGTTAAATAAGAGTTGTAGTGTAAGTTAAGCAGGTAAAGAGTTAAATAAGAGTTGTAGTGTAAGTTAAGCAGCTAAAGAGTTAAATAAGAGTTGTAGTGTAAGTTAAGCAGGTAAAGAGTTAAATAAGAGTTGTAGTGTAAGTTAAGGAGCTAAAGAGAGTTAAATAAGAGTTGTAGTGTAAGTTAAGCAGGTAAAGAGTTAAATAAGAGTTGTAGTGTAAGTTAAGCAGGTAAAGAGTTAAATAAGAGTTGTAGTGTAAGTTAAGCAGCTAAAGAGTTAAATAAGAATTGTAGTGTAAGTTAAGCAGGTAAAGAGTTAAATAAGAGTTGTAGTGTAAGTTAAGTAGCTAAAGAGTTAAATAAGAGTTGTAGTGTAAGTTAAGCAGCTAGAGAGTTAAATAAGAGTTGTAGTGTAAGTTAAGCAGGTAAAGAGTTAAATAAGAGTTGTAGTGTAAGTTAAGCAGCTAAAGAGTTAAATAAGAGTTGTAGTGTAAGTTAAGCAGGTAAAGAGTTAAATAAGAGTTGTAGTGTAAGTTAAGCAGGTAAAGAGTTAAATAAGAGTTGTAGTGTAAGTTAAGCAGGTAAAGAGTTAAATAAGAGTTGTAGTGTAAGTTAAGCAGGTAAAGAGTTAAATAAGAGTTGTAGTGTAAGTTAAGCAGGTAAAGAGAGTTAAATAAGAGTTGTAGTGTAAGTTAAGCAGGTAAAGAGAGTTAAATAAGAGTTGTAGTGTAAGTTAAGCAGCTAAAGAGTTAAATAAGAGTTGTAGTGTAAGTTAAGCAGGTAAAGAGTTAAATAAGAGTTGTAGTGTAAGTTAAGCAGGTAAAGAGAGTTAAATAAGAGTTGTAGTGTAAGTTAAGCAGCTAAAGAGAGTTAAATAAGAGTTGTAGTGTAAGTTAAGCAGCTAAAGAGAGTTAAATAAGAGTTGTAGTGTAAGTTAAGCAGCTAAAGAGTTAAATAAGAGTTGTAGTGTAAGTTAAGCAGCTAAAGAGTTAAATAAGAGTTGTAGTGTAAGTTAAGCAGGTAAAGAGTTAAATAAGAGTTGTAGTGTAAGTTAAGCAGCTAAAGAGTTAAATAAGAGTTGTAGTGTAAGTTAAGCAGCTAAAGAGTTAAATAATAGTTGTAGTGTAAGTTAAGCAGCTAAAGAGTTAAATAAGAGTTGTAGTGTAAGTTAAGCAGCTAAAGAGTTAAATAAGAGTTGTAGTGTAAGTTAAGCAGGTAAAGAGAGTTAAATAAGAGTTGTAGTGTAAGTTAAGCAGCTAAAGAGTTAAATAAGAGTTGTAGTGTAAGTTAAGCAGGTAAAGAGTTAAATAAGAGTTGTAGTGTAAGTTAAGCAGCTAAAGAGTTAAATAAGAGTTGTAGTGTAAGTTAAGCAGCTAAAGAGTTAAATAAGAGTTGTAGTGTAAGTTAAGCAGCTAAAGAGTTAAATAAGAGTTGTAGTGTAAGTTAAGCAGCTAAAGAGTTAAATAAGAGTTGTAGTGTAAGTTAAGCAGCTAAAGAGTTAAATAAGAGTTGTAGTGTAAGTTAAGCAGGTAAAGAGTTAAATAAGAGTTGTAGTGTAAGTTAAGCAGCTAAAGAGTTAAATAAGAGTTGTAGTGTAAGTTAAGCAGGTAAAGAGTTAAATAAGAGTTGTAGTGTAAGTTAAGCAGCTAAAGAGTTAAATAAGAGTTGTAGTGTAAGTTAAGCAGCTAAAGAGTTAAATAAGAGTTGTAGTGTAAGTTAAGCAGCTAAAGAGTTAAATAAGAGTTGTAGTGTAAGTTAAGCAGGTAAAGAGTTAAATAAGAGTTGTAGTGTAAGTTAAGCAGCTAAAGAGTTAAATAAGAGTTGTAGTGTAAGTTAAGCAGCTAAAGAGTTAAATAAGAGTTGTAGTGTAAGTTAAGCAGCTAAAGAGTTAAATAAGAGTTGTAGTGTAAGTTAAGCAGCTAAAGAGTTAAATAAGAGTTGTAGTGTAAGTTAAGCAGCTAAAGAGTTAAATAAGAGTTGTAGTGTAAGTTAAGCAGCTAAAGAGTTAAATAATAGTTGTAGTGTAAGTTAAGCAGCTAAAGAGTTAAATAAGAGTTGTAGTGTAAGTTAAGCAGCTAAAGAGTTAAATAAGAGTTGTAGTGTAAGTTAAGCAGGTAAAGAGAGTTAAATAAGAGTTGTAGTGTAAGTTAAGCAGCTAAAGAGTTAAATAAGAGTTGTAGTGTAAGTTAAGCAGGTAAAGAGTTAAATAAGAGTTGTAGTGTAAGTTAAGCAGCTAAAGAGTTAAATAAGAGTTGTAGTGTAAGTTAAGCAGGTAAAGAGTTAAATAAGAGTTGTAGTGTAAGTTAAGCAGCTAAAGAGTTAAATAAGAGTTGTAGTGTAAGTTAAGCAGCTATAGAGTTAAATAAGAGTTGTAGTGTAAGTTAAGCAGGTAAAGAGTTAAATAAGAGTTGTAGTGTAAGTTAAGCAGGTAAAGAGAGTTAAATAAGAGTTGTAGTGTAAGTTAAGCAGCTAAAGAGTTAAATAAGAGTTGTAGTGTAAGTTAAGCAGCTAAAGAGAGTTAAATAAGAGTTGTAGTGTAAGTTAAGCAGCTAAAGAGTTAAATAAGAGTTGTAGTGTAAGTTAAGCAGGTAAAGAGAGTTAAATAAGAGTTGTAGTGTAAGTTAAGCAGCTAAAGAGAGTTAAATAAGAGTTGTAGTGTAAGTTAAGCAGGTAAAGAGAGTTAAATAAGAGTTTTAGTTTAAGTTAAGCAGGTAAAGAGTTAAATAAGAGTTGTAGTGTAAGTTAAGCAGGTAAAGAGAGTTAAATAAGAGTTGTAGTGTAAGTTAAGCAGGTAAAGAGTTAAATAAGAGTTGTAGTGTAAGTTAAGCAGTTAAAGAGTTAAATAAGAGTTGTAGTGTAAGTTAAGCAGGTAAAGAGTTAAATAAGAGTTGTAGTGTAAGTTAAGCAGGTAAAGAGTTAAATAAGAGTTGTAGTGTAAGTTAAGCAGGTAAAGAGTTAAATAAGAGTTGTAGTGTAAGTTAGGCAGGTAAAGAGTTAAATAAGAGTTGTAGTGTAAGTTAAGCAGCTAAAGAGTTAAATAAGAGTTGTAGTGTAAGTTAAGCAGGTAAAGAGTTAAATAAGAATTGTAGTGTAAGTTAAGCAGCTAAAGAGTTAAATAAGAGTTGTAGTGTAAGTTAAGCAGCTAAAGAGAGTTAAATAAGAGTTGTAGTGTAAGTTAAGCAGGTAAAGAGTTAAATAAGAGTTGTAGTGTAAGTTAAGCAGGTAAAGAGTTAAATAAGAGTTGTAGTGTAAGTTAAGCAGGTAAAGAGTTAAATAAGAGTTGTAGTGTAAGTTAAGCAGCTAAAGAGTTAAATAAGAGTTGTAGTGTAAGTTAAGCAGCTAAAGAGTTAAATAAGAGTTGTAGTGTAAGTTAAGCAGGTAAAGAGTTAAATAAGAGTTGTAGTGTAAGTTAAGCAGCTAAAGAGAGTTAAATAAGAGTTGTAGTGTAAGTTAAGCAGGTAAAGAGTTAAATAAGAGTTGTAGTGTAAGTTAAGCAGGTAAAGAGTTAAATAAGAGTTGTAGTGTAAGTTAAGCAGCTAAAGAGTTAAATAAGAGTTGTAGTGTAAGTTAAGCAGCTAAAGAGTTAAATAAGAGTTGTAGTGTAAGTTAAGCAGCTAAAGAGAGTTAAATAAGAGTTGTAGTGTAAGTTAAGCAGGTAAAGAGTTAAATAAGAGTTGTAGTGTAAGTTAAGCAGGTAAAGAGTTAAATAAGAGTTGTAGTGTAAGTTAAGCAGGTAAAGAGTTAAATAAGAGTTGTAGTGTAAGTTAAGCAGGTAAAGAGTTAAATAAGAGTTGTAGTGTAAGTTAAGCAGGTAAAGAGTTAAATAAGAGTTGTAGTGTAAGTTAAGCAGGTAAAGAGTTAAATAAGAGTTGTAGTGTAAGTTAAGCAGGTAAAGAGTTAAATAAGAGTTGTAGTGTAAGTTAAGCAGGTAAAGAGTTAAATAAGAGTTGTAGTGTAAGTTAAGCAGGTAAAGAGTTAAATAAGAGTTGTAGTGTAAGTTAAGCAGGTAAAGAGTTAAATAAGAGTTGTAGTGTAAGTTAAGCAGGTAAAGAGTTAAATAAGAGTTGTAGTGTAAGTTAAGCAGGTAAAGAGTTAAATAAGAGTTGTAGTGTAAGTTAAGCAGGTAAAGAGTTAAATAAGAGTTGTAGTGTAAGTTAAGCAGGTAAAGAGTTAAATAAGAGTTGTAGTGTAAGTTAAGCAGCTAAAGAGTTAAATAAGAGTTGTAGTGTAAGTTAAGCAGGTAAAGAGTTAAATAAGAGTTGTAGTGTAAGTTAAGCAGGTAAAGAGTTAAATAAGAGTTGTAGTGTAAGTTAAGCAGCTAAAGAGTTAAATAAGAGTTGTAGTGTAAGTTAAGCAGGTAAAGAGTTAAATAAGAGTTGTAGTGTAAGTTAAGCAGGTAAAGAGTTAAATAAGAGTTGTAGTGTAAGTTAAGCAGGTAAAGAGTTAAATAAGAGTTGTAGTGTAAGTTAAGCAGCTATAGAGTTAAATAAGAGTTGTAGTGTAAGTTAAGCAGGTAAAGAGTTAAATAAGAGTTGTAGTGTAAGTTAAGCAGGTAAAGAGTTAAATAAGAGTTGTAGTGTAAGTTAAGCAGCTATAGAGTTAAATAAGAGTTGTAGTGTAAGTTAAGCAGGTAAAGAGTTAAATAAGAGTTGTAGTGTAAGTTAAGCAGGTAAAGAGTTAAATAAGAGTTGTAGTGTAAGTTAAGCAGGTAAAGAGTTAAATAAGAGTTGTAGTGTAAGTTAAGCAGGTAAAGAGTTAAATAAGAGTTGTAGTGTAAGTTAAGCAGGTAAAGAGTTAAATAAGAGTTGTAGTGTAAGTTAAGCAGCTAAAGAGTTAAATAAGAGTTGTAGTGTAAGTTAAGCAGGTAAAGAGTTAAATAAGAGTTGTAGTGTAAGTTAAGCAGGTAAAGAGTTAAATAAGAGTTGTAGTGTAAGTTAAGCAGGTAAAGAGTTAAATAAGAGTTGTAGTGTAAGTTAAGCAGCTATAGAGTTAAATAAGAGTTGTAGTGTAAGTTAAGCAGGTAAAGAGTTAAATAAGAGTTGTAGTGTAAGTTAAGCAGGTAAAGAGTTAAATAAGAGTTGTAGTGTAAGTTAAGCAGCTATAGAGTTAAATAAGAGTTGTAGTGTAAGTTAAGCAGGTAAAGAGTTAAATAAGAGTTGTAGTGTAAGTTAAGCAGGTAAAGAGTTAAATAAGAGTTGTAGTGTAAGTTAAGCAGGTAAAGAGTTAAATAAGAGTTGTAGTGTAAGTTAAGCAGGTAAATAGTTAAATAAGAGTTGTAGTGTAAGTTAAGCAGCTAAAGAGTTAAATAAGAGTTGTAGTGTAAGTTAAGCAGGTAAAGAGTTAAATAAGAGTTGTAGTGTAAGTTAAGCAGGTAAAGAGTTAAATAAGAGTTGTAGTGTAAGTTAAGCAGGTAAATAGTTAAATAAGAGTTGTAGTGTAAGTTAAGCAGGTAAATAGTTAAATAAGAGTTGTAGTGTAAGTTAAGCAGGTAAAGAGTTAAATAAGAGTTGTAGTGTAAGTTAAGCAGGTAAAGAGTTAAATAAGAGTTGTAGTGTAAGTTAAGCAGGTAAAGAGAGTTAAATAAGAGTTGTAGTGTAAGTTAAGCAGCTAAAGAGTTAAATAAGAGTTGTAGTGTAAGTTAAGCAGGTAAAGAGTTAAATAAGAGTTGTAGTGTAAGTTAAGCAGCTAAAGAGAGTTAAATAAGAGTTGTAGTGTAAGTTAAGCAGCTATAGAGTTAAATAAGAGTTGTAGTGTAAGTTAAGCAGGTAAAGAGTTAAATAAGAGTTGTAGTGTAAGTTAAGCAGGTAAAGAGAGTTAAATAAGAGTTGTAGTGTAAGTTAAGCAGCTAAAGAGTTAAATAAGAGTTGTAGTGTAAGTTAAGCAGCTAAAGAGAGTTAAATAAGAGTTGTAGTGTAAGTTAAGCAGCTAAAGAGTTAAATAAGAGTTGTAGTGTAAGTTAAGCAGGTAAAGAGAGTTAAATAAGAGTTGTAGTGTAAGTTAAGCAGCTAAAGAGAGTTAAATAAGAGTTGTAGTGTAAGTTAAGCAGGTAAAGAGAGTTAAATAAGAGTTTTAGTTTAAGTTAAGCAGGTAAAGAGTTAAATAAGAGTTGTAGTGTAAGTTAAGCAGGTAAAGAGAGTTAAATAAGAGTTGTAGTGTAAGTTAAGCAGGTAAAGAGTTAAATAAGAGTTGTAGTGTAAGTTAAGCAGTTAAAGAGTTAAATAAGAGTTGTAGTGTAAGTTAAGCAGGTAAAGAGTTAAATAAGAGTTGTAGTGTAAGTTAAGCAGGTAAAGAGTTAAATAAGAGTTGTAGTGTAAGTTAAGCAGGTAAAGAGTTAAATAAGAGTTGTAGTGTAAGTTAAGCAGGTAAAGAGTTAAATAAGAGTTGTAGTGTAAGTTAAGCAGCTAAAGAGTTAAATAAGAGTTGTAGTGTAAGTTAAGCAGGTAAAGAGTTAAATAAGAATTGTAGTGTAAGTTAAGCAGCTAAAGAGTTAAATAAGAGTTGTAGTGTAAGTTAAGCAGCTAAAGAGAGTTAAATAAGAGTTGTAGTGTAAGTTAAGCAGGTAAAGAGTTAAATAAGAGTTGTAGTGTAAGTTAAGCAGGTAAAGAGTTAAATAAGAGTTGTAGTGTAAGTTAAGCAGGTAAAGAGTTAAATAAGAGTTGTAGTGTAAGTTAAGCAGCTAAAGAGTTAAATAAGAGTTGTAGTGTAAGTTAAGCAGCTAAAGAGTTAAATAAGAGTTGTAGTGTAAGTTAAGCAGGTAAAGAGTTAAATAAGAGTTGTAGTGTAAGTTAAGCAGCTAAAGAGAGTTAAATAAGAGTTGTAGTGTAAGTTAAGCAGGTAAAGAGTTAAATAAGAGTTGTAGTGTAAGTTAAGCAGGTAAAGAGTTAAATAAGAGTTGTAGTGTAAGTTAAGCAGCTAAAGAGTTAAATAAGAGTTGTAGTGTAAGTTAAGCAGCTAAAGAGTTAAATAAGAGTTGTAGTGTAAGTTAAGCAGCTAAAGAGAGTTAAATAAGAGTTGTAGTGTAAGTTAAGCAGGTAAAGAGTTAAATAAGAGTTGTAGTGTAAGTTAAGCAGGTAAAGAGTTAAATAAGAGTTGTAGTGTAAGTTAAGCAGGTAAAGAGTTAAATAAGAGTTGTAGTGTAAGTTAAGCAGGTAAAGAGTTAAATAAGAGTTGTAGTGTAAGTTAAGCAGGTAAAGAGTTAAATAAGAGTTGTAGTTTAAGTTAAGCAGGTAAAGAGTTAAATAAGAGTTGTAGTGTAAGTTAAGCAGGTAAAGAGTTAAATAATAGTTGTAGTGTAAGTTAAGCAGGTAAAGAGTTAAATAAGAGTTGTAGTGTAAGTTAAGCAGGTAAAGAGTTAAATAAGAGTTGTAGTGTAAGTTAAGCAGGTAAAGAGTTAAATAAGAGTTGTAGTGTAAGTTAAGCAGGTAAAGAGTTAAATAAGAGTTGTAGTGTAAGTTAAGCAGGTAAAGAGTTAAATAAGAGTTGTAGTGTAAGTTAAGCAGGTAAAGAGTTAAATAAGAGTTGTAGTGTAAGTTAAGCAGGTAAAGAGTTAAATAAGAGTTGTAGTGTAAGTTAAGCAGCTAAAGAGTTAAATAAGAGTTGTAGTGTAAGTTAAGCAGGTAAAGAGTTAAATAAGAGTTGTAGTGTAAGTTAAGCAGGTAAAGAGTTAAATAAGAGTTGTAGTGTAAGTTAAGCAGCTAAAGAGTTAAATAAGAGTTGTAGTGTAAGTTAAGCAGGTAAAGAGTTAAATAAGAGTTGTAGTGTAAGTTAAGCAGGTAAAGAGTTAAATAAGAGTTGTAGTGTAAGTTAAGCAGGTAAAGAGTTAAATAAGAGTTGTAGTGTAAGTTAAGCAGCTATAGAGTTAAATAAGAGTTGTAGTGTAAGTTAAGCAGGTAAAGAGTTAAATAAGAGTTGTAGTGTAAGTTAAGCAGGTAAAGAGTTAAATAAGAGTTGTAGTGTAAGTTAAGCAGCTATAGAGTTAAATAAGAGTTGTAGTGTAAGTTAAGCAGGTAAAGAGTTAAATAAGAGTTGTAGTGTAAGTTAAGCAGGTAAAGAGTTAAATAAGAGTTGTAGTGTAAGTTAAGCAGGTAAAGAGTTAAATAAGAGTTGTAGTGTAAGTTAAGCAGCTAAAGAGAGTTAAATAAGAGTTGTAGTGTAAGTTAAGCAGCTAAAGAGTTAAATAAGAGTTGTAGTGTAAGTTAAGCAGCTAAAGAGAGTTAAATAAGAGTTGTAGTGTAAGTTAAGCAGGTAAAGAGTTAAATAAGAGTTGTAGTGTAAGTTAAGCAGGTAAAGAGAGTTAAATAAGAGTTGTAGTGTAAGTTAAGCAGGTAAAGAGTTAAATAAGAGTTGTAGTGTAAGTTAAGCAGGTAAAGAGAGTTAAATAAGAGTTGTAGTGTAAGTTAAGCAGGTAAAGAGTTAAATAAGAGTTGTAGTGTAAGTTAAGCAGCTAAAGAGTTAAATAAGAGTTGTAGTGTAAGTTAAGCAGGTAAAGAGTTAAATAAGAGTTGTAGTGTAAGTTAAGCAGGTAAAGAGTTAAATAAGAGTTGTAGTATAAGTTAAGCAGGTAAAGAGTTAAATAAGAGTTGTAGTGTAAGTTAAGCAGGTAAAGAGAGTTAAATAAGAGTTGTAGTGTAAGTTAAGCAGGTAAAGAGAGTTAAATAAGAGTTGTAGTGTAAGTTAAGCAGGTAAAGAGTTAAATAAGAGTTGTAGTGTAAGTTAAGCAGGTAAAGAGTTAAATAAGAGTTGTAGTGTAAGTTAAGCAGCTAAAGAGTTAAATAAGAGTTGTAGTGTAAGTTAAGCAGGTAAAGAGTTAAATAAGAGTTGTAGTGTAAGTTAAGCAGGTAAAGAGTTAAATAAGAGTTGTAGTGTAAGTTAAGCAGGTAAATAGTTAAATAAGAGTTGTAGTGTAAGTTAAGCAGGTAAATAGTTAAATAAGAGTTGTAGTGTAAGTTAAGCAGGTAAAGAGTTAAATAAGAGTTGTAGTGTAAGTTAAGCAGGTAAAGAGAGTTAAATAAGAGTTGTAGTGTAAGTTAAGCAGCTAAAGAGTTAAATAAGAGTTGTAGTGTAAGTTAAGCAGGTAAAGAGTTAAATAAGAGTTGTAGTGTAAGTTAAGCAGCTAAAGAGAGTTAAATAAGAGTTGTAGTGTAAGTTAAGCAGCTATAGAGTTAAATAAGAGTTGTAGTGTAAGTTAAGCAGGTAAAGAGTTAAATAAGAGTTGTAGTGTAAGTTAAGCAGGTAAAGAGAGTTAAATAAGAGTTGTAGTGTAAGTTAAGCAGGTAAAGAGTTAAATAAGAGTTGTAGTGTAAGTTAAGCAGCTATAGAGTTAAATAAGAGTTGTAGTGTAAGTTAAGCAGCTAAAGAGTTAAATAAGAGTTGTAATGTAAGTTAAGCAGGTAAAGAGTTAAATAAGAATTGTAGTGTAAGTTAAGCAGCTAAAGAGTTAAATAAGAGTTGTAGTGTAAGTTAAGCAGCTAAAGAGAGTTAAATAAGAGTTGTAGTGTAAGTTAAGCAGGTAAAGAGTTAAATAAGAGTTGTAGTGTAAGTTAAGCAGGTAAAGAGTTAAATAAGAGTTGTAGTGTAAGTTAAGCAGGTAAAGAGTTAAATAAGAGTTTTAGTGTAAATTAAGCAGCTAAAGAGTTAAATAAGAGTTGTAGTGTAAGTTAAGCAGCTAAAGAGTTAAATAAGAGTTGTAGTGTAAGTTAAGCAGGTAAAGAGTTAAATAAGAGTTGTAGTGTAAGTTAAGCAGCTAAAGAGAGTTAAATAAGAGTTGTAGTGTAAGTTAAGCAGGTAAAGAGTTAAATAAGAGTTGTAGTGTAAGTTAAGCAGGTAAAGAGTTAAATAAGAGTTGTAGTGTAAGTTAAGCAGCTAAAGAGTTAAATAAGAGTTGTAGTGTAAGTTAAGCAGCTAAAGAGTTAAATAAGAGTTGTAGTGTAAGTTAAGCAGCTAAAGAGAGTTAAATAAGAGTTGTAGTGTAAGTTAAGCAGGTAAAGAGTTAAATAAGAGTTGTAGTGTAAGTTAAGCAGGTAAAGAGTTAAATAAGAGTTGTAGTGTAAGTTAAGCAGGTAAAGAGTTAAATAAGAGTTGTAGTGTAAGTTAAGCAGGTAAAGAGTTAAATAAGAGTTGTAGTGTAAGTTAAGCAGGTAAAGAGTTAAATAAGAGTTGTAGTGTAAGTTAAGCAGGTAAAGAGTTAAATAAGAGTTGTAGTGTAAGTTAAGCAGGTAAAGAGTTAAATAAGAGTTGTAGTGTAAGTTAAGCAGGTAAAGAGTTAAATAAGAGTTGTAGTGTAAGTTAAGCAGGTAAAGAGAGTTAAATAAGAGTTGTAGTGTAAGTTAAGCAGGTAAAGAGTTAAATAAGAGTTGTAATGTAAGTTAAGCAGGTAAAGAGAGTTAAATAAGAGTTGTAGTGTAAGTTAAGCAGGTAAAGAGAGTTAAATAAGAGTTGTAGTGTAAGTTAAGCAGGTAAAGAGTTAAATAAGAGTTGTAGTGTAAGTTAAGCAGGTAAAGAGTTAAATAAGAGTTGTAGTGTAAGTTAAGCAGGTAAAGAGTTAAATAAGAGTTGTAGTGTAAGTTAAGCAGGTAAAGAGTTAAATAAGAGTTGTAGTGTAAGTTAAGCAGGTAAAGAGTTAAATAAGAGTTGTAGTGTAAGTTAAGCAGGTAAAGAGTTAAATAAGAGTTGTAGTGTAAGTTAAGCAGCTAAAGAGAGTTAAATAAGAGTTGTAGTGTAAGTTAAGCAGGTAAAGAGTTAAATAAGAGTTGTAGTGTAAGTTAAGCAGGTAAAGAGAGTTAAATAAGAGTTGTAGTGTAAGTTAAGCAGGTAAAGAGAGTTAAATAAGAGTTGTAGTGTAAGTTAAGCAGGTAAATAGTTAAATAATAGTTGTGGTGTAAGTTAAGCAGCTAAAGAGAGTTAAATAAGAGTTGTAGTGTAAGTTAAGCAGGTAAAGAGTTAAATAAGAGTTGTAGTGTAAGTTAAGCAGGTAAAGAGAGTTAAATAAGAGTTGTAGTGTAAGTTAAGCAGGTAAAGAGTTAAATAAGAGTTGTAGTGTAAGTTAAGCAGGTAAAGAGTTAAATAAGAGTTGTAGTGTAAGCTAAGCAGGTAAAGAGAGTTAAATAAGAGTTGTAGTGTAAGTTAAGCAGGTAAAGAGAGTTAAATAAGAGTTTTAGTGTAAGTTAAGCAGGTAAAGAGTTAAATAATAGTTGTAGTGTAAGTTAAGCAGGTAAAGAGAGTTAAATAAGAGTTGTAGTGTAAGTTAAGCAGCTAAAGAGTTAAATAAGAGTTGTAGTGTAAGTTAAGCAGCTAAAGAGAGTTAAATAAGAGTTGTAGTGTAAGTTAAGCAGGTAAAGAGTTAAATAAGAGTTGTAGTGTAAGTTAAGCAGGTAAAGAGAGTTAAATAAGAGTTGTAGTGTAAGTTAAGCAGCTAAAGAGTTAAATAAGAGTTGTAGTGTAAGTTAAGCAGGTAAAGAGAGTTAAATAAGAGTTGTAGTGTAAGTTAAGCAGGTAAAGAGATAAATAAGAGTTGTAGTGTAAGTTAAGCAGCTAAAGAGTTAAATAAGAGTTGTAGTGTAAGTTAAGCAGCTAAAGAGTTAAATAAGAGTTGTAGTGTAAGTTAAGCAGGTAAAGAGTTAAATAAGAGTTGTAGTGTAAGTTAAGCAGGTAAAGAGTTAAATAAGAGTTGTAGTGTAAGTTAAGCAGGTAAAGAGTTAAATAAGAGTTGTAGTGTAAGTTAAGCAGGTAAAGAGTTAAATAAGAGTTGTAGTGTAAGTTAAGCAGCTAAAGAGTTAAATAAGAGTTGTAGTGTAAGTTAAGCAGGTAAAGAGTTAAATAAGAGTTGTAGTGTAAGTTAAGCAGGTAAAGAGTTAAATAAGAGTTGTAGTGTAAGTTAAGCAGGTAAAGAGTTAAATAAGAGTTGTAGTGTAAGTTAAGCAGGTAAAGAGTTAAATAAGAGTTGTAGTGTAAGTTAAGCAGCTAAAGAGAGTTAAATAAGAGTTGTAGTGTAAGTTAAGCAGGTAAAGAGTTAAATAAGAGTTGTAGTGTAAGCTAAGCAGGTAAAGAGAGTTAAATAAGAGTTGTAGTGTAAGTTAAGCAGCTAAAGAGAGTTAAATAAGAGTTGTAGTGTAAGTTAAGCAGGTAAAGAGTTAAATAAGAGTTGTAGTGTAAGTTAAGCAGATAAAGAGTTAAATAAGAGTTGTAGTGTAAGTTAAGCAGCTAAAGAGTTAAATAAGAGTTGTAGTGTAAGTTAATCAGGTAAAGAGAGTTAAATAAGAGTTGTAGTGTAAGTTAAGCAGGTAAAGAGTTAAATAAGAGTTGTAGTGTAAGTTAAGCAGGTAAAGAGTTAAATAAGAGTTGTAGTGTAAGTTAAGCAGGTAAAGAGTTAAATAAGAGTTGTAGTGTAAGTTAAGCAGGTAAAGAGAGTTAAATAAGAGTTGTAGTGTAAGTTAAGCAGGTAAAGAGAGTTAAATAAGAGTTGTAGTGTAAGTTAAGCAGGTAAAGAGTTAAATAATAGTTGTAGTGTAAGTTAAGCAGCTAAAGAGAGTTAAATAAGAGTTGTAGTGTAAGTTAAGCAGGTAAAGAGTTAAATAAGAGATGTAGTGTAAGTTAAGCAGGTAAAGAGAGTTAAATAAGAGTTGTAGTGTAAGTTAAGCAGGTAAAGAGTTAAATAAGAGTTGTAGTGTAAGTTAAGCAGGTAAAGAGTTAAATAAGAGTTGTAGTGTAAGCTAAGCAGGTAAAGAGAGTTAAATAATAGTTGTAGTGTAAGTTAAGCAGCTAAAGAGAGTTAAATAAGAGTTGTAGTGTAAGTTAAGCAGGTAAAGAGTTAAATAAGAGTTGTAGTGTAAGTTAAGCAGGTAAAGAGAGTTAAATAAGAGTTGTAGTGTAAGTTAAGCAGCTAAAGAGTTAAATAAGAGTTGTAGTGTAAGTTAAGCAGGTAAAGAGTTAAATAAGAGTTGTAGTGTAAGTTAAGCAGCTAAAGAGAGTTAAATAAGAGTTGTAGTGTAAGTTAAGCAGGTAAAGAGTTAAATAAGAGTTGTAGTGTAAGTTAAGCAGGTAAAGAGTTAAATAAGAGTTGTAGTGTAAGTTAAGCAGCTAAAGAGTTAAATAAGAGTTGTAGTGTATGTTAAGCAGGTAAAGAGAGTTAAATAAGAGTTGTAGTGTAAGTTAAGCAGCTAAAGAGTAATTAATAGTTGTAGTGTAAGTTAAGCAGGTAAAGAGTTAAATAAGAGTTGTAGTGTAAGTTAAGCAGCTAAAGAGTTAAATAAGAGTTGTAGTGTAAGTTAAGTAGCTAAAGAGTTAAATAAGAGTTGTAGTGTAAGTTAAGCAGGTAAAGAGAGTTAAATAAGAGTTGTAGTATAAGTTAAGCAGGCAAAGAGTTAAATAAGAGTTGTAGTGTAAGTTAAGCAGCTAAAGAGTAATTAATAGTTGTAGTGTAAGTTAAGCAGGTAAAGAGTTAAATAAGAGTTGTAGTGTAAGTTAAGCAGCTAAAGAGTTAAATAAGAGTTGTAGTGTAAGTTAAGCAGCTAAAGAGTTAAATAAGAGTTGTAGTGTAAGTTAAGCAGGTAAAGAGTTAAATAAGAGTTGTAGTGTAAGTTAAGCAGGTAAAGAGTTAAATAAGAGTTGTAGTGTAAGTTAAGCAGGTAAAGAGAGTTAAATAAGAGTTGTAGTGTAAGTTAAGCAGGTAAAGAGAGTTAAATAAGAGTTGTAGTGTAAGTTAAGCAGCTAAAGAGTTAAATAAGAGTTATAGTGTAAGTTAAGCAGGTAAAGAGTTAAATAAGAGTTGTAGTGTAAGTTAAGCAGGTAAAGAGAGTTAAATAAGAGTTGTAGTGTAAGTTAAGCAGCTAAAGAGAGTTAAATAAGAGTTGTAGTGTAAGTTAAGCAGGTAAAGAGTTAAATAAGAGTTGTAGTGTAAGTTAAGCAGGTAAAGAGAGTTAAATAAGAGTTGTAGTGTAAGTTAAGCAGGTAAAGAGTTAAATAAGAGTTGTAGTGTAAGTTAAGCAGGTAAAGAGTTAAATAAGAGTTGTAGTGTAAGTTAAGCATGTAAAGAGTTAAATAAGAGTTGTAGTGTAAGTTAAGCAGGTAAAGAGTTAAATAAGAGTTGTAGTGTAAGTTAAGCAGGTAAAGAGTTAAATAAGAGTTGTAGTGTAAGTTAAGCAGCTAAAGAGTTAAATAAGAGTTGTAGTGTAAGTTAAGCAGGTAAAGAGTTAAATAAGAGTTGTAGTGTAAGTTAAGCAGGTAAAGAGAGTTAAATAAGAGTTGTAGTGTAAGTTAAGCAGCTAAAGAGTTAAATAAGAGTTGTAGTGTAAGTTAAGCAGGTAAAGAGTTAAATAAGAGTTGTAGTGTAAGTTAAGCAGGTAAAGAGTTAAATAAGAGTTGTAGTGTAAGTTAAGCAGCTAAAGAGAGTTAAATAAGAGTTGTAGTGTAAGTTAAGCAGGTAAAGAGAGTTAAATAAGAGTTGTAGTGTAAGTTAAGCAGCTAAAGAGAGTTAAATAAGAGTTGTAGTGTAAGTTAAGCAGGTAAAGAGTTAAATAAGAGTTGTAGTGTAAGTTAAGCAGGTAAAGAGTTAAATAAGAGTTGTAGTGTAAGTTAAGCAGGTAAAGAGTTAAATAAGAGTTGTAGTGTAAGTTAAGCAGGTAAAGAGAGTTAAATAAGAGTTGTAGTGTAAGTTAAGCAGGTAAAGAGTTAAATAAGAGTTGTAGTGTAAGTTAAGCAGGTAAAGAGTTAAATAAGAGTTGTAGTGTAAGTTAAGCAGGTAAAGAGAGTTAAATAAGAGTTGTAGTGTAAGTTAAGCAGGTAAAGAGTTAAATAAGAGTTGTAGTGTAAGTTAAGCAGCTAAAGAGTTAAATAAGAGTTGTAGTGTAAGTTAAGCAGGTAAAGAGAGTTAAATAAGAGTTGTAGTGTAAGTTAAGCAGGTAAAGAGTTAAATAAGAGTTGTAGTGTAAGTTAAGCAGCTAAAGAGTTAAATAAGAGTTGTAGTGTAAGTTAAGCAGGTAAAGAGTTAAATAAGAGTCGTAGTGTAAGTTAAGCAGGTAAAGAGTTAAATAAGAGTTGTAGTGTAAGTTAAGCAGGTAAAGAGAGTTAAATAAGAGTTGTAGTGTAAGTTAAGCAGGTAAAGAGTTAAATAAGAGTTGTAGTGTAAGTTAAGCAGGTAAAGAGAGTTAAATAAGAGTTGTAGTGTAAGTTAAGCAGCTAAAGAGAGTTAAATAAGAGTTGTAGTGTAAGTTAAGCAGGTAAAGAGTTAAATAAGAGTTGTAGTGTAAGTTAAGCAGGTAAAGAGTTAAATAAGAGTTGTAGTGTAAGTTAAGCAGGTAAAGAGTTAAATAAGAGTTGTAGTGTAAGTTAAGCAGGTAAAGAGTTAAATAAGAGTTGTAGTGTAAGTTAAGCAGCTAAAGAGTTAAATAAGAGTTATAGTGTAAGTTAAGCAGGTAAAGAGTTAAATAAGAGTTGTAGTGTAAGTTAAGCAGGTAAAGAGAGTTAAATAAGGGTTGTAGTGTAAGTTAAGCAGCTAAAGAGTTAAATAAGAGTTGTAGTGTAAGTTAAGCAGCTAAAGAGAGTTAAATAAGAGTTGTAGTGTAAGTTAAGCAGGTAAAGAGTTAAATAAGAGTTGTAGTGTAAGTTAAGCAGCTAAAGAGTTAAATAAGAGTTGTAGTGTAAGTTAAGCAGCTAAAGAGTTAAATAAGAGTTGTAGTGTAAGTTAAGCAGGTAAAGAGTTAAATAAGAGTTGTAGTGTAAGTTAAGCAGGTAAAGAGTTAAATAAGAGTTGTAGTGTAAGTTAAGCAGGTAAAGAGTTAAATAAGAGTTGTAGTGTAAGTTAAGCAGGTAAAGAGTTAAATAAGAGTTGTAGTGTAAGTTAAGCAGGTAAAGAGTTAAATAAGAGTTGTAGTGTAAGTTAAGCAGCTAAAGAGTTAAATAAGAGTTGTAGTGTAAGTTAAGCAGGTAAAGAGTTAAATAAGAGTTGTAGTGTAAGTTAAGCAGGTAAAGAGTTAAATAAGAGTTGTAGTGTAAGTTAAGCAGGTAAAGAGTTAAATAAGAGTTGTAGTGTAAGTTAAGCTGGTAAAGAGTTAAATAAGAGTTGTAGTGTAAGTTAAGCAGGTAAAGAGTTAAATAAGAGTTGTAGTGTAAGTTAAGCAGCTAAAGAGTTAAATAAGAGTTGTAGTGTAAGTTAAGCAGGTAAAGAGTTAAATAAGAGTTGTAGTGTAAGTTAAGCAGGTAAAGAGAGTTAAATAAGAGTTGTAGTGTAAGTTAAGCAGCTAAAGAGAGTTAAATAAGAGTTGTAGTGTAAGTTAAGCAGGTAAAGAGTTAAATAAGAGTTGTAGTGTAAGTTAAGCAGGTAAAGAGAGTTAAATAAGAGTTGTAGTGTAAGTTAAGCAGGTAAAGAGTTAAATAAGAGTTGTAGTGTAAGTTAAGCAGCTAAAGAGTTAAATAAGAGTTGTAGTGTAAGTTAAGCAGGTAAAGAGAGTTAAATAAGAGTTGTAGTGTAAGTTAAGCAGGTAAAGAGTTAAATAAGAGTTGTAGTGTAAGTTAAGCAGCTAAAGAGTTAAATAAGAGTTGTAGTGTAAGTTAAGCAGGTAAAGAGTTAAATAAGAGTCGTAGTGTAAGTTAAGCAGGTAAAGAGTTAAATAAGAGTTGTAGTGTAAGTTAAGCAGGTAAAGAGAGTTAAATAAGAGTTGTAGTGTAAGTTAAGCAGGTAAAGAGTTAAATAAGAGTTGTAGTGTAAGTTAAGCAGGTAAAGAGAGTTAAATAAGAGTTGTAGTGTAAGTTAAGCAGCTAAAGAGAGTTAAATAAGAGTTGTAGTGTAAGTTAAGCAGGTAAAGAGTTAAATAAGAGTTGTAGTGTAAGTTAAGCAGGTAAAGAGTTAAATAAGAGTTGTAGTGTAAGTTAAGCAGGTAAAGAGTTAAATAAGAGTTGTAGTGTAAGTTAAGCAGGTAAAGAGTTAAATAAGAGTTGTAGTGTAAGTTAAGCAGCTAAAGAGTTAAATAAGAGTTATAGTGTAAGTTAAGCAGGTAAAGAGTTAAATAAGAGTTGTAGTGTAAGTTAAGCAGGTAAAGAGAGTTAAATAAGGGTTGTAGTGTAAGTTAAGCAGCTAAAGAGTTAAATAAGAGTTGTAGTGTAAGTTAAGCAGCTAAAGAGAGTTAAATAAGAGTTGTAGTGTAAGTTAAGCAGGTAAAGAGTTAAATAAGAGTTGTAGTGTAAGTTAAGCAGCTAAAGAGTTAAATAAGAGTTGTAGTGTAAGTTAAGCAGCTAAAGAGTTAAATAAGAGTTGTAGTGTAAGTTAAGCAGGTAAAGAGTTAAATAAGAGTTGTAGTGTAAGTTAAGCAGGTAAAGAGTTAAATAAGAGTTGTAGTGTAAGTTAAGCAGGTAAAGAGTTAAATAAGAGTTGTAGTGTAAGTTAAGCAGGTAAAGAGTTAAATAAGAGTTGTAGTGTAAGTTAAGCAGGTAAAGAGTTAAATAAGAGTTGTAGTGTAAGTTAAGCAGCTAAAGAGAGTTAAATAAGAGTTGTAGTGTAAGTTAAGCAGGTAAAGAGTTAAATAAGAGTTGTAGTGTAAGTTAAGCAGGTAAAGAGTTAAATAAGAGTTGTAGTGTAAGTTAAGCAGCTAAAGAGTTAAATAAGAGTTGTAGTGTATGTTAAGCAGGTAAAGAGAGTTAAATAAGAGTTGTAGTGTAAGTTAAGCAGCTAAAGAGTAATTAATAGTTGTAGTGTAAGTTAAGCAGGTAAAGAGTTAAATAAGAGTTGTAGTGTAAGTTAAGCAGCTAAAGAGTTAAATAAGAGTTGTAGTGTAAGTTAAGTAGCTAAAGAGTTAAATAAGAGTTGTAGTGTAAGTTAAGCAGGTAAAGAGAGTTAAATAAGAGTTGTAGTATAAGTTAAGCAGGCAAAGAGTTAAATAAGAGTTGTAGTGTAAGTTAAGCAGCTAAAGAGTAATTAATAGTTGTAGTGTAAGTTAAGCAGGTAAAGAGTTAAATAAGAGTTGTAGTGTAAGTTAAGCAGCTAAAGAGTTAAATAAGAGTTGTAGTGTAAGTTAAGCAGCTAAAGAGTTAAATAAGAGTTGTAGTGTAAGTTAAGCAGGTAAAGAGTTAAATAAGAGTTGTAGTGTAAGTTAAGCAGGTAAAGAGTTAAATAAGAGTTGTAGTGTAAGTTAAGCAGGTAAAGAGAGTTAAATAAGAGTTGTAGTGTAAGTTAAGCAGGTAAAGAGAGTTAAATAAGAGTTGTAGTGTAAGTTAAGCAGCTAAAGAGTTAAATAAGAGTTATAGTGTAAGTTAAGCAGGTAAAGAGTTAAATAAGAGTTGTAGTGTAAGTTAAGCAGGTAAAGAGAGTTAAATAAGAGTTGTAGTGTAAGTTAAGCAGCTAAAGAGAGTTAAATAAGAGTTGTAGTGTAAGTTAAGCAGGTAAAGAGTTAAATAAGAGTTGTAGTGTAAGTTAAGCAGGTAAAGAGAGTTAAATAAGAGTTGTAGTGTAAGTTAAGCAGGTAAAGAGTTAAATAAGAGTTGTAGTGTAAGTTAAGCAGGTAAAGAGTTAAATAAGAGTTGTAGTGTAAGTTAAGCATGTAAAGAGTTAAATAAGAGTTGTAGTGTAAGTTAAGCAGGTAAAGAGAGTTAAATAAGAGTTGTAGTGTAAGTTAAGCAGGTAAAGAGTTAAATAAGAGTTGTAGTGTAAGTTAAGCAGGTAAAGAGTTAAATAAGAGTTGTAGTGTAAGTTAAGCAGGTAAAGAGTTAAATAAGAGTTGTAGTGTAAGTTAAGCAGCTAAAGAGTTAAATAAGAGTTGTAGTGTAAGTTAAGCAGGTAAAGAGTTAAATAAGAGTTGTAGTGTAAGTTAAGCAGGTAAAGAGAGTTAAATAAGAGTTGTAGTGTAAGTTAAGCAGCTAAAGAGTTAAATAAGAGTTGTAGTGTAAGTTAAGCAGGTAAAGAGTTAAATAAGAGTTGTAGTGTAAGTTAAGCAGGTAAAGAGTTAAATAAGAGTTGTAGTGTAAGTTAAGCAGCTAAAGAGAGTTAAATAAGAGTTGTAGTGTAAGTTAAGCAGGTAAAGAGAGTTAAATAAGAGTTGTAGTGTAAGTTAAGCAGCTAAAGAGAGTTAAATAAGAGTTGTAGTGTAAGTTAAGCAGGTAAAGAGTTAAATAAGAGTTGTAGTGTAAGTTAAGCAGGTAAAGAGTTAAATAAGAGTTGTAGTGTAAGTTAAGCAGGTAAAGAGTTAAATAAGAGTTGTAGTGTAAGTTAAGCAGGTAAAGAGAGTTAAATAAGAGTTGTAGTGTAAGTTAAGCAGGTAAAGAGTTAAATAAGAGTTGTAGTGTAAGTTAAGCAGGTAAAGAGTTAAATAAGAGTTGTAGTGTAAGTTAAGCAGGTAAAGAGAGTTAAATAAGAGTTGTAGTGTAAGTTAAGCAGGTAAAGAGTTAAATAAGAGTTGTAGTGTAAGTTAAGCAGCTAAAGAGTTAAATAAGAGTTGTAGTGTAAGTTAAGCAGGTAAAGAGAGTTAAATAAGAGTTGTAGTGTAAGTTAAGCAGGTAAAGAGTTAAATAAGAGTTGTAGTGTAAGTTAAGCAGCTAAAGAGTTAAATAAGAGTTGTAGTGTAAGTTAAGCAGGTAAAGAGTTAAATAAGAGTCGTAGTGTAAGTTAAGCAGGTAAAGAGTTAAATAAGAGTTGTAGTGTAAGTTAAGCAGGTAAAGAGAGTTAAATAAGAGTTGTAGTGTAAGTTAAGCAGGTAAAGAGTTAAATAAGAGTTGTAGTGTAAGTTAAGCAGGTAAAGAGAGTTAAATAAGAGTTGTAGTGTAAGTTAAGCAGCTAAAGAGAGTTAAATAAGAGTTGTAGTGTAAGTTAAGCAGGTAAAGAGTTAAATAAGAGTTGTAGTGTAAGTTAAGCAGGTAAAGAGTTAAATAAGAGTTGTAGTGTAAGTTAAGCAGGTAAAGAGTTAAATAAGAGTTGTAGTGTAAGTTAAGCAGGTAAAGAGTTAAATAAGAGTTGTAGTGTAAGTTAAGCAGCTAAAGAGTTAAATAAGAGTTATAGTGTAAGTTAAGCAGGTAAAGAGTTAAATAAGAGTTGTAGTGTAAGTTAAGCAGGTAAAGAGAGTTAAATAAGGGTTGTAGTGTAAGTTAAGCAGCTAAAGAGTTAAATAAGAGTTGTAGTGTAAGTTAAGCAGCTAAAGAGAGTTAAATAAGAGTTGTAGTGTAAGTTAAGCAGGTAAAGAGTTAAATAAGAGTTGTAGTGTAAGTTAAGCAGCTAAAGAGTTAAATAAGAGTTGTAGTGTAAGTTAAGCAGCTAAAGAGTTAAATAAGAGTTGTAGTGTAAGTTAAGCAGGTAAAGAGTTAAATAAGAGTTGTAGTGTAAGTTAAGCAGGTAAAGAGTTAAATAAGAGTTGTAGTGTAAGTTAAGCAGGTAAAGAGTTAAATAAGAGTTGTAGTGTAAGTTAAGCAGGTAAAGAGTTAAATAAGAGTTGTAGTGTAAGTTAAGCAGGTAAAGAGTTAAATAAGAGTTGTAGTGTAAGTTAAGCAGCTAAAGAGTTAAATAAGAGTTGTAGTGTAAGTTAAGCAGGTAAAGAGTTAAATAAGAGTTGTAGTGTAAGTTAAGCAGGTAAAGAGTTAAATAAGAGTTGTAGTGTAAGTTAAGCAGGTAAAGAGTTAAATAAGAGTTGTAGTGTAAGTTAAGCTGGTAAAGAGTTAAATAAGAGTTGTAGTGTAAGTTAAGCAGGTAAAGAGTTAAATAAGAGTTGTAGTGTAAGTTAAGCAGCTAAAGAGTTAAATAAGAGTTGTAGTGTAAGTTAAGCAGGTAAAGAGTTAAATAAGAGTTGTAGTGTAAGTTAAGCAGGTAAAGAGAGTTAAATAAGAGTTGTAGTGTAAGTTAAGCAGCTAAAGAGAGTTAAATAAGAGTTGTAGTGTAAGTTAAGCAGGTAAAGAGTTAAATAAGAGTTGTAGTGTAAGTTAAGCAGGTAAAGAGAGTTAAATAAGAGTTGTAGTGTAAGTTAAGCAGGTAAAGAGTTAAATAAGAGTTGTAGTGTAAGTTAAGCAGCTAAAGAGTTAAATAAGAGTTGTAGTGTAAGTTAAGCAGGTAAAGAGAGTTAAATAAGAGTTGTAGTGTAAGTTAAGCAGGTAAAGAGTTAAATAAGAGTTGTAGTGTAAGTTAAGCAGCTAAAGAGTTAAATAAGAGTTGTAGTGTAAGTTAAGCAGGTAAAGAGTTAAATAAGAGTCGTAGTGTAAGTTAAGCAGGTAAAGAGTTAAATAAGAGTTGTAGTGTAAGTTAAGCAGGTAAAGAGAGTTAAATAAGAGTTGTAGTGTAAGTTAAGCAGGTAAAGAGTTAAATAAGAGTTGTAGTGTAAGTTAAGCAGGTAAAGAGAGTTAAATAAGAGTTGTAGTGTAAGTTAAGCAGCTAAAGAGAGTTAAATAAGAGTTGTAGTGTAAGTTAAGCAGGTAAAGAGTTAAATAAGAGTTGTAGTGTAAGTTAAGCAGGTAAAGAGTTAAATAAGAGTTGTAGTGTAAGTTAAGCAGGTAAAGAGTTAAATAAGAGTTGTAGTGTAAGTTAAGCAGGTAAAGAGTTAAATAAGAGTTGTAGTGTAAGTTAAGCAGCTAAAGAGTTAAATAAGAGTTATAGTGTAAGTTAAGCAGGTAAAGAGTTAAATAAGAGTTGTAGTGTAAGTTAAGCAGGTAAAGAGAGTTAAATAAGGGTTGTAGTGTAAGTTAAGCAGCTAAAGAGTTAAATAAGAGTTGTAGTGTAAGTTAAGCAGCTAAAGAGAGTTAAATAAGAGTTGTAGTGTAAGTTAAGCAGGTAAAGAGTTAAATAAGAGTTGTAGTGTAAGTTAAGCAGCTAAAGAGTTAAATAAGAGTTGTAGTGTAAGTTAAGCAGCTAAAGAGTTAAATAAGAGTTGTAGTGTAAGTTAAGCAGGTAAAGAGTTAAATAAGAGTTGTAGTGTAAGTTAAGCAGGTAAAGAGTTAAATAAGAGTTGTAGTGTAAGTTAAGCAGGTAAAGAGTTAAATAAGAGTTGTAGTGTAAGTTAAGCAGGTAAAGAGTTAAATAAGAGTTGTAGTGTAAGTTAAGCAGGTAAAGAGTTAAATAAGAGTTGTAGTGTAAGTTAAGCAGCTAAAGAGTTAAATAAGAGTTGTAGTGTAAGTTAAGCAGGTAAAGAGTTAAATAAGAGTTGTAGTGTAAGTTAAGCAGGTAAAGAGTTAAATAAGAGTTGTAGTGTAAGTTAAGCAGGTAAAGAGTTAAATAAGAGTTGTAGTGTAAGTTAAGCTGGTAAAGAGTTAAATAAGAGTTGTAGTGTAAGTTAAGCAGGTAAAGAGTTAAATAAGAGTTGTAGTGTAAGTTAAGCAGCTAAAGAGTTAAATAAGAGTTGTAGTGTAAGTTAAGCAGGTAAAGAGTTAAATAAGAGTTGTAGTGTAAGTTAAGCAGGTAAAGAGAGTTAAATAAGAGTTGTAGTGTAAGTTAAGCAGCTAAAGAGAGTTAAATAAGAGTTGTAGTGTAAGTTAAGCAGGTAAAGAGTTAAATAAGAGTTGTAGTGTAAGTTAAGCAGGTAAAGAGAGTTAAATAAGAGTTGTAGTGTAAGTTAAGCAGGTAAAGAGTTAAATAAGAGTTGTAGTGTAAGTTAAGCAGGTAAAGAGAGTTAAATAAGAGTTGTAGTGTAAGTTAAGCAGGTAAAGAGTTAAATAAGAGTTGTAGTGTAAGTTAAGCAGGTAAAGAGTTAAATAAGAGTTGTAGTGTAAGTTAAGCAGGTAAAGAGAGTTAAATAAGAGTTGTAGTGTAAGTTAAGCAGGTAAAGAGTTAAATAAGAGTTGTAGTGTAAGTTAAGCAGGTAAAGAGAGTTAAATAAGAGTTGTAGTGTAAGTTAAGCAGCTAAAGAGAGTTAAATAAGAGTTGTAGTGTAAGTTAAGCAGGTAAAGAGTTAAATAAGAGTTGTAGTGTAAGTTAAGCAGGTAAAGAGTTAAATAAGAGTTGTAGTGTAAGTTAAGCAGGTAAAGAGTTAAATAAGAGTTGTAGTGTAAGTTAAGCAGGTAAAGAGTTAAATAAGAGTTGTAGTGTAAGTTAAGCAGCTAAAGAGTTAAATAAGAGTTATAGTGTAAGTTAAGCAGGTAAAGAGTTAAATAAGAGTTGTAGTGTAAGTTAAGCAGGTAAAGAGAGTTAAATAAGGGTTGTAGTGTAAGTTAAGCAGCTAAAGAGTTAAATAAGAGTTGTAGTGTAAGTTAAGCAGCTAAAGAGAGTTAAATAAGAGTTGTAGTGTAAGTTAAGCAGGTAAAGAGTTAAATAAGAGTTGTAGTGTAAGTTAAGCAGCTAAAGAGTTAAATAAGAGTTGTAGTGTAAGTTAAGCAGCTAAAGAGTTAAATAAGAGTTGTAGTGTAAGTTAAGCAGGTAAAGAGTTAAATAAGAGTTGTAGTGTAAGTTAAGCAGGTAAAGAGTTAAATAAGAGTTGTAGTGTAAGTTAAGCAGGTAAAGAGTTAAATAAGAGTTGTAGTGTAAGTTAAGCAGGTAAAGAGTTAAATAAGAGTTGTAGTGTAAGTTAAGCAGGTAAAGAGTTAAATAAGAGTTGTAGTGTAAGTTAAGCAGCTAAAGAGTTAAATAAGAGTTGTAGTGTAAGTTAAGCAGGTAAAGAGTTAAATAAGAGTTGTAGTGTAAGTTAAGCAGGTAAAGAGAGTTAAATAAGAGTTGTAGTGTAAGTTAAGCAGGTAAAGAGTTAAATAAGAGTTGTAGTGTAAGTTAAGCAGCTAAAGAGTTAAATAAGAGTTGTAGTGTAAGTTAAGCAGGTAAAGAGTTAAATAAGAGTCGTAGTGTAAGTTAAGCAGGTAAAGAGTTAAATAAGAGTTGTAGTGTAAGTTAAGCAGGTAAAGAGAGTTAAATAAGAGTTGTAGTGTAAGTTAAGCAGGTAAAGAGTTAAATAAGAGTTGTAGTGTAAGTTAAGCAGGTAAAGAGAGTTAAATAAGAGTTGTAGTGTAAGTTAAGCAGCTAAAGAGAGTTAAATAAGAGTTGTAGTGTAAGTTAAGCAGGTAAAGAGTTAAATAAGAGTTGTAGTGTAAGTTAAGCAGGTAAAGAGTTAAATAAGAGTTGTAGTGTAAGTTAAGCAGGTAAAGAGTTAAATAAGAGTTGTAGTGTAAGTTAAGCAGGTAAAGAGTTAAATAAGAGTTGTAGTGTAAGTTAAGCAGCTAAAGAGTTAAATAAGAGTTATAGTGTAAGTTAAGCAGGTAAAGAGTTAAATAAGAGTTGTAGTGTAAGTTAAGCAGGTAAAGAGTTAAATAAGAGTTGTAGTGTAAGTTAAGCAGGTAAAGAGTTAAATAAGAGTTGTAGTGTAAGTTAAGCTGGTAAAGAGTTAAATAAGAGTTGTAGTGTAAGTTAAGCAGGTAAAGAGTTAAATAAGAGTTGTAGTGTAAGTTAAGCAGCTAAAGAGTTAAATAAGAGTTGTAGTGTAAGTTAAGCAGGTAAAGAGTTAAATAAGAGTTGTAGTGTAAGTTAAGCAGGTAAAGAGAGTTAAATAAGAGTTGTAGTGTAAGTTAAGCAGCTAAAGAGAGTTAAATAAGAGTTGTAGTGTAAGTTAAGCAGGTAAAGAGTTAAATAAGAGTTGTAGTGTAAGTTAAGCAGGTAAAGAGAGTTAAATAAGAGTTGTAGTGTAAGTTAAGCAGGTAAAGAGTTAAATAAGAGTTGTAGTGTAAGTTAAGCAGCTAAAGAGTTAAATAAGAGTTGTAGTGTAAGTTAAGCAGGTAAAGAGAGTTAAATAAGAGTTGTAGTGTAAGTTAAGCAGGTAAAGAGTTAAATAAGAGTTGTAGTGTAAGTTAAGCAGCTAAAGAGTTAAATAAGAGTTGTAGTGTAAGTTAAGCAGGTAAAGAGTTAAATAAGAGTCGTAGTGTAAGTTAAGCAGGTAAAGAGTTAAATAAGAGTTGTAGTGTAAGTTAAGCAGGTAAAGAGAGTTAAATAAGAGTTGTAGTGTAAGTTAAGCAGGTAAAGAGTTAAATAAGAGTTGTAGTGTAAGTTAAGCAGGTAAAGAGAGTTAAATAAGAGTTGTAGTGTAAGTTAAGCAGCTAAAGAGAGTTAAATAAGAGTTGTAGTGTAAGTTAAGCAGGTAAAGAGTTAAATAAGAGTTGTAGTGTAAGTTAAGCAGGTAAAGAGTTAAATAAGAGTTGTAGTGTAAGTTAAGCAGGTAAAGAGTTAAATAAGAGTTGTAGTGTAAGTTAAGCAGGTAAAGAGTTAAATAAGAGTTGTAGTGTAAGTTAAGCAGCTAAAGAGTTAAATAAGAGTTATAGTGTAAGTTAAGCAGGTAAAGAGTTAAATAAGAGTTGTAGTGTAAGTTAAGCAGGTAAAGAGAGTTAAATAAGGGTTGTAGTGTAAGTTAAGCAGCTAAAGAGTTAAATAAGAGTTGTAGTGTAAGTTAAGCAGCTAAAGAGAGTTAAATAAGAGTTGTAGTGTAAGTTAAGCAGGTAAAGAGTTAAATAAGAGTTGTAGTGTAAGTTAAGCAGCTAAAGAGTTAAATAAGAGTTGTAGTGTAAGTTAAGCAGCTAAAGAGTTAAATAAGAGTTGTAGTGTAAGTTAAGCAGGTAAAGAGTTAAATAAGAGTTGTAGTGTAAGTTAAGCAGGTAAAGAGTTAAATAAGAGTTGTAGTGTAAGTTAAGCAGGTAAAGAGTTAAATAAGAGTTGTAGTGTAAGTTAAGCAGGTAAAGAGTTAAATAAGAGTTGTAGTGTAAGTTAAGCAGGTAAAGAGTTAAATAAGAGTTGTAGTGTAAGTTAAGCAGCTAAAGAGTTAAATAAGAGTTGTAGTGTAAGTTAAGCAGGTAAAGAGTTAAATAAGAGTTGTAGTGTAAGTTAAGCAGGTAAAGAGTTAAATAAGAGTTGTAGTGTAAGTTAAGCAGGTAAAGAGTTAAATAAGAGTTGTAGTGTAAGTTAAGCTGGTAAAGAGTTAAATAAGAGTTGTAGTGTAAGTTAAGCAGGTAAAGAGTTAAATAAGAGTTGTAGTGTAAGTTAAGCAGCTAAAGAGTTAAATAAGAGTTGTAGTGTAAGTTAAGCAGGTAAAGAGTTAAATAAGAGTTGTAGTGTAAGTTAAGCAGGTAAAGAGAGTTAAATAAGAGTTGTAGTGTAAGTTAAGCAGCTAAAGAGAGTTAAATAAGAGTTGTAGTGTAAGTTAAGCAGGTAAAGAGTTAAATAAGAGTTGTAGTGTAAGTTAAGCAGGTAAAGAGAGTTAAATAAGAGTTGTAGTGTAAGTTAAGCAGGTAAAGAGTTAAATAAGAGTTGTAGTGTAAGTTAAGCAGGTAAAGAGAGTTAAATAAGAGTTGTAGTGTAAGTTAAGCAGGTAAAGAGTTAAATAAGAGTTGTAGTGTAAGTTAAGCAGGTAAAGAGTTAAATAAGAGTTGTAGTGTAAGTTAAGCAGGTAAAGAGAGTTAAATAAGAGTTGTAGTGTAAGTTAAGCAGGTAAAGAGTTAAATAAGAGTTGTAGTGTAAGTTAAGCAGGTAAAGAGAGTTAAATAAGAGTTGTAGTGTAAGTTAAGCAGCTAAAGAGAGTTAAATAAGAGTTGTAGTGTAAGTTAAGCAGGTAAAGAGTTAAATAAGAGTTGTAGTGTAAGTTAAGCAGGTAAAGAGTTAAATAAGAGTTGTAGTGTAAGTTAAGCAGGTAAAGAGTTAAATAAGAGTTGTAGTGTAAGTTAAGCAGGTAAAGAGTTAAATAAGAGTTGTAGTGTAAGTTAAGCAGCTAAAGAGTTAAATAAGAGTTATAGTGTAAGTTAAGCAGGTAAAGAGTTAAATAAGAGTTGTAGTGTAAGTTAAGCAGGTAAAGAGAGTTAAATAAGGGTTGTAGTGTAAGTTAAGCAGCTAAAGAGTTAAATAAGAGTTGTAGTGTAAGTTAAGCAGCTAAAGAGAGTTAAATAAGAGTTGTAGTGTAAGTTAAGCAGGTAAAGAGTTAAATAAGAGTTGTAGTGTAAGTTAAGCAGCTAAAGAGTTAAATAAGAGTTGTAGTGTAAGTTAAGCAGCTAAAGAGTTAAATAAGAGTTGTAGTGTAAGTTAAGCAGGTAAAGAGTTAAATAAGAGTTGTAGTGTAAGTTAAGCAGGTAAAGAGTTAAATAAGAGTTGTAGTGTAAGTTAAGCAGGTAAAGAGTTAAATAAGAGTTGTAGTGTAAGTTAAGCAGGTAAAGAGTTAAATAAGAGTTGTAGTGTAAGTTAAGCAGGTAAAGAGTTAAATAAGAGTTGTAGTGTAAGTTAAGCAGCTAAAGAGTTAAATAAGAGTTGTAGTGTAAGTTAAGCAGGTAAAGAGTTAAATAAGAGTTGTAGTGTAAGTTAAGCAGGTAAAGAGAGTTAAATAAGAGTTGTAGTGTAAGTTAAGCAGGTAAAGAGTTAAATAAGAGTTGTAGTGTAAGTTAAGCAGCTAAAGAGTTAAATAAGAGTTGTAGTGTAAGTTAAGCAGGTAAAGAGTTAAATAAGAGTCGTAGTGTAAGTTAAGCAGGTAAAGAGTTAAATAAGAGTTGTAGTGTAAGTTAAGCAGGTAAAGAGAGTTAAATAAGAGTTGTAGTGTAAGTTAAGCAGGTAAAGAGTTAAATAAGAGTTGTAGTGTAAGTTAAGCAGGTAAAGAGAGTTAAATAAGAGTTGTAGTGTAAGTTAAGCAGCTAAAGAGAGTTAAATAAGAGTTGTAGTGTAAGTTAAGCAGGTAAAGAGTTAAATAAGAGTTGTAGTGTAAGTTAAGCAGGTAAAGAGTTAAATAAGAGTTGTAGTGTAAGTTAAGCAGGTAAAGAGTTAAATAAGAGTTGTAGTGTAAGTTAAGCAGGTAAAGAGTTAAATAAGAGTTGTAGTGTAAGTTAAGCAGCTAAAGAGTTAAATAAGAGTTATAGTGTAAGTTAAGCAGGTAAAGAGTTAAATAAGAGTTGTAGTGTAAGTTAAGCAGGTAAAGAGAGTTAAATAAGGGTTGTAGTGTAAGTTAAGCAGCTAAAGAGTTAAATAAGAGTTGTAGTGTAAGTTAAGCAGCTAAAGAGAGTTAAATAAGAGTTGTAGTGTAAGTTAAGCAGGTAAAGAGTTAAATAAGAGTTGTAGTGTAAGTTAAGCAGCTAAAGAGTTAAATAAGAGTTGTAGTGTAAGTTAAGCAGGTAAAGAGTTAAATAAGAGTTGTAGTGTAAGTTAAGCAGGTAAAGAGTTAAATAAGAGTTGTAGTGTAAGTTAAGCAGCTAAAGAGTTAAATAAGAGTTGTAGTGTAAGTTAAGCAGGTAAAGAGTTAAATAAGAGTTGTAGTGTAAGTTAAGCAGGTAAAGAGTTAAATAAGAGTTGTAGTGTAAGTTAAGCAGGTAAAGAGTTAAATAAGAGTTGTAGTGTAAGTTAAGCTGGTAAAGAGTTAAATAAGAGTTGTAGTGTAAGTTAAGCAGGTAAAGAGTTAAATAAGAGTTGTAGTGTAAGTTAAGCAGCTAAAGAGTTAAATAAGAGTTGTAGTGTAAGTTAAGCAGGTAAAGAGTTAAATAAGAGTTGTAGTGTAAGTTAAGCAGGTAAAGAGTTAAATAAGAGTTGTAGTGTAAGTTAAGCAGGTAAAGAGTTAAATAAGAGTTGTAGTGTAAGTTAAGCAGGTAAAGAGTTAAATAAGAGTTGTAGTGTAAGTTAAGCAGGTAAAGAGAGTTAAATAAGAGTTGTAGTGTAAGTTAAGCAGCTAAAGAGAGTTAAATAAGAGTTGTAGTGTAAGTTAAGCAGGTAAAGAGTTAAATAAGAGTTGTAGTGTAAGTTAAGCAGGTAAAGAGAGTTAAATAAGAGTTGTAGTGTAAGTTAAGCAGGTAAAGAGTTAAATAAGAGTTGTAGTGTAAGTTAAGCAGGTAAAGAGAGTTAAATAAGAGTTGTAGTGTAAGTTAAGCAGGTAAAGAGTTAAATAAGAGTTGTAGTGTAAGTTAAGCAGCTAAAGAGTTAAATAAGAGTTGTAGTGTAAGTTAAGCAGGTAAAGAGTTAAATAAGAGTTGTAGTGTAAGTTAAGCAGGTAAAGAGTTAAATAAGAGTTGTAGTGTAAGTTAAGCAGCTAAAGAGAGTTAAATAAGAGTTGTAGTGTAAGTTAAGCAGGTAAAGAGTTAAATAAGAGTTGTAGTGTAAGTTAAGCAGCTAAAGAGTTAAATAAGAGTTGTAGTGTAAGTTAAGCAGGTAAAGAGAGTTAAATAAGAGTTGTAGTGTAAGTTAAGCAGGTAAAGAGAGTTAAATAAGAGTTGTAGTGTAAGTTAAGCAGCTAAAGAGTTAAATAAGAGTTGTAGTGTAAGTTAAGCAGCTAAAGAGTTAAATAAGAGTTGTAGTGTAAGTTAAGCAGGTAAAGAGTTAAATAAGAGTTGTAGTGTAAGTTAAGCAGGTAAAGAGTTAAATAAGAGTTGTAGTGTAAGTTAAGCAGGTAAAGAGTTAAATAAGAGTTGTAGTGTAAGTTAAGCAGGTAAAGAGAGTTAAATAAGAGTTGTAGTGTAAGTTAAGCAGGTAAAGAGAGTTAAATAAGAGTTGTAGTGTAAGTTAAGCAGCTAAAGAGTTAAATAAGAGTTGTAGTGTAAGTTAAGCAGGTAAAGAGTTAAATAAGAGTTGTAGTGTAAGTTAAGCAGCTAAAGAGTTAAATAAGAGTTGTAGTGTAAGTTAAGCAGGTAAAGAGAGTTAAATAAGAGTTGTAGTGTAAGTTAAGCAGGTAAAGAGTTAAATAAGAGTTGTAGTGTAAGTTAAGCAGGTAAAGAGTTAAATAAGAGTTGTAGTGTAAGTTAAGCAGGTAAAGAGAGTTAAATAAGAGTTGTAGTGTAAGTTAAGCAGCTAAAGAGAGTTAAATAAGAGTTGTAGTGTAAGTTAAGCAGGTAAAGAGTTAAATAAGAGTTGTAGTGTAAGTTAAGCAGCTAAAGAGTTAAATAAGAGTTGTAGTGTAAGTTAAGCAGGTAAAGAGTTAAATAAGAGTTGTAGTGTAAGTTAAGCAGCTAAAGAGTTAAATAAGAGTTGTAGTGTAAGTTAAGCAGCTAAAGAGAGTTAAATAAGAGTTGTAGTGTAAGTTAAGCAGGTAAAGAGAGTTAAATAAGAGTTGTAGTGTAAGTTAAGCAGGTAAAGAGAGTTAAATAAGAGTTGTAGTGTAAGTTAAGCAGGTAAAGAGTTAAATAAGAGTTGTAGTGTAAGTTAAGCAGGTAAAGAGTTAAATAAGAGTTGTAGTGTAAGTTAAGCAGGTAAAGAGAGTTAAATAAGAGTTGTAGTGTAAGTTAAGCAGGTAAAGAGTTAAATAAGTGTTGTAGTGTAAGTTAAGCAGGTAAAGAGTTAAATAAGAGTTGTAGTGTAAGTTAAGCAGGTAAAGAGAGTTAAATAAGAGTTGTAGTGTAAGTTAAGCAGGTAAAGAGAGTTAAATAAGAGTTGTAGTGTAAGTTAAGCAGGTAAAGAGTTAAATAAGAGTTGTAGTGTAAGTTAAGCAGGTAAAGAGTTAAATAAGAGTTGTAGTGTAAGTTAAGCAGGTAAAGAGAGTTAAATAAGAGTTGTAGTGTAAGTTAAGCAGGTAAAGAGAGTTAAATAAGAGTTGTAGTGTAAGTTAAGCAGCTAAAGAGTTAAATAAGAGTTGTAGTGTAAGTTAAGCAGCTAAAGAGAGTTAAATAAGAGTTGTAGTGTAAGTTAAGCAGGTAAAGAGTTAAATAAGAGTTGTAGTGTAAGTTAAGCAACTAAAGAGAGTTAAATAAGAGTTGTAGTGTAAGTTAAGCAGGTAAAGAGTTAAATAAGAGTTGTAGTGTAAGTTAAGCAGGTAAAGAGTTAAATAAGAGTTGTAGTGTAAGTTAAGCAGCTAAAGAGAGTTAAATAAGAGTTGTAGTGTAAGTTAAGCAGGTAAAGAGAGTTAAATAAGAGTTGTAGTGTAAGTTAAGCAGCTAAAGAGAGTTAAATAAGAGTTGTAGTGTAAGTTAAGCAGGTAAAGAGAGTTAAATAAGAGTTGTAGTGTAAGTTAAGCAGGTAAAGAGTTAAATAAGAGTTGTAGTGTAAGTTAAGCAGGTAAAGAGTTAAATAAGAGTTGTAGTGTAAGTTAAGCAGCTAAAGAGTTAAATAAGAGTTGTAGTGTAAGTTAAGCAGGTAAAGAGTTAAATAAGAGTTGTAGTGTAAGTTAAGCAGGTAAAGAGTTAAATAAGAGTTGTAGTGTAAGTTAAGCAGCTAAAGAGAGTTAAATAAGAGTTGTAGTGTAAGTTAAGCAGCTAAAGAGTTAAATAAGAGTTGTAGTGTAAGTTAAGCAGGTAAAGAGTTAAATAAGAGTTGTAGTGTAAGTTAAGCAGGTAAAGAGTTAAATAAGAGTTGTAGTGTAAGTTAAGCAGCTAAAGAGTTAAATAAGAGTTGTAGTGTAAGTTAAGCAGGTAAAGAGTTAAATAAGAGTTGTAGTGTAAGTTAAGCAGCTAAAGAGTTAAATAAGAGTTGTAGTGTAAGTTAAGCAGGTAAAGAGTTAAATAAGAGTTGTAGTGTAAGTTAAGCAGGTAAAGAGAGTTAAATAAGAGTTGTAGTGTAAGTTAAGCAGGTAAAGAGTTAAATAAGAGTTGTAGTGTAAGTTAAGCAGGTAAAGAGTTAAATAAGAGTTGTAGTGTAAGTTAAGCAGGTAAAGAGAGTTAAATAAGAGTTGTAGTGTAAGTTAAGCAGGTAAAGAGAGTTAAATAAGAGTTGTAGTGTAAGTTAAGCAGCTAAAGAGTTAAATAAGAGTTATAGTGTAAGTTAAGCAGGTAAAGAGTTAAATAAGAGTTGTAGTGTAAGTTAAGCAGGTAAAGAGAGTTAAATAAGAGTTGTAGTGTAAGTTAAGCAGCTAAAGAGAGTTAAATAAGAGTTGTAGTGTAAGTTAAGCAGGTAAAGAGTTAAATAAGAGTTGTAGTGTAAGTTAAGCAGGTAAAGAGAGTTAAATAAGAGTTGTAGTGTAAGTTAAGCAGGTAAAGAGTTAAATAAGAGTTGTAGTGTAAGTTAAGCGGTAAAGAGTTAAATAAGAGTTGTAGTGTAAGTTAAGCATGTAAAGAGTTAAATAAGAGTTGTAGTGTAAGTTAAGCAGGTAAAGAGTTAAATAAGAGTTGTAGTGTAAGTTAAGCAGGTAAAGAGTTAAATAAGAGTTGTAGTGTAAGTTAAGCAGCTAAAGAGTTAAATAAGAGTTGTAGTGTAAGTTAAGCAGGTAAAGAGTTAAATAAGAGTTGTAGTGTAAGTTAAGCAGGTAAAGAGAGTTAAATAAGAGTTGTAGTGTAAGTTAAGCAGCTAAAGAGTTAAATAAGAGTTGTAGTGTAAGTTAAGCAGGTAAAGAGTTAAATAAGAGTTGTAGTGTAAGTTAAGCAGGTAAAGAGTTAAATAAGAGTTGTAGTGTAAGTTAAGCAGCTAAAGAGAGTTAAATAAGAGTTGTAGTGTAAGTTAAGCAGGTAAAGAGAGTTAAATAAGAGTTGTAGTGTAAGTTAAGCAGCTAAAGAGAGTTAAATAAGAGTTGTAGTGTAAGTTAAGCAGGTAAAGAGTTACATAAGAGTTGTAGTGTAAGTTAAGCAGCTAAAGAGAGTTAAATAAGAGTTGTAGTGTAAGTTAAGCAGGTAAAGAGAGTTAAATAAGAGTTGTAGTGTAAGTTAAGCAGGTAAAGAGTTAAATAAGAGTTGTAGTGTAAGTTAAGCAGGTAAAGAGAGTTAAATAAGAGTTGTAGTGTAAGTTAAGCAGGTAAAGAGTTAAATAAGAGTTGTAGTGTAAGTTAAGCAGGTAAAGAGTTAAATAAGAGTTGTAGTGTAAGTTAAGCAGGTAAAGAGTTAAATAAGAGTTGTAGTGTAAGTTAAGCAGCTAAAGAGTTAAATAAGAGTTGTAGTGTAAGTTAAGCAGGTAAAGAGTTAAATAAGAGTTGTAGTGTAAGTTAAGCAGCTAAAGAGAGTTACATAAGAGTTGTAGTGTAAGTTAAGCAGGTAAAGAGTTACATAAAAGTTGTAGTGTAAGTTAAGCAGGTAAAGAGAGTTAAATAAGAGTTGTAGTGTAAGTTAAAGTGTAAGTTTTAGTGTAAATTAAAGGAAGACTGCAGTCATCAAATATTAATTATAAATTATTTACTAATTTATTTATATCTTTTAGATCATATGTTATAAATATTATTTTGCTTCTCAGGATATCTAAAAAGCAATAAAAATGACATAAATGACATATTAACAAGAATAGTTATAAAGTCAATTATTAATAAATAATTTGTATCCATTAGAATATATTATGTATTTTTACGATTATATGGATTTCTAATTTAAAAAACCTAATTATCTAATATTGAATATTCAAATAACATAATATTTTACTATGCGATGCTATAACCAATATTATCATTACATGTATATCGTCATTATCTTTATTTGATTATATATTTTTCATATTTCACAACGTATACATTTTAATAATGTATAGTATCATATATTAAAACATCTTTATATATACTTAACTACTACTTGTACATGATAGCAAATATATATAATATAAATGTATATAATAAATCCATAATAAATATTACTATCAGTGAATGTAAAATATATATTCATAAAGTATCTAATCTTTACCATGCGTTTTCACTGTATCACTATTAGCATAAAACTACTAATCTTGTATATATAACTAAATATTCAAAACTTGATATAATTCGCCATTTTTACTACAAACAGATGTATTGATACAATGGCAGAGCATTTTAAAATATCAATGAATTTAGTGATAAAACTTCTTTTAGATAATATAAAAAATAAAATATTCCTGATTTCAGGACAAAGGGCAAAATGCCTTAATATCATAAGAAATTAAAAACCATTCCGTAGAAGTCTGCATTATGTTTAGAATAAGGAGGTCAGAAATGATATCAACATTCTAAGAATTAAATACTTAATTACATTTTAAAGATCTATAATCCCAATTACTGAAATAATGACGACTGCGGCCTTCCCTTAATGAGGAAAAGAAAATAAAGCAACGGTCGCAAGGTAAGTTAAGTCATAGAGGAGTCGCAGGATATGTGCAGTAGCGTAAGAGAGTTGCGGAGGGCTTGGGGACCTGCGAATATACACCCCGCCGACCAGACGTCAATTGAAGTCGAGTAGATCTTAGCTCCCATGAGCACGTCGGGAGGTCGGTACCATAAGGTCACGACCTCGGCGCTGTAGCAACGCACGGGAATCCCGAATGCGCGCGCCAAACCGAAGTCCGCGAGTTTCAACTCCCCGTTCTGAGCGTAAGGAATAGAAAATAGGGGATGTGAAACACAGATAAACTGGTGAAAGGAGTGGGAGTAAAAGGGTGCCCGTAAAAGATTTAATTTACTGCGTGATATATAAAGAGTGAGCCTAAGAAACCCTACTCGAGAAAAACGTGGTTATTTATAACTGAATAACGCAGAAAGGTTTACTTAATTTTGAGACAGTGAATCATTTTAAAGAAATCACATGAAAAAGTATATTTTAATGGAAAATGATTTCTATTTTGATTTAATAATTGTTAAGTCTAAAAGAGGTTCAAGGAATAATTACAAATATTACCCAATATTTGTGTTTACCCCATATATTATAGTTGTGATTATCCTTTTCTATTAATATCCAATAAACAGATGATATCTCTTAATGAAGTATTTAAATTAAATTAAGTAGGACAACAATGGTATAATATCTATAAAAAGATGTTTTTAAAACACTTTTTAATAGAAATACTAAATTATTACAACCTTCATTTAAGCAGTGAGTTTCAGAATTAACATGGATTACCTTGTTGATAAGAAGATTCTGTGGCTTTAAGTCTCTGTGTAAAACGTGATTATTGTGACAGAAGGCGAGTCCTTTCAGCAATTGGAACATCAAAGACTGTTGAAATTATACTCGTATACATTCACAGAATATTATAAAATATGAATTAAAATGAATGTAAAACTAAGAGAGAAATAAATTGAAAAAATGGTTTAAAAAGTGACCTTGACTACTGATTGGTCGATATTTCCATTACAAGAATCAAAATACTTCTTAAGATCTTGGTCGCAAAACTCAAAAACTAAAGTTAATTTTTTTTCACTGTGTAGAACATCATATAGTCTGCAATCATTTGTTAATATATAAACAAATTGTCAATCACAATCAATGCACAATTCAGTAGTAGATGCAATATTTTATTTATAATATGTAGATATTTATAGATATTTATGTAGTATGTAAAGTGATATTTAGTATATAGAGAGATATGAAGTATGTAGATAGATAGTATGTAGATATGTAGTATGTAGATAGGTAGTATGTAGATATGTAGTATGTAGATAGGTAGTATATAGATAGGTAGTATTTAGATAGGTAGTATGTAGATATGTAGTATGTAGATATGTAGTATGTAGATATGTAGTATGTAGAGAGATATGTAGTATGTAGATATGTAGTATGTAGATATGTAGTATGTAGATATGTAGTATGTAGAGAGGTAGTATGTAGAGAGATATGTAGTATGTAGAGAGATATGTAGTATGTAGAGGTATATGAAGTATGTAGATAGGTAGTATGCAGAGAGATATGTAGTATGTAGAGAGATATGTAGTATGTAGATATGTAGTATGTAGATATGTAGTATGTAGAGATATGTAGTATGTAGATATGTAGTATGTAGATAGGTAGTATGTAGATAGGTAGTATGTAGATAGGTAGTATGTAGATAGGTAGTATGTAGATATGTAGTATGTAGATATGTAGTATGTAGAGATATATAGTATGTAGATAGGTAGTATGTAGATAGGTAGTATGTAGATAGGTAGTATGTAGATATGTAGTATGTAGATATGTAGTATGTAGAGATATGTAGTATGTAGATAGGTAGTATGTAGATAGGTAGTATGTAGATAGGTAGTATGTAGATAGGTAGTATGTAGATAGGTAGTATGTAGATATGTAGTATGTAGATAAGTAGTATGTAGATATGTAGTATGTAGATAGGTAGTATGTAGATATGTAGTATGTAGATAAGTAGTATGTAGATATGTAGTATGTAGATAGGTAGTATGTAGAGAGATATGTAGTATGTAGATATGTAGTATGTAGATAAGTAGTATGTAGATATGTAGTATGTAGATAGGTAGTATGTAGATATGTAGTATGTAGATAAGTAGTATGTAGATATTTAGTATGTAGATAGGTAGTATGTAGAGAGATATGTAGTATGTAGATATGTAGTATGTAGATAAGTAGTATGTAGATATGTAGTATGTAGATATGTAGTATGTAGATAAGTAGTATGTAGATAAGTAGTATGTAGATAGGTAGTATGTAGATAAGTAGTATGTAGATATGTAGTATGTAGATATGTAGTATGTAGATAAGTAGTATGTAGATATGTAGTATATAGATAGGTAGTATTTAGATAGGTAGTATGTAGATATGTAGTATGTAGATATGTAGTATGTAGATATGTAGTATGTAGAGAGATATGTAGTATGTAGATATGTAGTATGTAGATATGTAGTATGTAGATATGTAGTATGTAGAGAGGTAGTATGTAGAGAGATATGTAGTATGTAGAGAGATATGTAGTATGTAGAGGTATATGAAGTATGTAGAGAGATATGTAGTATGTAGAGGTATATGAAGTATGTAGATAGGTAGTATGCAGAGAGATATGTAGTATGTAGAGAGATATGTAGTATGTAGATATGTAGTATGTAGATATGTAGTATGTAGAGATATGTAGTATGTAGATATGTAGTATGTAGATAGGTAGTATGTAGATAGGTAGTATGTAGATAGGTAGTATGTAGATATGTAGTATGTAGATAGGTAGTATGTAGATAGGTAGTATGTAGATAGGTAGTATGTAGATAGGTAGTATGTAGATAGGTAGTATGTAGATAGGTAGTATGTAGATAGGTAGTATGTAGATAGGTAGTATGTAGATAGGTAGTATGTAGATATGTAGTATGTAGATATGTAGTATGTAGAGATATGTAGTATGTAGATATGTAGTATGTAGAGATATGTAGTATGTAGATAGGTAGTATGTAGATAGGTAGTATGTAGATAGGTAGTATGTAGATATGTAGTATGTAGATAAGTAGTATGTAGATATGTAGTATGTAGATAGGTAGTATGTAAATATGTAGTATGTAGATAAGTAGTATGTAGATATGTAGTATGTAGATAGGTAGTATGTAGAGAGATATGTAGTATGTAGATATGTAGTATGTAGATAAGTAGTATGTAGATATGTAGTATGTAGATAGGTAGTATGTAGATATGTAGTATGTAGATAAGTAGTATGTAGATATGTAGTATGTAGATAGGTAGTATGTAGAGAGATATGTAGTATGTAGATATGTAGTATGTAGATAAGTAGTATGTAGATATGTAGTATGTAGATATGTAGTATGTAGATAAGTAGTATGTAGATAAGTAGTATGTAGATAGGTAGTATGTAGATAAGTAGTATGTAGATATGTAGTATGTAGATATGTAGTATGTAGATAAGTAGTATGTAGATATGTAGTATGTAGATATGTAGTATGTAGATAAGTAGTATGTAGATAAGTAGTATGTAGATAAGTAGTATGTAGATAGGTAGTATGTAGATAAGTAGTATGTAGATAAGTAGTATGTAGATAGGTAGTATGTAGATAAGTAGTCTGTAGATATGTAGTATGTAGATATGTAGTATGTAGATAAGTAGTATGTAGATATGTAGTATGTAGATATGTAGTATGTAGATAAGTAGTATGTAGATAAGTAGTATGTAGATAGGTAGTATGTAGATAAGTAGTATGTAGATAGGTAGTATGTAGATATGTAGTATGTAGATAGGTAGTATGTAGATATGTAGTATGTAGATAGGTAGTATGTAGATATGTAGTATGTAGATAGGTAGTATGTAGATATGTAGTATGTAGATAGGTAGTATGTAGAGAGATATGTAGTATGTAGATATGTAGTATGTAGATAAGTAGTATGTAGATATGTAGTATGTAGATATGTAGTATGTAGATATGTAGTATGTAGATAAGTAGTATGTAGATATGTAGTATGTAGATAAGTAGTATGTAGATATGTAGTATGTAGATATGTAGTATGTAGATAAGTAGTATGTAGATATGTAGTATGTAGATAGGTAGTATGTAGATATGTAGTATGTAGATAGGTAGTATGTAGATATGTAGTATGTAGATAGGTAGTATGTAGATATGTAGTATGTAGATAGGTAGTATGTAGATATGTAGTATGTAGATAGGTAGTATGTAGAGAGATATGTAGTATGTAGATATGTAGTATGTAGATAGGTAGTATGTAGATATGTAGTATGTAGATAAGTAGTATGTAGATATTTAGTATGTAGATAGGTAGTATGTAGAGAGATATGTAGTATGTAGATATGTAGTATGTAGATAAGTAGTATGTAGATATGTAGTATGTAGATATGTAGTATGTAGATAAGTAGTATGTAGATAAGTAGTATGTAGATAGGTAGTATGTAGATAAGTAGTATGTAGATATGTAGTATGTAGATATGTAGTATGTAGATAAGTAGTATGTAGATATGTAGTATATAGATAGGTAGTATTTAGATAGGTAGTATGTAGATATGTAGTATGTAGATATGTAGTATGTAGATATGTAGTATGTAGAGAGATATGTAGTATGTAGATATGTAGTATGTAGATATGTAGTATGTAGATATGTAGTATGTAGAGAGGTAGTATGTAGAGAGATATGTAGTATGTAGAGAGATATGTAGTATGTAGAGGTATATGAAGTATGTAGAGAGATATGTAGTATGTAGAGGTATATGAAGTATGTAGATAGGTAGTATGCAGAGAGATATGTAGTATGTAGAGAGATATGTAGTATGTAGATATGTAGTATGTAGATATGTAGTATGTAGAGATATGTAGTATGTAGATATGTAGTATGTAGATAGGTAGTATGTAGATAGGTAGTATGTAGATAGGTAGTATGTAGATATGTAGTATGTAGATAGGTAGTATGTAGATAGGTAGTATGTAGATAGGTAGTATGTAGATAGGTAGTATGTAGATAGGTAGTATGTAGATAGGTAGTATGTAGATAGGTAGTATGTAGATAGGTAGTATGTAGATAGGTAGTATGTAGATATGTAGTATGTAGATATGTAGTATGTAGAGATATGTAGTATGTAGATATGTAGTATGTAGAGATATGTAGTATGTAGATAGGTAGTATGTAGATAGGTAGTATGTAGATAGGTAGTATGTAGATATGTAGTATGTAGATAAGTAGTATGTAGATATGTAGTATGTAGATAGGTAGTATGTAAATATGTAGTATGTAGATAAGTAGTATGTAGATATGTAGTATGTAGATAGGTAGTATGTAGAGAGATATGTAGTATGTAGATATGTAGTATGTAGATAAGTAGTATGTAGATATGTAGTATGTAGATAGGTAGTATGTAGATATGTAGTATGTAGATAAGTAGTATGTAGATATGTAGTATGTAGATAGGTAGTATGTAGAGAGATATGTAGTATGTAGATATGTAGTATGTAGATAAGTAGTATGTAGATATGTAGTATGTAGATATGTAGTATGTAGATAAGTAGTATGTAGATAAGTAGTATGTAGATAGGTAGTATGTAGATAAGTAGTATGTAGATATGTAGTATGTAGATATGTAGTATGTAGATAAGTAGTATGTAGATATGTAGTATGTAGATATGTAGTATGTAGATAAGTAGTATGTAGATAAGTAGTATGTAGATAAGTAGTATGTAGATAGGTAGTATGTAGATAAGTAGTATGTAGATAAGTAGTATGTAGATAGGTAGTATGTAGATAAGTAGTCTGTAGATATGTAGTATGTAGATATGTAGTATGTAGATAAGTAGTATGTAGATATGTAGTATGTAGATATGTAGTATGTAGATAAGTAGTATGTAGATAAGTAGTATGTAGATAGGTAGTATGTAGATAAGTAGTATGTAGATAGGTAGTATGTAGATATGTAGTATGTAGATAGGTAGTATGTAGATATGTAGTATGTAGATAGGTAGTATGTAGATATGTAGTATGTAGATAGGTAGTATGTAGATATGTAGTATGTAGATAGGTAGTATGTAGAGAGATATGTAGTATGTAGATATGTAGTATGTAGATAAGTAGTATGTAGATATGTAGTATGTAGATATGTAGTATGTAGATATGTAGTATGTAGATAAGTAGTATGTAGATATGTAGTATGTAGATAAGTAGTATGTAGATATGTAGTATGTAGATATGTAGTATGTAGATAAGTAGTATGTAGATATGTAGTATGTAGATAGGTAGTATGTAGATATGTAGTATGTAGATAGGTAGTATGTAGATATGTAGTATGTAGATAGGTAGTATGTAGATATGTAGTATGTAGATAGGTAGTATGTAGATATGTAGTATGTAGATAGGTAGTATGTAGAGAGATATGTAGTATGTAGATATGTAGTATGTAGATAAGTAGTATGTAGATATGTAGTATGTAGATATGTAGTATGTAGATATGTAGTATGTAGATAAGTAGTATGTAGATATGTAGTATGTAGATATGTAGTATGTAGATAAGTAGTATGTAGATAAGTAGTATGTAGATATGTAGTATGTAGATAGGTAGTATGTAGAGAGATATGTAGTATGTAGATATGTAGTATGTAGATAAGTAGTATGTAGATAGGTAGTATGTAGATAGGTAGTATGTAGATATGTAGTATGTAGATAGGTAGTATGTAGATATGTAGTATGTAGATAGGTAGTATGTAGAGAGATATGTAGTATGTAGATATGTAGTATGTAGATAAGTAGTATGTAGATATGTAGTATGTAGATATGTAGTATGTAGATAAGTAGTATGTAGATATGTAGTATGTAGATAAGTAGTATGTAGATAGGTAGTATGTAGATATGTAGTATGTAGAGAGATATGATGTCCGACGAAAGAGATAATTACCACCTGACAATATTTCTATGTCGCAATTCTTTAAGAAGACAAATCTCTCTTAATGCCGAACTCGGGATACCCTGGTAAATAGTTATTAATAATTTAATAATTTAATAACCATTTAATTGTTGTAGCACATAACTCTAATAATATTATCAATACAAATTATTTATAATATAAGTTTTTATTATATTGATAATTGAATATAAATCCCTGGTGTGCAAATATCGATGTACTCATTAAATCGCAGGGTAATCGTAATCGGCACTCACCTCATCGTCGTCATCCAGTCGAACTCTCTTCAACGCCACAATCTCCTGGGTGTCGCGATTCTTCGCTTTGAAAACGGTACCGTAGGTGCCTGGATATGGGGAAACGAGGAATTATATTGAAATTACGATTATTTTTGCTGTTCGTTCCTATTCATACCTATGTATGGAATATAAGTTTTATAAAATAAGTTTTAATACAAAGTATTGAAGTAGAATCTGGAATATTTAATTATAATATCAACCACGTAGATCAGCATAATTATTTATTATCAAATTATTTAACATCACTATATATCTGCAATATAGATTCAATAGATCAATTCTACTATAAGATAAATAAATGTATAAAACTAGAAAATAACTATAATTATGCACATTATCACGGTAATAATAAACATTATATTCCTTAATATTAATTGTATCAGTAATGTTGATTGGTTGGATAGATTCAGTGGAAAATTCATTTCTAATAATTAATTAAACATGGGTATAAATAATTCACAAATTAATTAATTTATAATCTATTGATAGTAAGTATTCTACAATGGAAAATACATGACAACATCTTTCACAATATACTTAATATGATTCATTAATTGATGTCAAGAGACAATAATAAAGAGGATGAAATTTGATTTTAGAATTTATTAATATAAATATTGATAAATCATAATATAACTATTTCCTGATATTTATAAAAAGTTATATAATTTCATTGTATCTAGATATATCAATCACCAGGCATTTAATAATAATTATCAATTGATAAGTGTAGATGTCAAAATTAATGTATAACAATTTTAAAAGGCAATAATTACAGATGTTCTATATATAACTGTATATAATATTTATAATATATAAATATATATACATGTTATATAAATATGTATATATAGATTAAAACAACGAACTCTTTTTAGTATATATATATATTAAATAATTCTATTTGTGAAACATGTTTACAGATATAAATGTAATATTAAAAATATCATAGTTGTATATGTCATATATCTATATATAATTATCATCTATAATAATATTCCTTATTAATATACATAATTTGTTTTCAGATTATTAGAAAAAAATTGAATATATAATTATTTTGAAAAATGTATATATTTAATAAAGATATAGTATGCAATAAACTTATTTATCTTGATTACTCATCATATTGTATATATTATTATAGTAAATATCAAAGGGGCCCAAATAAACGATATACATGCTATATAAATTATGTTCTTATATAATATAGTTGCAGTATTAATTTCATCTAGATGGAAAGTCAATATAAAATTAAACTAATTATATGAAGCTTAGAAATGTCGTTTTAATTGTGTTCAACTAGTAATTTACTTTGCATATAATTAATAAAAGACTAATATTAGATAATCTTGTGATAAATATTACCTACATATGAAAAATTATATTATAAAATTAAATCTAATACATAATCCTAATATATATTATGAATTGCATACATTAAATGTATAACGAAAAATAATATAACTAATAAAGCATATAATTATTATTATTAAAATACATTATCGATTCTGGTAATAATATAATATATATCATAACGTAAGACTTGGTTTAATGTAATCATAAATTAGTATTATACTAATCGATTAGAACTAATTATTGAATATTTTTCCAAAAATAAATATAAAAAAGAAAATATGCAAATAGTATAAGTGCATCAATATTAATAAGTAAATATTATATTTTAAGTTAGGCTAATGAATACAACCTTCCCCGATTTTTTCTAATTTTTCATATACTTGCATATTTAAGAATCAAATATATATTATAAGTTGTCAGTATTTTTTTTAATTATTTTTATTATTTATCTATATTCCATCTGTTGACCAATAATTGTAGAAACTTGTTACATCCTTTCATTATTTAATAAATTTATTTTTAAGAAATTTAAATTTAATAATAAAATAATGTCTAGATTTCCACAACCTGCATACGGGGTCAGATATTTAGCATTTGTATTAGTAATTTTTAATGTTATCGATTACAAATATATAAATATATTATTTACATATAAAATTATAATTTATTTAAAATGAAAATATTTTTAAAATTAAATTTAAAACATTAATTTAATAATTAATAAAAAATCGTACATATTTAATTATTTAGATATAATTATTTATAGTATAAAGTCAATAATAAAAATTAAATTTAAGCTGAATCGATGGACAGTTTATATACATTATTTACACCCTTGAACTACTAAAATAGATAGAAATGCATTCGTAAATTAAAATTGATTAAAATACTTATTCTTATATACTTGAATATCAATTGTAGTTTTGCGGATACAAATATTTGATTTTATTTAATATCATTGGTTATGTATATTTTATTCGAAGAAAAGCATTCAGCAGAATATAAAATGATATACACTGATATATCTCTATATTATTATCATATTACATGTATCATGATAATAGGAATTAATGTCGTAGTGTATAGTTTCTGAAAGAGGATTCTTCCATATTTGTTATGAATTCACATATATAATAATAATTATTATTTCATAAATTATAATAAAAGTACACATGTTAAAATAATTCACTCATTGCATTTTATTTCAGTATGGACATGGATTGTTTATGTAAAATTAGCATCAATCTATATATTATGCAAAGTTTTGCAACAAAATATAATTTGATTGCCAATAAATATTCATCATATAATAATTTTCGTTTAGTAAAATAAATGTATGCATATGTTAAAACATGTAGATTTGCAGATATAATATTCACTATTTAGTGATATAACGAAATTCTTTAACCAATATAATCATTTATATAATTAAATCACTTTTTAAAATGATCAATTTATATAAAAAATTTACACAAGTCATGCTTTTTATCAAATATTCTACATTTGTATAAATACTATAATTATCCTGGTAGTTAATTATTAATTACAATTTTTAATATTTATCTAAATATATGAAATACATACATGTAAAATTTCTAATAATTTATAACAATTTTATCGATATTCCTTCTTATTATTTTTGTTCTGTATTTTTCTTCCAAATCAATTATTAATATACACATAATGTTTTAGGTACTCACTTATATGTTCACTACCATTGTTTTACATCCACTCCCATTAATACACTTACTTATATGTTCATTGTCATTGTCTTACATCCACATGTTCACTCCCATTAATACATTTACCTACATATTCATTGCCATTGTATTACACTTGCATACACATTCACTGCCATATTCTTACAATCTCTTACATATTCATTGCCATTGTCTTATACTCAGTTACATATCCACTGTCATTGTGTTACACTCACCTACATGTTCATTGCTAATGTATTACACATACTTACATGTTCACTGCCATTGTCTTACAATTACTTACATGTTCACTGTTATTGTCTTACATTTACCTACATGTTCACTGTTATTGTCTTACATTTACCTACATGTTCACTGCCATTATCTTACACATATATGTTCTCTGCCATTGTGTTATACTCAATTACATGTTCATTGTCATTATCTTACACTAACTTACATGTTCACTGCCATTATCTTACACTTATATGTTCTCTTCCATTGTCTTATACTCACTTACATGTTCACTGTGATTGTCTTAAACTTACTTACATGTATTATAAACAGGCTCAACCTCAACGCACATTCAATGCTGGTTCTCCCATGATGCAACAAACACCTACACGACCACCTAATGCTAATATGAGAATGAACATGGCTGGCCATCAATACTCAGGTTACCTAACAATCGATGTTACAAGGCAGCTTATATAACTGTCTATGTCACAAGGCAGGTTATATAACTGTCTATGTCACAAGACAGGTTATATAACTGTCTATAACCCATGATAGATATTAATTATAATGCAATGTTTTATTAAATATTTGGTTAGCAAATATTTTAAAATTATGTTAAATATCTAATTATTATTAGTAATATAATACATTTAATATCATTATCATTTTGTAATTTATATGATATTAAATATTATATATTGGTAATCATTATTTAAATTTTAAAGATAATTTAATAATTATTATTAATGCTATTAAATAGTTTTAAATTAATACATATAAAGTAAAAGTGTATTTACACAGAAATATCTTGTCTCAAAATGCACATCTGATCTTTATATATGAATTCTCATCTTTATTCTATGACCACCTTTTGAGATAGAATAAAAAGTTTCCCTAAACTTGAAAATACTCTCTTACCTCGTAAATATAAATCTAGTACCATTTAAAACCAATTCTCCAAAGATAATAATATTAAAATATAAATTTTCAATATTCATCAAAAATGGTCATTTTATATAAAGGCTTGAAATACGATCATTTGAGTACCTGGGAGTAAATTATTGTAGTATAAATGCACCCTAAATTAGACTACCTAATCTGTTCTACTGCAGATTACTATTCTTTTGACTCTTCTTTAGGTGGCATGCACCGAGGTAACGCGAATACAATTGAGAACAAAAGGAATAACAGTGTTCTAGCGAAAACGTTTGTTACTTGTAATTAAAGCGCCCCACTAAAGCTAAAGTGCTATTCCATATTATTGCAGTTATAATCATATTTAATTTGTCAGGAAAAAGAAAAAGAAAATCGCTGACAAAGTCCTACCAACTAAGGTATCCATTAAGCAGCGTATGAATACAATTCGTAGTTATTAAATATTATATACTAATTAATTACTCATAATTATCGTAGATCAGAAATCTAGTTCCTGAATCGCAGGCCTATATGGATTTATTGTCTTTTGAACGTAAACTTGACTCTACGATCATGAGAAAACGCCTGGATATTCAGGAAGCTCTTAAAAGGCCCATTAAGGTTATCAATACTTCATGTTATCTTCTATTTTTACTTCTAATCCAATTGTTTCTAACATTTAATTTTCTACCACCATGTAATTATTAGCAAAAGAAGAAATTAAGAATTTTTGTATCAAATACGTTTTATCCTGCAAAGCAAAACCCAGAGGTTAATTATCATACATAGATTATTGTCATTTTTATGATTTATATTAATATATACTTTATTAATCTTTATTTAATGGGTGAAAATTAATTTCTCAGAAACAAAATCAAATTTATTTGGCAATCAACTCAAATATATAATATTAATGATTTCACTTGAATATCTCTTATACTTTGCCTTGTAATAGGGGGAAGGGGAAGATACAATTGCAACTTGGGAGCTTAGAGTTGAAGGGAGATTTCTTGAGGAGGTTTCAATTAATTATTATTTCTAATCTAATCTAAAATTGTAAACTTTTTGATAAACATTTACTACATTAGAATTTGTTTTTTTTCCTTTTACGTTTACTCTGCTTACTCTTCTTGTTTACTTGTTTACAGACTAATAAATCTAATGATAATCGTCAAAAGAGAAAGTTCTCCTCTTTCTTTCGCAGTTTAGTGATTGAACTCGACAAGGACTTGTATGGACCCGATAACCATCTCGTGGAGGTTAGTCCACCTATCCTCAAGTATATCTGTGTATTATTGTAATGATTATATACCACCAGTGAAGTCTCCATTATAGATTAACCTTTATTCATATACCATAACAAATAATAAAGGTTTTTCCTGATGATTTGTTAATATCAAATTTAATAAATTGATTAAATTACTCAGTTTACATCATATATAAATAATTACTTATTAATATAGTTTGTATAACATTGCATATAGTTTGTATAACATTGCATACAGTTTGTATGACATTGCATATAGTTTGTATGACATTGCATATAGTTTGTATGACATTGCATACAGTTTGTATGACATTGCATACAGTTTGTATGACATTGCATATGTTTTTGTGACATTGCATATGTTTTGTATGACATTGCATACAGTTTGTATGACATTGCATATGTTTTGTATGACATTGCATACAGTTTGTATGACATTGCATAAAGTTTGTATGCAATTTGTATGACATTGCATATGTTTTGTATGACTATTTAAAATAATTTTTAAATAATAAACAGTGGCACAGAACATCACAGACTCAAGAAACTGATGGATTTCAAGTTAAGAGACCAGGTGATCAGAATGTGAAATGTACGATATTACTGATGCTAGATTACCAGGTTCTTGTAGTCATTGTTTCTTACTTTCTATTGTAATTTCATAACTTTCATTCAACAATCAAATATAAATTCTGCATTAAATCTTCTTTTAAGAAATTTGCTTATTATATAATATATTGTATTTAAATTATTCTATATTATGTTTTGATACACATCTTTACTATCTATCATTGAGATGCAGACTATTAACCCATTCATTGCCAGAACATTAACCTCTCGTGTTCCCCCATCTAACAGCCCATGCAGTTCAAACTAGACCCTCGACTGGCGCGGGTGTTGGGTATACACACGCAGACCCGTCCGGTGATCATCAATGCCCTCTGGGAGTACACAAAGATCCACAAACTACAAGATCAGTACGAAAGAGAATTTATTAACTGCGATAAATATCTGGAACAGGTTATTATCATCCCTCTCCCCTTCCCTCTCCTCTCATTTTCTCTTAAATGTTACTATCCGTTATTCAGATATTTGAATCGAAGAGGATTAAATTTTCAGAAATCCCTCACAGACTTCACGGATTGCTACTTCCCTCTGAACCCATTATTATCAACCACTTGATTACGTTAGCATCTCTTCATTTTGCCTTACCACTCCCTACTTCAGTACATACCGACCACTGCATAACCATCTTATATCCGACTCACTACCCTGCCCCATTCCCACCCCTTGTCAAATCTTATAATTCCAAACAGCCACTCTCTATACTTCGTAACCCCAAACCCCAATGTGTTATAGAGTTGAAGGTAATGATGCTAAGAAAACAGCTTGTTACGATATTGATGTTGAAATTGTTAGTTTTAAAGTAATTGCTATTCAAATATTTATATGTTTATTTTATAGATATTTAAGTTATATATTTATTAGTTATTTAATTTATATGTTTAAGTTATATATATTATATAAAGTACTTAATACTTACTTAATACTCACTACTACTCACCACTACCTACTTCTACTCATTACTCACAACAACTCACTACTACTTTAATTCTGAAGCTCAACATAAACCTCTCTCCATCTACCTACTAACCTCTTTCCCTTATACACTTACTAGGATGACACCCTAAGAGCTCATATGAATAATTTCCTCCTTTCCACACAAAGCCAACATGACATCCAGGCATTAGAAGACAAGGTAAGAAGAGATAGTTTTATTGTCTCTTGTTGCATCTCCTGAATATCAATATTATTAATCCCAGTAAAACCTCAATAACCCCCCCCCCCCCACTATACACCCTTAATCCCTAAACATCCATACACTGCGCCTCTAATTTTAAATACCCTCATGATATACTCCCAACCTCTTAAAACCCGCCTATCTCCAACAGTACACCCCTACACCCTAAACCCCATCTCTCATCTAAATCATATCCCTACACCCTATACCCCACCACAGATCCAGGAAACCGTAGAAAGTGTAAATACGCTTAAAATCAGTCGAGATTTTGTGTTGAGTTTTGGTCAGAATCCGCAAGCCTTCATTAGTGATTGGCTTCTCTCGCAAACTGCGGATCTTAAGGTTACTTCCCGATAGAGAGATTAATAAATAATGATGTACTCGAATTCACGTTGTGGATTATCTTGAAATATTGTTCATTGCCTTCATTATATTTAGTTTTATGATTATAAATAATATGTGGTATAATAAGTTACTATTAATAATATGAGATGATTTTATAGTAATGTTAATATAAATATAGTTGTGTTCATATATGTATCTATTAGTGCATAAATAGATCAAATAAGATAAATGTATTAAGCCCTTAAAGGTGTTTTGTCTAATACTTTGGTGTAATTACAATCTCATTAATGGAAATATTTGTGTTTGAGTGTTGTTGTGTTAATATGTCTTTTTAGAGTTTAATAGTAAACCAGTAAATATCTATAATTTATCTAATTCAATAAGACATATCTGTAATTTATCTAAGTCAATAAGACATATATGTAATTTATCTAAGTCAATAAGACATATCTGTAATTTATCTAAGTCAGTAGACATATCTGTAATTTATCTAAGTCAGTAAACATATCTGTAATTTATCTAAGTCAATAAACATATCTGTAATTTATCTAAGTCAATAAGACATATCTGTAATTTATCTAAGTCAATAAGACATATCTGTAATTTATCTAAGTCAATAAGACATATCTGTAATTTATCTAAGTCAGTAGACATATCTGTAATTTATCTAAGTCAGTAAACATATCTGTAATTTATCTAAGTCAGTAAACATATCTGTAATTTATCTAAGTCAGTAGACATATCTGTAATTTATCTAAGTCAGTAAACATATCTGTAATTTATCTAAGTCAGTAAACATATCTGTAATTTATCTAAGTCAGTATGACATATCTGTAATTTATCTAAGTCAATAAGACATATCTGTAATTTATCTAAGTCAGTAAACATATCTGTAATTTATCTAAGTCAGTAGACATATCTGTAATTTATCTAAGTCAGTAGACATATCTGTAATTTATCTAAGTCAATAAGACATATCTGTAATTTATCTAAGTCAGTAGACATATCTGTAATTTATCTAAGTCAGTAAACATATCTGTAATTTATCTAAGTCAGTAAACATATCTGTAATTTATCTAAGTCAGTAAACATATCTGTAATTTATCTAAGTCAGTAGACATATCTGTAATTTATCTAAGTCAGTAAACATATCTGTAATTTATCTAAGTCAGTAAACATATCTGTAATTTATCTAAGTCAGTAAACATATCTGTAATTTATCTAAGTCAGTAAACATATCTGTAATTTATCTAAGTAGGTATGACATCTGTAATTTATCTTTTCAGTTGATATGTGAGTGTAACTCTATATCATTGAGGTACAATATAATTTACATCTAGATTTATATTGGAAACCTCGAATATTATGAAAATATCTTTTATATGATATTGTACTGATAATATTAAGTTATTAAATCTTATGGAGAAATTTCTAATAGAAAGTTAGATAAAAAGTTTCTAAACTATAAAGGAGCAATTTGTTTAGCTTTATTTGGCGTTAACTCTGCTATTAGTTTACCTTTGACCTATTATTTATTGACAGATTCGTTTCTTTTTTGATATATAAGCCAATCAAATTGTTGAAATATATCTATTTAATTGTATTTATTCAAAGTATAATGGAATGGATATTAGTAATTGTATTGAAATAGTTCAGGTATATCCTTCAATATGGAATGTATCCTCGAAGGAATTCTTCTGGTTGTTATTTTCTATTCCATTAGATTACCCGTGTATTGTGTGTGTGTGTGTGTGTGTGTAAGGAGTGTGTGTGGTGGTGTGTGGTTATGTGTGTGTAAGGAGTGTATATAGAGATCTTGATTCGCTACTATCTTCACCTCATCATGTCACACCTAATCTACTCACCTCAATCCCTCTTTCCATACACATCCCCTTCACTCTCTCTTTCCCACTATATTCACTTCACTCCCTCTCTTCCATATCTCCTTCCCTACCTTATTAACTCCTAACCACCATTCTGCATTCCCTCGCAGACAATGACCGATGTCGCAGGTAATCCAGAAGAAGAGAGACATGCCAGTTACTATGAACAGTCCTGGGTTGAAGAGGCTACTTCTAGATACTTCTACAACAAGGTATTTTCTACACAATAAGCTACTTTCCACAGTGTTCTATTTGTTAATAGATTTAGTTACATAATTCATCTGTTTGTTTGATTGGGAAAATGTAGAAAATTCTTTTTTTCATTGGGATAATAATATTAATTATCAAATACTAAAGGGTCTCGTGAGTAAATATATTTATAACTACGGTTAATTCAATTTTACTTATTAAAAATATATACAATGATTTCAAATTATATATATCCTCCCACCTCCACAGAAACCAATGATGATAATTTTTTATATAAAATATAATTATATATTATAATATTATAATTAAATGCAAATCAAATATATTTTCTCTTTTTTATATAATTAAAATAGCATTGATGGTTTGGGTTCCTTCCTTCCCTCACTCCCTTCCTATATATATATATATATATATATATATATCCCTTTCCCTCTGCCTCTATCTTTCTCTCTTACTCTCTTTCAGTCTGTATTTATCCGCCTCTCTCCTCTCCCTTATCTAATTCTGTTATTCTTATCATCCCTAGGTTCAACAAAAGAGAGCTGAACTTGAGCAAGTGTTAATGAACAGAACATGAAATCCACTACTGTTCACTACTATTTTTTATCCATTGTCTTATATTACTATTGTATACATTGTTAAATTATATTTTAATAATAAAATAAATATATTGAAATTAATGATTACATATTAAAATATTATTTAAAGAATTGATTCCAGAATTTTTATATTACAAATAATTGTAAAACTTAATAATTTTACTGTAGAATCAAATGACATGTTAATATATTAGTATTATTTAATTAAATTAGAATTTGATTGTAATTAAATAACAAATAGAAATCTATAAATATGTGAGAAATCCACTTGTGTAGTTTTATCTTACAAACTCATTTTTTGATCATTACATTATATTTACAATGAAAGTATGTCTGTTATTAAAATAATGTTACATGTAAATTGACTAATTTTATTACAAAAATATATTTATAGCTATATTTTGTTATTTACAGATATTTTAGGAAGTTACTTTCATGATTATAAAATTGTAGTTTAGAATACTAATCTTTTAATTTTATGATTTTCTTCAAGAAGAATTAACACAATATAGTATGCATTTTTTAAAGTGAGATAATCTAATGAATTATTACAGTATCGAATATTACATTTGTGTAGATATTATTAGAATGTTTTAGATTCTGATTATTTCATATAATAAATAAACAAGTGAAAGTAGCCTAAAGATCAATTCAGTTGGCAATATGATCATGATAGTAGTTAATAACATCATAATAAAAACAAATAGTTATTATTATAATGTTCATGTTTATTAAATATTTAAAATTAGAATACAAATCTGCATGTATTACCCTCGCACTATATTTTCGAATGTTAACTAAAATTGTATAATCTGACAATTAAAATTATCAATACTAATCATAAATGTATAATCATGTATAATAAAATGTAAGAATTACTAAGTTCATATGATTACTTTATATAATTAGATAAAAAATAGAAGGCTTTTAGAATGAATATCTGTACTAAAATAGAGTACTATAGCTATAGAAGAACCAAAGAATATAAGTTAATAATGCAGAGAAACTAGTTTCTCTGTATTATTAACTTATATTCTTTGGCTCTTCTACACAAACCCACCTAGTTATTTGTTGACATTTGCCTCTTTTGAGAAACTTGATTTTAACTTACTACTATCCCGACTTACTGAAAGTGGCATCTGCGATTTGTTATTAAAACGATTGAGAAGTTTTAAACGACCTACATAACAGTAAATATAGTGGATAAACTATCATCCAGACATAAAACACATTGTGAAGTACTCCAAGACGATGTTCTTTCACCAAAATGATTGAACTATACTGTTTCTTGTATCCATATTAATTAATTTTGTTTTTAGTATTGATATTATAATTACGCTGATGACTTTTATTATATACATATGTAAGTAATGCACTCGAACTACAACTGTTCTTAAACGCAATAAATAAATTACTTACATATAACTACTTTTTTTAAACTCGACTAAAACTGAACAACTAAACATACACACATATACAACAATTTCAAATGTCTTACACTCTACATACAAACAATTACATACAAATTATCCCTATATCCAAAATAAAATATCTCGGAGTTATAATGATCTCGAAAAATAATATAATACCAAACATCCAAAATACGTAAAATAAGTCTATTTATAGAATTACCTACAATCACTTGTTCTTTCCCGACTTAACTACCATAACTCAACACTACTTGAATTAAACTATTTCTAAAAACTGAAAGTGACTGTATACTGAATAGATCAATAAGAACTACATTTTAACTAAAACCAACTAATTATGTTACTTCAATTATGAATACAACTAAACTGGTTCTCCATTTCTCAGCAAATTTGATGTAAATATATAATGTTACTTATTTAAATACTGAAGACTGACGACTACCTATACTATCTGTTTATTTATCTGTTACTCAAAAATATTGACCAATGAATTTAACTCATCTTCCATTCCGCTATTTAATATATATACTATTGGTACACCATAGATTTGTATAAATAGAGGTAGGTACACACGTTTTAGGAGAGATTAGTTTATTATCCATGAAATTAAATTATAAAATAATGTACCGAATCATCTGCCTCACCTGAACACGAATACAATTAAATTGGCATATTTATTAATTCTTTTCTGATTCTAGAAACAGAAAAGAATTGTAATAGAATCCGATTTTCAATTATTATGATCTCCATTTTCCCAATACTTCCTAATTATTATTATTATTTTAACTTTTACTCTCAATAATATCTCTATTATGAAGTTAAAATGAACACTAATCAATCAATTAATAATATATTTTCATAATTACTTAAATACTACAAATGACATTAAATTATATCTTCAAATGGTAACTCTCTGTGTAAATCTTCTAAAATAATATAATATTATAACTATATATTATAAGTATCATATACTGGAAAAAATAAAGTAATTAACAATATAGAAAAATAACCAACATCTACAATGATTGACATATACCATATATAATATTAGTATAGCATATAATACTATTATTATATAATAATATCATTATTATTATTATAATATTATACAAATTGAATACATATATATATAACATATGGTAAATACATTTATGCTAAATTGTCTTAATCTTAAAGATATACGTACGTCTATAATACGTAATTTAATTATAACAATTTAAGTATTTCTGTATATCAGATCATTGAGGTTTACGCGGGAGTTCACTATTACATCTTTTATTTCCAAGGAAAGTTAATAATGTTTTGTGGTGAATGAATTAAAGTGAATACGTAGGAGAATTTAACTAGCGATATTAAGATTCAATATAATCGTATCAACATCCGTAAAACACTTGCCAATTAGCAAACCTATTTCACAACTTGGAAAGATCCGTCGGTGACTCATTTCAGTGTGACTAATTAAATGAGTCATCGTATGTACATGCCCTGTGCAATGCACAGTTTGCATTGAGTTTACATCTAGAGCAAAATTAACTCTCTAGCAGTATCCAGATTCTAGATCTTGATAGAACCCACTAAAATCTTGATTGAATAAATGCGTAGTTGTTAAATAGGTGATACGACCACGCTTAAAGCACTTATTTAAGTATTTTTGTTAAATTTATACAGTACAAAATATACTCTTGTATATAGAAGATATTATAGTATATATATCCTATAATATATAAATATATATATATATATATGTATTAATATACAAATATAATTTATAAACACTATATTATAATCTCAATATTTATAATAAAATACATTCCATACTTCTTCTTATGCTTGTGATTTCCAACCCTGATTCAGCCATCATTAAAGATGCAATTTATATTCTTTTGACCGTACATTACATTTAACTTTTACAATACATTTCTCAATAAGTTACTAACACTTATTTTGTTGTTAATCAATGGTATACAAAGATCATATAAATAGTATATAAAGTATATATAATTCTAACTATAAATAAGTTATTTGTTAGAGATAATAATAATGTTAATAATAATTTATATGAAATCACGATCCAATTACAATTATTAGTTTGCCTATCTATTTTAAGCAAGCTTATAGTTTTATGGTGACATTATAAGGAATACCATAATAGAGTATGCAATATGTATAATATATACCTAGACATACTCTTATATTAATATGTTAGCTATTGAACCTAGCTTGGAATACAAATATAATCTAGATGACATATAATATAATCTGAGATGACATAACAATATTATATATATATATATATACATATATATACATATATATATATATATATATATATATATATATAAATATGTATATGTATATATATATGTATATGTATATATAGAAATTCGTAATTGAATGTCTAGGTATGGTACGGTATTGCAATGTGAATTATAAAGAAATTTCCCATACTTAAATGAAACTATGTCTAATTATATTTATATCTTTGTAAACAATTGTGTACAACAGCAAGTAGACGAAAATAGGTTGAATATAATCAAATGATGTGTATGTCTTTGCCAAATAATTAATCAAGTATTACAGCATTTCATATGTGAGTATATCTAATATGTGATGGGAGGAAATGGGATTTTACATTCGGTTTCAAAAAATACTATAATTTAAATTCAATACAAAATATTAAATGGAAAATATATTAGATCAATATCAATTGATATTTACTTGATTTTAATATAATTATAGCCAATTATATACTATATCGTAATACATATATGTATAATATATGTTATCTTATGGTACAATCAGATTGAATACCTCAGTTATATTATTTGTAGAGGTATTATTATTTTGTTTACCTGGTAATTTTTTTTGTTATGAGTGGACGTGTAAATAGAAACAAATAATTTGATTGTTAGTTCATTTATAACACCTTTATTTAATTACCTTCTTGGCTTTAAGTATTTATTAATATAGTATATACCTTGCAATTCTTTATAAAAACTATTTTATATACATCGGTAAATTTAATATTAAATATCGTGTGAGGCAATATCTTATCGATTATTAAATAATTAAAACTTGGCAGAAGTAGTCAATGTCATTTAGTTAATACATTGTATAGAATAACACTCAAGGAACGTTGTATCTGGCTTTGAAACTAGGCAAACATTTAATATATTATATATCGTTTACCTACGGTGTAAATATTTATTTAGATGTATTTCTGCTTCACCATTATTTATATATTGTTTTCGTTATAACTATCATTGCAAGTATCATATTCTATACTCAGCTATTAAATTACACATTAATATAGTTGTATTATTTATTTATTTATATTAAAATTCCTTAAACGAGAAACAATGACCTAAATCTGAAAACCAACATCCTTAAAGTAGCAATAGCTTCTTTATATAATTAACTTATTATATATATTGTATACTAAACATAGTTATATTCGTTATAAGTACAGTATCATTGCATGATTATATAAGTATACATATATTATATTTATAGTTATGAGAATACAAATATATAATTATAATTTGATTATTTATAAATTAATTTCGAAATATTTCAAAAGAAATATTTATAATAAAATGAGTTCAGGAATTGCATATGCATGCAATTGCATGCAATTGCAATATGCAATTGCATATATATCCATTAATGTATAAATTTCAATATTCGATTAAATAACCTGTATTAATTAATTAAATTACTCAATTAATTAGATTGTATAATATATATCGATATAATATATTAGATTAAATTATATATAAATATAATGAGATAAGTATTGAAAACAAAATTATTTTTGTTATAATTACAAATCATAGTTTATATATATGAAATATATTGAACATTAAAATTAATTTATATGTTACATCATATATTCAAAGTATAGTATTATGAAGATTTCCTATCCAGATTCCCAATCTATTTCACTATTCAGATTCCTTATAGTATAATCAGGTAATTTACTATAAATAATAATAATAATTAATTAATAATAAATAATAATATAGCTATATTTAATATAATATTATATATAAAATCAACGGAATTAAATATCTATTTTGAATATAATCAAATCCCCTTTACTGCAGTCTCCCATGGGCGAAACCAAATAATTGCATTGTTATATATTTCTCACCACCGACTATCTTTGTAATCATGAAGTACACTACGAAATGCATCTACTCTTTGTCAGAGTATATAGCACAATAAATGGTAAACCCATTAATAGATAATGGATAATATGTATAAATTAAACTCAAGTTTCTCTTCAATATATTTAGATAAAACAATTACAATTTGAAATCCCTCTCCCTCTCCCTCTCCCTCTCCCTCTCCCTCTCCCTCTCCCTCTCCCTCTCCCTCTCCCTCTCCCTCTCCCTCTCCCTCTCCCTCTCCCTCTCCCTCTCCCTCTCCCTCTCCCTCTCCCTCTCCCTCTCCCTCTCCCTCTCCCTCTCCCTCTCCCTCTCCCTCTCCCTCTCCCTCTCCCTCTCCCTCTCCCTCTCCCTCTCCCTCTCCCTCTCCCTCTCCCTCTCCCTCTCCCTCTCCCTCTCCCTCTCCCTCTCCCTCTCCCTCTCCCTCTCCCTCTCCCTTTCCCTCTCCCTCTCCCTCTACCTATCCTTTTAACAAACATAGATGTATTAATGAGCTATAAACATAATAGCTTCCGGAACTAAATCGTTCAATTCGATAGAATCATTATTATCGCGTGGTTAAGAACTAGTCATTTGATTTTATCGTAAGAATATTAGTCTTTTCGTGTTCCTGCGATTATTACGAGTTACCATTAGTGAATCATTGTATTATTAGTTTATGACTCATTTTAAACTTTTGAATGAACTGTTAATTTTAAGTAGGTCTTTATTATTTCTAAATAAACGTATACAAATTATTTACTAATATATTTACAATCTTAATCATAATACATCAAACGATTAATGTAATTATTAATTTTATATTATCGCGATAAAATTATAGTTCAAAAAATTATAATAAATTATTTTAAAAGTTATATTGAATATATTATATTAAATTATAGAATACATTATATTTAATATGATATTAATAGCGTTAGTGGAAAAGCTGGTTTTAAGGATGAATGTGTCTCTGGTGGATGGGTAGCTACCATTTGGTGTGGCTATGTATATGTATACTGACATTGTAAGCTAATGTCGTAATAGTGTATATGGTTTAGTGATATATGTAATGATATAGTAATATAAAGTTGTAATAGTGTATAGTTTTATTATTATAATTATATAATTATAGATACGATGAAGTTAGGTTGTAGTTAGGTAATTATATAATGATATAGTAAGATAAGATGTAATTAGGGTGTAGTTATGTAATTATGTAATAATATAGTAATAAGGTCTAGCTAGAGTGTAGTTATGTAGTTATATAATGACATAATGGCATATTAAGGTTGTAATTTTGAGTATAGTATAGTTATAGAATTATATAATGATACAGTAATATAAGATAGTACTGGTGATTAGTGTATGATTAAATAATTATATAATGATATATTAATAATAAGGTTGTAACAGTAACAATGTAAAATTGAAAAACTGTAAATATTGTTTGAAATAAATAAAATAGTGACGTTAAGATAGTCGGGATGTTGGAATGTTGGGTTGTATTTAACGTACTCTAACAGGAAATATAGCAATATATGCCACCTACCGCTATCCAATGATCATATCTTTTACAACAACGCCTTTAATCGTTGCACCGTCTGTTAGTTTGTGTGAATTAGTGTTTGTATTTAGTTAGTATGCAGTGGTATGCGTGTATGTGTGCGTATGTGTATGTGCGCATGTATGTATATACACGTATGTATGCGTCCGTGTGATTTGTGAGGTATTTAGTTAAACACATGTATTTAGGCTTTTTCTCAATTAGACGTGTATAATAATAGTCAAGGAGTAGTAATACAGATTATAATAGAAATAAGGTAAGGAACGATATGTAGTTAAGTAAGTAAGTAAGTAAGTAAATAAGTAAGTAAGTAAGTTAGGAGGTATGATGTTAGTGGGAAGGTATGATAGGTAGTTAAGTAAGTTAGTGAGTAAGTAAGTAAGTAAGTTAGGATGTATGATGTTAGTGGGAAATTATGATAGGTAGTTAAGTAAGTTAGTAAGTAAGTAAGTAAGTTAGGATGTATGATGTTAGTGGGATGGTATGATAGGTAGTTAAGTAGTTAAGTAAGTTAGTAAGTAAGTAAGTTAGGATGTATGATGTTAGTGGGAAGGTATGATAGGTAGTTAAGTAAGTTAGTGAGTAAGTAAGTAAGTAAGTTAGGATGTATGATGTTAGTGGGAAGGTATTATAGGTAGTTAAGTAATTTAGTGAGTAAGTAAGTAAGTAAGTTAGGATGTATGCTGTTAGTGGGAAGGTATTATAGGTAGTTAAGTAAATTAGTGAGTAAGTAAGTAAGTAAGTTAAGATGTATGCTGTTAGTAGGAAGATATTATAGGTAGTTAAGTAAGTTAGTGAGTAAGTAAGTAAGTAAGTTAGGATGTATGATGTTAGTGGGAAGGTATGATAGGTAGTTAAGTAAGTTAGTGAGTAAGTAAGTAAGTAAGTTAGGATGTATGATGTTAGTGGGAATGTAGTATAGGTAGTTAAGTAATTTAGTGAGTAAGTAAGTAAGTAAGTTAGGATGTATGATGTTAGTGGGAAGGTATGATAGGTAGTTAAGTAAGTTAGTAAGTAAGTAAGTAAGTTAGGATGTATGATGTTAGTGGGATGGTATGATAGGTAGTTAAGTAGTTAAGTAAGTTAGTAAGTAAGTAAGTTAGGATGTATGATGTTAGTGGGAAGGTATGATAGGTAGTTAAGTAAGTTAGTGAGTAAGTAAGTAAGTAAGTTAGGATGTATGATGTTAGTGGGAAGGTATTATAGGTAGTTAAGTAATTTAGTGAGTAAGTAAGTAAGTAAGTTAGGATGTATGCTGTTAGTGGGAAGGTATTATAGGTAGTTAAGTAAATTAGTGAGTAAGTAAGTAAGTAAGTTAAGATGTATGCTGTTAGTAGGAAGATATTATAGGTAGTTAAGTAAGTTAGTGAGTAAGTAAGTAAGTAAGTTAGGATGTATGATGTTAGTGGGAAGGTATGATAGGTAGTTAAGTAAGTTAGTGAGTAAGTAAGTAAGTAAGTTAAGATGTATGATGTTAGTGGGAATGTATTATAGGTAGTTAAGTAATTTAGTGAGTAAGTAAGTAAGTAAGTTAGGATGTATGCTGTTAGTGGGAAGATATCATAGGTAGTTAAGTAAGTTAGTGAGTAAGTAAGTAAGTAAGTTAGGATGTATGATGTTAGTGGGAAGGTATGATAGGTAGTTAAGTAAGTTAGTGAGTAAGTAAGTAAGTAAGTAAGTAAGTTAGGATGTATGATGTTAATGGGAAGGTATGATAGGTAGTTAAATAGTTGAGTAAGTTAGTAAGTAAGTAAGTAAGTAAGTAAGTTAGGATGTATGATGTTAGTGGGATGGTATGATAGGTAGTTAAGTAGTTAAGTAAGTTAGTAAGTAAGTAAATAAGTAAGTTAGGAGGTTGGATATTAGTGGTAGGGTAGGATAAGTTATTAAGTAAGTAAGTTAGGGGGTATGATGTTTGTGGGAAGGTATGATAGGTAGTTAAGTAAGTAAGTAAGTTGGGAAGTGGGAGGGTACTTTAAGCAGTTAAGTAAGTTAGTAAGTAAGTATTTGATTAAGTTAGGAGATGGGAAGTTAGTGGGAGGGTACGATTATTAATTACTAAGTAAGTAAATTAGAAGGTATGATATTAGTGGAATGGTACGATAAGTAGTTAATAAGTTTGTAAGTAAGTAAGAAAGTAAGTTAGGATACAGGATATTAGTGGGAGGTTACGATATGTTATTAAGTAAGTTAGGAGGTATGATGTTAGTGGGATGGTACGATAAGTAGTTAAGTAAGTAAGTAAGTAAGTTAGTATGTATGATTTTAGTGTGAGGGTATGCTAAGTAGTTAATAGGTTAGTAAGTAAATAAGTAAGTAAGCTAGGAAGTATGATGTTAATGGGAGGGTACGATAAGTAGTTAATAAGTTAGTAATTAAGTAAGTTGTCAAGTAGAATATTAGTGGGAGGGTACGATAAGTAATTAGTATGTTAGTAAGTAAGTAATTAATTTAGTAAGTAAGTAAGTAAGTAAGTAAGTAAGTTGGGAAGTGAGATGTTAGTGGGAGGGGACGATAAGTAGTTAAGTATGTTAGTAGGTAAATAAGTAAGTAAGTTAGAAAGTATGATTTAGCGGGAGTGTACGATAAGTAGTTAGCTAGTGAGTAAGTAAGTAAGTAAGTAAATTAGGAGGTATAATATTAATATTATATTGAATTCATAAACATAGACCAGTAGTTGGTTGATGAAATATTAAAGTGTGTTACTAAGTTAGTAAATAAATGGTAGTATAGTAATGAGATTAGTTAGCGGTAGTCAGTAGTGTGTGCAGGTGTAGTTTATATAGCTGGGTTGAGTATCTTAGTAGCGTATTATAAGGCATTGTTAAGTAACTGGGAAGGAAATCATTTTATTTTTAAAGAACATTTTTTAATTATTTTGTAATCTATGAGGTAATCCATTCAATAAAGTAGGAGCTGTATGAAGGAAGGCAGTTTGTAATAACTCAGTGTCTCTAGGTCTAAGTTTGTTTGTAGATATTAGTGTATTTTTGTGTTTATGTAAGTGTATATGTGTGTTTGTGAATGTATGTGTGTGTTTGTATGTATGCTCGGGTTTACGTTTATCTATTTATGCAGATGTGTGTGTGTGTGTGTGTGTGTGTGTGTGTGTGTGTGTGTGTGTGTTTTCATTTCATATTTATTTCATTTCATATTAATATATGGGTGTCCGAAGAATATATTTTACACAAATAATTTAACCATTAGTTAAATGTTCTAGAATATGTTAAGTAAATGAGATTATAAAGTAAATATGAATACTATAGTAAAGTAACGTAAAGTAATGACACTATGTAAGCGTATAGTAAGCAAGGCAGAACACATGTTGGGAAAGAAATTATTCTCATCTAACCAGGAAGCTTTTTAGAATGCCCATAAATACATTTTAATGGGGTTAGTAGATATTATTTATTTAGGTATGTATACATTATAGTGTATATAGCCAGCTAGCAAAAACGTTTATAGTCAACCGAAATTAATGATTCAGGAGATAGTAAGATATCGATGAGGTAATAAGATTGTATTTATCTGCTGTCTTTATATTTAATACATGTCCTAGGTTGCGTGGTTGTTGTTAGTCATGTTTTTAAATGACGTAACTAATGTATAGCCAACGGAGTTAACAGTTATCACCAATTGCATTGTACTCGTAAGTCAGTTATATTTTTTTAGTTCGAAATTAGTCTGTCGCTTCTGTTAATTACTCCCGAGAGTCTCTTCGGTGTAGTCTTAGTCTTAGTCTTAGTCTAGTCTTAGTCTTAGTCTTAGTCTTAGTCTGCCTTAGGAGTTATGTGAGTTATTGTTCAGTTCCGATAATATTAGTAAACGTATAAGTAGTGTAGCAGTATTTTACTTATGTAAAGCCGGTGTATATATAGGTTGAGTATGTAGTCGGAGTATATAGGATGAATGACGTACAGTGTACGTATGATGGTGAGATAATTCTGTAGTTGGTCTGTAAAGTATATGTATGAGTGTAACTCATTACCACCTGCATATAGTTTATGATTTATAACTGGACACGAATTAAATATAATTAGAATGGGTGTTAAAAATGTTTCTAATAGTAAAGGGGATATAACTTTTCTTTACGCAACTCCCCCTTCATTATATATTGAACAGATAATATTGAGTGATTACTTTTGGTAGAGATAATACTTTAAATAAATAGTTCCTACACCATACTATATGTGAGTATGGTTATAAATATTTATATATATATATATATATATATATATATATATATATGTGTGCGTGTATGTCAGTGAATGTGTACGTATATATGTGCGATTGAGTGTTGATATATATTCGAATGGGTGTGGGGTGTGTATTTGTAATTGTATGTGTGTGCTTATTTTGGTGAGTATATATTTGGGTTTTTGTATGCCTGTAAGTAATTTTGTATGCATATGTATTTGTATTTGTTATATTATTAGTATATGGGATTGGTATCCGCTTAATAGTGTATGCAGTTGTATGTGTGTGTGTGTGTGTGTGTGTGTGTGTGTGTGTGTGTGTGTATGTGTATGTATGTGGAGTATTAATGTGTGCAGTTGGGTGTATGGTTGTGAATATTAGTAAGTGTGAGTATTATATTTTATCACTAGTTATTACATTATTTAGTTGTGGATATATATGGATATGATTTATAAACCTATTACATATTATATATTATATACTTGTATACATCCTAAATATATATTACACCCCTAGCGATAGTTTACCTATACATAGCTTATGCAACTATGCATTGATTATATAACTAAACTAACTTACATCTTATAGATATGTAATACTTCTAACCATTACTTTTAGCCGTAACCTAAATTAAATCCTAACTCTAGCTTATGCAACTAACCATTGTTTGTAACCCTACTCATAACTTAGCTTACATCTCTAACTATTATACTTTTAACCATTGGTTACAATGCTAATTATAGCGTATATATACTTCTAACCATATATGGTTATATATTAATTAGAGTTTGTGATGAATTTATTATACAGTAAAAGTCTAGTTTATACCTTTAATAATAGATTATATCATGAAATATGTACATAATATACCTTTTGCATACGCACACATATATGTATTTGCATAACATAAACAGTACACTATAGGGTGTAGATTGTAAATTGTAGAGTGTACCAGGTACACTGTACCTTGTATAATGTATACTATGTAATGTATAATTTTATTGTATATGTCCACTAATATTATTAATTTTATGTAGATTTCATATAGATTTCATATAGATTTCATATAGACTTCATATAGATTTCATATAAATTTCATGTATATTTCATGTATATTTCATGTAGATTTCATATAGATTTCATGTAGATTTCATATACATGTCATGTATATTTCATGTAGATTTCATGTAGATTTCATGTAGATTTCATGCAGATTTCATGTTGATTACATGTAGATTTCATATAGATTTCATGTAGATTTCATGTGGATTTCATGTAGATTTCATATAGATTTTATGTAGATTTCAAATTTCAGATATTTTCTAAACAGCGATAATAAAAGGGTTTTCTATAAGATAAATTTAATTAATTATAATAATTTTATTAATTAATTAATTATAAATTAAATTTCCATATATTATAGTAATTTTCATATTTTGGTTATGTGTGGCCAATGTGCGAACTCTTCTGTTACAATATAATATTACTGGTGTTCCATATTAAATGTTGTGGGGTGTTGTTGTACAAAATGTAACATGGAACCCGGTAATCCGGAATAAACTAATGTACAGTAAAAGACAAATGGGTTAATAAATGGTTTATTTATTCATGGGAAATGACGACGAATTATGTTTACTATAGTAAACATAGTCAGATAAATGTATAGAATTATATGAATATACCTCTAAACTATTACTACTAGTATTGTAAAATACATAGAACATTCAATAAACATAGAAATCTAGTATTCTTATTATATTTTTAAAATATATTATTTATTAATTATTATATATTACCAAATATAAATATGAATACATATATATATATATATATATATATATATATATATATATATATATCGATATGCTTATTAAATTGTAAACTCCTTATACGGTAAGGGATCTAACTTATTGTTAGAATATAGTATTCCGTACACCATTTGGGAATTGCGATCATTAGTACGTCGTACAGTGTACATGGTACATATTATAACATACGACTACGTGGATATTATTTATTAACTGTTGATTAAAATCAATTACCACGCATCATTATCTTCGCTAATATTTATTGATATGAATATATAATCATATCCCTTATATTATAAATATAACATTAACCCTGCTACTTTATAATACATGAGTATTGTAACATAATATGGTATACAGTGCCCTATTCAACCGGAATTGGAGATTATGGAGGTTAAAGACCCAATATGAGGCATTTTTCTAAGAATTCACCCTGGCGAGGGATGTGTGGTTAACTTGTCGATTGCAATTATATACTTTGAACTGTCGCGCATTTAGTCACCAGGGTTTTATTCCGAGATTAACCTCAAGGGCATTCTAGGAAAGTTATATGTTCTTATTTATTATTTCATTTCATTTAAAGTCAAATTTGATAATGAATATTCTACATTAACTGACTATTTATTACTTATCGTATATGGGCTATGATGGAATATATTCAAATATTTAAAAATAACATTATCAAATTTATATTCCGGTTTATATTTTAGTAAGATATATATATATATATTTATTCTAGTATATCAGTAGTAATTTATGTTCTAGTATGTATTGTATGTATACGATGTTATCATTAGATAGCTTGGCTATATTAATGTTATCAAGAATATATATATATATATATATATATATATATATACATATATATATATATTATATATATATATATATATATATATATATATATATATATACTTTATATATACTATATATAGTATTTATATTAAATTTACGTTATAATATATATATAAATATATATATATATATATATATATATATATATATACATATATATATATATATATATATATATATATATATATATATATACTATAACATACAATGTATGTTATACAGGAATGCATAGTATAGTGGTTCGTGTGAAGTAGAGAGAGATCCATTAGTAGCAGTAACTACCGTTTAGATTAGATAATAACCAGGATATTGGGTAATTTGAGCGGTAACGGTTTAAAAAACGCGTTTAGTAAACAAAGACTTATCGTCGATGTCTGCACACGAATACAAAAGGTACACATCTTACGTCCGTAATGCTCTCGAGTGGTTAAGTGTACAGATGGTTCAGGAGGATGGAATGCACGCTTGGGAGCGTGCCGCGTGTCGCATGCAAAACCACGTACATCAGCGGTCCGTATAGTTAACGGTGAGGTCAATGCGTATTTTCCGCGCGCGCGAGTTAGGAAATACTCCGAACTCGGCCGATAGTTAGTCACGCCCCTTCGTAGACCACGTGACCCGACACCGATATAAAACGCGCGGCCGTTACGAACTCCGACATTCACGAATACGGCAAACGATCACTACCTACCACTCGATAACAACGACACCGCCATCGACACACCTGCCACTCCACTCCACCACCTCACCGGACACCGTTACAACGATGTCCTACCTCAGCATACTGCTCATAACCGTAGCGGTTCTCGTGGGTTCCGCGACCTGCGGTTGTAAAGAGATCGACCGTTGTTGCGAGGCCATGCAGAGCGACTGCAGGGCCAAGGTATTCCAACAGGTCGCCGGCAAGACCAAAACTAGGTTTTGTTTCTGCGACGAACACTGTTTAGTAACGGGAGATTGTTGCGACGATTTCACTTCGCATTGCAAAAGTTAGTGAGAATATCTGTGAGTAGATCCCCGGCAGTAGATCCCCGGCAACTATCGAAATTCACTACGAATTTCATTATTGGCTGACATGGGCATTTATTGTACGTTAAAATCTAAATAAAATATTAAGTTAATATAATTAAAATGTCGTATAATTTTACAAATAATTTTAATAATATGACACTCCCAGCACATAGAAGCTTTACTAATCGCAGTCGATGTACTCATATTACATCTGTACTCTAGAGTAATATCTACTGCGTGTGTAATTACTGCTAAACCCTCTAATCTATTTCATACATATCTTTATTCGGTAGATGTTTTCGATATTTCTATAACGTTAAGTTATGATATATCTTCTTACTAAAATATTTTATATTTTATTTAAACATATAAATATTTATATCGTATACTATAAATATTTGATTACATTAAATTAGAAATTATTTTTAACATTAAGTTTTATTGATTACATTAAATTAGAAATTATTTTTAACAATACGTGTGTTATTAATAAGTAATAAGTTAATGAAATCAATAATCAAAAAATATAACAAAGTGAATATGTTTATGCCATTAGTTTATGTAAATATGTGTTCATGTAATAATATGACTTACATGTACACTGCATGCCATTATGCAAGTTACATAATATGCTATAAATAGTAATTATATGTGTTGATGTGTATGAAGAGATTCGGCCTACATTATGTTATCGAAAATCACGGATAAGTCTATTTATATACGATCAGCGATCATTTAACTAATAGACTAATTGCTTAGGGGTCATCTATTGACCTCTACATTTATTACTATTACTCATCGAATTATTGCTGCTTATTGCGAATTGTGTACTCATTATTTATTAACGTGTAACGAGTATAATGTTTCAAGTAGTATACACTTGAATGTAATAAGTAAAACAGTATGCATATTATTTATTAAATAATAAATAATGTAAATATTTTATGACATTAAAAGCATAATATTTTATAACTCTAGTTCTGTATTTCAAATTATTATTTTATCGAGAAAAGTGTATAGAATATGAAAGAGTATTATATAATATTATATAAGGATGTGTTTTATTGAATATATAAAACATGTTAAAAAGAAATATTTATTCAAAATGCAGTTATTTTATGATTATATATCGCGCACAATATAATTATAAAAATATTAATGGAAATTAGAATGCGAGATAAAAAATCATGTATAAGTTTTAAATACCATCGGCGAATTTAATAAATGCATAGAGTAACCATAGATCATTGCACCTAACGCCGTTAGGCTACCGTTAGGCTACCGTTAGGCTACCGTTAGGCTACCGTTAGGCTAACGGTATATACGCACGATATCATTACTATGCGGTGCCGGTATCTTCTGGATCGTCTTCTATTC
>OZ038313.1:30286300-30408300 GCA_964035775.1 Osedax frankpressi
ACTACTACTACTGCTACTACTACTACTACTACTACTACTACTACTACTACTACTACTACTACTACTACTACTAATACTACTACTACTACTTCACATTTACAAATTCTCATATACCAATTTTCCACAGATGAATATTTTCTAGTAGAACATACTACGTAGAAGCACTAGATAACATACTGATGCATATTCCAAATATGGACAGGTCGCTTAAAGCTATAATGGTGCGTGATTTCTAAATAATCTACATATACGGTTATCGATTATATTAGAGGCCAGTGTGTAGACCGGTGAATAAGAGAGTGACCGCATATAGAATTACAAGGTCACTAGGTCAAACCTAATGATTAATGTTGTATCGATATATATATATATATATATATATATATATATATATATATATATATATATATATATATATATATATATGTATAATTTATATATCATATATATTATGAAGTAAAAAATAATAATACAGTATATCAAAATAAATGTAAATATGGTATTAATATTAATATTAGTATAAATTTACATTTTAACATAAATATGCAAGTATATAGATGGAATCTAAATATATTTAATATATTTGTTTTATTTATAAAAATTTTATTATTTATATTTAATCCTAACATGCTTTATTTTAAATTATATCTTATTTAAATTATATATTATATAGATAAAACAAATCTTTAATAATTACATCTTCTGTATTAATAAAATAACAATAACCATCGATATAGTTATTTACATACTCACTCACTCACTCACTCTAACTTAATCATCGACAAGCATATTTCATCATCAACTGAGCAATGTAACTATAAAATATAAAAAATCAAACAAATTAAACACCTACTCAACAAAACATCACTCAAAATATTCACATCTCCCTAAATTCTATCTAAACTAGACTACTGTAACTCACTTCTAATTAACATACTTAAAATACAAGAAAAACGACTTAACAAAATTGTTTACCATACTGCCGAGTTAATTTCAAACTTCCTAAACGAATTCACATAACATTCTGCAGAAAAACTGAAATTTCTAACATTTAAACACATACCCATATATAAATCTCTCACAATAATAAACAATTCACTGAAAACTGATATTCCGAAATACAATTAATTAAATGAGCGATACAATTAATTAAAAACTGAAAAATAATCCAAGATCATCCAATAAAAAACTGTCTAAACTAGACATAACAATCAATTTTCCACAACTTTGGAATAAGCTACCCATAATTATTATCAACGACAATAATACAAGTAAACTTCATAAACACTCACTTGATCTAAACTGATTTGGACTGAAAACCTTATACTAATCCTTCTGCTACTGAATTATCAAAATTACATACACTCTGCTGTTATCCTATACTATATAATTACACAACTACCAAGAACTCCTATCCTTTATTTCTAAAGCCAATATTATTTGCCCATTTTAACTACTTACTACTTACTTCTTACCAGACCTCACTCTTTACCACTTTTACCTCTCTTATTTATTCATCTGATTTATTTTCTCTAAACTATATCCCCATTTAATGTATCCTAAATGTACACTGTACATTGCACACCTCCCCACATATAACTCCTTCACACGCAACTTTCTTACACTTATTACCACACTAATTTAATTTTTTATTTATTTCAAATTCGTATTATTTAATCTATTAATATTTTTTTGTATTTCGTAATAATACTAATGCTTACCATCGATTAACACACACTCTCTTTCTCACTCACTAACTCAATCACTTTATATGTTCACTCATTCACTCAACCACTCATTCACTCAACCACTCACTCAATCACTCACTTAATCACTCACTCAATCACTCACTCAATCACTTACTCAATCACTCACTCAATCACTCACTCACTCAATCACTCACTCAATCACTCACTCAATCACTCACTCAATCACTCACTCAATCACTCACTCAATCACTCACTCAATCACTCACTCAATCACTCACTCAATCACTCACTCAATCACTCACTCAATCACTCACTCAATCACTCACTCAATCACTCACTCAATCACTCACTCAATCACTCACTCAATCACTCACTCAATCACTCACTCAATCACTCACTCAATCACTCACTCAATCACTCACTCAATCACTCACTCAATCACTCACTCAATCACTCACTCAATCACTCACTCAATCACTCACTCAATCACTCACTCAATCACTCACTCAATCACTCACTCAATCACTCACTCAATCACTCACTCAATCACTCACTCAATCACTCACTCAATCACTCACTCAATCACTCACTCAATCACTCACTCAATCACTCACTCAATCACTCACTCAATCACTCACTCAATCACTCACTCAATCACTCACTTACAATAACAGTATTTTCCTTGTATTTTTTATAAATAAAATAAAAACTATTATTATGAAATTATTATTAAAATGTAAACACAAATCACTCTCCAAAATATGCCTACATCCTTTTGTAAATTAACGTTATCGACATAAATATATATGTATAACTATTACCAGGACATATTACAGATTAATATTGATAAATTATCAATTACCATATTGATAATAAACTACCTAACAAACAACAAAAGTATTCAAGTATTTTTTAGATGGTTTCATATTGAATTTTATTTTTATTGAAACAATACTATTATTACATTTTACTTTTATACAATAATGGACGACTTATACATATATAATCGTATACTCAATGAACTTTTAATATCATTAGTATCTTTTTGTATATTTAGACATGACAAAATAGCATTATATAATAGCATTATCATTAAAACATTAATCTTGATTGTCTTACTAGTTTCATAATATATTATAATTTCATAAGTAAAATCAAAGACACATTTATATATAATATAATACATAGCCTATCACATAATGAGTTCTACACCACTGCATTATCATATCTACTCTGACTAGAGTAGCATAAATTACTCTTACGATAATCCGTCATCACCCATATTATAGCGTATATATTATAGCTACCTAATATAACTTAAAACTATTATAAACGTTTCCCCAGTGGGGACACTGCGATATTCAACTACTATATTCCCAATACCCAGAACTATAAGTATACCTGATCTCTTTATATATATACGAAAATGTTTGTATAAACTGAAATAAAACTGAAATAAAACAAAGATTGAATTTTTAAAATTACGATTTTAATATTATAAAAATACTTTTCCTAGATATTTTAAAATCTCCCAAACCCAAACCCAAACAATAAAAAAATAATAATATAGTATACTAATTACCTTGACATATATTTTAAAGGACTCGATATTAACAAAATAATTAAATTACAGACACAAACTAAAACTGCATAGATTTGTATCCTAAATAAACTAATACTTATTCATAATATAAAGAATTCTAAATTTATTACTCAAATGCATATATTCAATAAACTCTAGTAGTTGTTATACATATGCTGATGAAATGAAATTAATAAAACTAGATACATTCAATAAAATCAATCATTCTTTTTAACGAATATCAAAACTTACAAGTTTCACTGAATACTTTTATTCTATAAAATAAGGTAAAATATAGTTAGGTTGTTTAAACAAAATTTATAACCACTTAAAATCCGAAATACAAATCAGTTTAATTTGATAGTTTTTTAACACTTTAATATATTTTTATTAAACTATCCCTATTACTAAATTACATGGTATATCCCCTTACATTTGTAATAAATACATTTCTGCAAGATATTTTTAATATTCGTACATATAGATATTTATTCACAGAATGTATTTAACATAGTGTTAATAATTAGGGTTGTAAATGATACCCAAATTCAAAGTATCGAAACAGTATCAAAAACTAAAATCAAAGTTTCGAAATAATATTAAAAGCTAAAATCAAAGTTTCGAAACAGTATCAAAAACTAAAATCAAAGTTTCGAAACAGTATCAAAAACTAAAATTATATATTTAAATATTATTGCGAATATTATAATATAACACTTAAAAAATTAGAAAGTTAATCAGTATATCACAAAGAAACTTAATTCAATTTAATATAAAATGATAATAAAAATACAAATTTGTATAATATATATAAAAATAATATTTGTAATTATATGTGAGCGAATATGTCATCATCATATAGAAAGAGTTGGGTGACAAAAACCTAGAAATGCTTACATTTTTAATAATACAAATAATAATCATTTTATTTATTATTTATATACAAAAATGTAAGCATATCTAAGTTTTTGTCGTTCAATCTCTTTCTAGACGATGATAAAATATTTCAAATTGAAGAAAATATTCGTTCACTTTCGACTGATGTAGTCTTGATGATTAAATGGTGACATGCCAGTCTAAGTAATATTGGAGTATTAGTGTTTACTAACACATGAGATGACACGACTCAAAGGATATCGACGGCATCCTCTATTAATTATTCTGTAATCTGTCAATGATACTTATGAGAATAAATGTAATTGTAATATAATAATGAACCAAATTGATACTTTATACATATTATTAATTTTAATATTATTTGATAATTTAAACAATTTATATGTATATAAACAGATATTTGTTTTGGTCGTTTATGCTGCAACCCTAAAAATATGTCCATTTCACTTAGTTCATTTTTATTGTCCTCCTGTATTTTCTCCTGCAGTTATTCTAATTTAATATACTTTTATATAGAACATTAGAGAATATTAAATATATATCTAGGAAATTATAAAGATATAAAAGAAATTACATTTTTATAATATAAAATATAATAATTTTATATTATTACTTTAATACATTAATAAGTAGTATACGCTCTATGTGCGTTTATAAATTTATAAATATAAGACTGTAAGAGGTTTATGTACCTAGTTATACGAAATAAAATAACTTATAAACATCACTCCTCGTTACCCCTTCTAAAGATGTATTCAATTTCTTATATATTCAAAATAGTTTGATAATATATATTCGCAATAACGAAAATAAAATAATTCAAACTTTATATATAATATATACTATTAAATATTGTAATTAGTTCAAAAAAATTAGTTAAATATTGTAAATTATTAATAATAATACCATTTTTATATAATTTTTAAAATTGCAGTAACTATATTATTATGAAAATATATTAATTTTAATAAATTGCTTTATTTTAGTTATTCACATATTATTGCAATATTATATACCTATTATCATATAAATACAAAATATATAATTATATCTCATTTTACACGTTTAAAATATTATATAATTACATTTACTAACATTTTTGTGTATATCTATATTTATTATATTATCATATATTCTACCCTAAAGTTATTTATATCTGACTGAAGTTATTTATATTTATATTTAATTATTTTATATTGAATTGAATTAACGAAATCTAAATAATATGAATTATATAATTAATACATTAATTTAACAAATAATGTACTAATAATTTATCAATAATAAATTCCATTTGTCCTTGAGATAATCAAAATATACATCAAATACAACACATATTAATACAATAAAATCATCAAATAACCTATATAGCTAATTATAAATATGATGAATACATCGTAACATGTGTTAAAAATAAATTTACTAACCCTTATTGTAAATGATTTAAATTATAATTATAAAATGTGTAATACATATGCAATGCGAATATGCAGCATATATATTGCATCATATAATTTATTTGATATTATTTTTACTTTATGTTAGGTATTATTTTAAATTAACTTCCCCAAATATCTAAATATATAAGTTTGTTTACGATAAAGAAACTGTAAATAACATGTTAACTAAATTACTACACAAATGAATTCTTTTAAATATTTAATTCGCCATCAAAACATTATATACGTATAAATTATAAATTACAGTTTATAATAACTTTACTTTCAATTATAATTCTCATATTTTGCAAGGCAATATAATTTATTATTTCCTAATTATATATTTGTAATATTAATAATTATTAAACAGAATAAGTAATGTCAAATCATAGTCTTACCTAATATACCTACAATAGTATACAAATAATACATGTCATTTTAGTTTTATCTTATATGATAACGGTGAATATATAATTTGTATAAAAATATGAATACAATATTTTATAATAGTTAAATCTACTTTATGGTGTATATCTATTTATATAATATCTATTATACTGTAATATATGTATACATATCTATATATTATATATAATAAATATATCTCTTAGTTTATTGGCTAAATCCATGAAACCAGTCCATGTACCTTTATAAATCCTTATACCATTATATTAAATAAAATATATTTAAATAATTTATAATACATTTTAAATGCAAATATAAAATATGTGTTCTGTTATTATATAAAAAAAGCCCAAATGACCTGAGTGGTTTCTTGGTAAACTTAGAAAATAATACAAATAATTGTATAATTTATTTTATGTTAACGAATAATTTTGTAACACGTTATATACAAAACAATTGTAAAAATTATATTTGCAGGGAATTTTTTCAAAATATTATATTTATACAAAATATCAAGAAAATATTTTGTTACTAAGTATATCCCATCTCATAAATTAGATAATGCCATTTTGCATTGCATATACATTGTTAAAAATATAATTTCTTCTATATTATTTCGTTTACATTTATAGGATTACATTCGTAGTACATTATAGGATTTTACTAATTAATTGAATCTTTTTGTTGGCTGATTTGTTTAATCCCACTAAAGAGAAATAAGTAATTATTATATCCAATTTTATAAAATATATTATCTTCGTAATATAATTAATTCATACATTATTTCACTATAACAATTATTAAGACAATTTGTGCATTATACAATAAATACGAAATGACCTAGTTTGTTTTCTGTTTATAATATAAAATTAGGTACAATTTATTACGAAATATTAATTATAAACTATACAATATTAATAGAACATATTCTATATATATTTATATTCAGTGCGTCATTAAATGTTTGCATATTTACTCGTACATCCAATAAATCATTGATCATTTACACCCAAAGTGTAAATTAATCATAACTGCTTATTTATAAAAATTCACGATGTACTATCATACTTTTTCACTTATTTGTCGATACATAGATCATATGGAATATCCAGGGCATCAAAATCTTAGATGTAGGAACTTTTAATAAATAAAAATTTGTAATATTAAGATATTTATTATTATTTAAATATGCATTGCATTAGAATATCCAATGGAACTATACACGAAATAATAAAATAATGATAGTTTTGACTTGTGTAAATACATACATTTAAATTACTATAGAAATATAAATCTAACAATTTTCTATTATATACGGAATTATATATATATTATTTAATTTAAAAAAAGAAGTTTTTCACTATTTCAAGAGTATTCTCATTACAATGATCATTACAATGAGTATTCTCATTACACTGTATGCTACATCGTTTACTTAAGGGAATTCCGACGCAGTTTCATTTTCCTATAATTCTTTATTAAAATATTATCCTTCTAAAGTAAATATTTAAGATATTCTTCTTGTTAATCATTTTTTATCTCCAATTTTGATAAATACAAATTTATTAATTCGTTCATTAATTTGTTCTATATATATATTTATATATATTAAATATTCATTGAATATACTCATTAAAGTAAATATATGTTATTTCATTTGTTTCATTAAATTATGTCTTTTATTTTATTTTTTATTTTTGTTACATATCAAATGATAACATGCCCTATTAAAGGAGTTTACAAAACTATTACATGCCCATTATTGCTGGTCTAAAAGAATGATACCGTATATATATTATATACATATATGTATAAAAATAAAAGAAATTATGATAAAATAAAAGAAATTAAAAAACAAATAAAATAAAAGATATTGTGTAATATTGCATAAGAATAAATATATACATTTTTATATATTTATTTTATAAATTTATAAATATACATATACATATAGATGCATATATACATAAGAAACCAACAAATATTATATAAATATTGTTATATTTGTTTTTTAGTTATATAATAAACGAACAAATATATTTTATTTTCATTGAAATTATTTTATAATTATTTATTTAAAATAAATATATAAGAAATTATCAATTACATCATCTAGTTGCTATCTAGTTACACACACACACACACACACACACACACACACACACACACACACACACACACACACACACACACACACACACACACACACACACACACACACACACATATATATATATATATATATATATATATATACCTATACCAATCACTACTCAGTTGATTTTATTTTTTATATTGTATAATAATGGTAATTAATATATTCTTATATTAAATTGAATCTAATTTGTATACGATAATTACATCAACTGATAATCAATTACCATAAATAACAGTTTACAAAATATATTCTATCTATTAATTACAAAATTTCTTGAAAATGTTATTATAATAATTTAGTTATTATATATTATATTTATATTCAATATATTGATTATATATTAAAATATATATTAAATCCATAACAATTTAGTAAGAGTAGTTTATACTAGTTATTTATTACTGCTGATTCACTACATATATATATATATACATATATATATTAAGTAAAGCTGGTAGTTTTTCTAAATAAATTCAATTTTTAAATTAGCATATCTACACACCTATTTATAGAAAATGATTCGATTTGAATATATATATATATATATATATATATATAAATAAATCAATGCCTGTAGTGTTATATATTTAACACAATGGAGAAACTTTAGGAGTGTATGGCATACGTATTTGATTAATTTATATGCTGCATTTTACAATTTTACAATATTTGATTTATGAACAAATAACTATATAATTAATTCATTCATTTGAAATTCATTTTGTTAAATAAAGTATACTTTATATCAGATTTAATCAATTCTATAAATACATTTGAATGATTTAATATTTATACAGTAGTACATAATGAAATGTGGATGTATGTTAATTGTATTTAATTATATATATATATATATATATATATATATATATATATATATATATATATATAAACCCAATAAACTGGATTATGTAACTTTTATAAATGTTACTATCATTATTTCAAATAAAATATAATTATAATATAATTTAAATACAAATACAATATATTTTCTCTTTTATCTCTTTTATTATATAACAAAAATACTTGATTGTTTTTTGGTATCAGTGACATATGAAATGATACTTTATTATGTATTATTTACATATGTTATAATTAAATATAGATTACAAATGACACAACTATAATTAGTAATTATTAATTACATAACATAATTATATTTAATTATATATTTGTTCACAAAAATACAACTATTGCATAACGTTATCATCGAATAAATGTTGTCGTCAATATTATATTAACGTTAATACATTATTTGTTGTAATTTGTAAACATTATATGTTTACTATGTAATTATATATATTCAAATTTATATAAATTGTATTGTTTATAGTAAATATTATATGGTATATATTCTGAATTAATATGTGTATCCGTTTAAAAAAAAGTGTGATCTATATATTTCTTGTTTCGCTAATAATATATCATATATTATGTATATAATATAATATATAAAATATTATATATATAATATAATATATATACTATAAGTATATATAATATATATTATTATTTATATATTATATACTAAATAGTATACAATATATACTATATAATATATATTATCTAATGCTACCTGTATGTGGCCATACAATACTGCACATGCTAATTAATTAGTAGAGTTAACGTGAAAGCAGCTATTTATGTTCACTCGAGTTAATAATCCCCGTTAGAATAGGGCATAGACGTAGGTTATGGGCCCGGTTCCGCTTCAGTGAACACTTAGTTTTGATTGACAGCGCCTCGACATACCCACTAACGCTGCCGCCACGGCGGTTGTTGTTGAAATTTACACGCCAGTAAACATCATTCCGAGCCCGTCGAAGCAAGTAGTGCCTCGCCGTTGAACTAGCCCAAAGTAGCCGAACGCTACCCACACCGTACAGTCTTTAGCGTGGCAATAGGGTCGCCATGACGACCATGCCCTACGACACCGACTGGCAGCGCACCTCGCAGCAGTCCATCCGTAAGGTTCCGTCGATGAGTCTGGCTGAGAGTTGCCCGGATCTGGTGGACAAGTTCTCGAGTACGCGCCTCCGCAATTCGTCCGGCAGCGGGGGAGGCCTCGGGTCCACCAAAAGGTCGGCCTGCCGACACCTGAACCAACCCCTGGAGAAGCAGGACTCGGCGATATCGCTGTCCGCCGACGGAAACTCCTGCGAGTATTGCGGACACGAACAACATGACGAACCTGAGTCCAATCACCTCTGCCACTGCAGGTTAGGAGTTGTTTGAAGGGTTCATTAGGGGGACCGGGCTCGCCTTCGAGTACGCGAGTAGATTGACCTTCCGTTACTATGGCATACGATCAGTTACTATCTGGATGAACTACTTTCAGGAATTCATTATGATATCGTACGCGTGTGAGCAGGTAGTTAAGGGATTTGGGAGTTACAATTTCAAATAAACTACAAACGAGTAGTAATCTATGGACGGATTCGCGATTAGTTATAAAATCGATATGTGAGTCTAAATACTTATTTTGGAGTTCGGATAGGTGTTAGTTCACATCTGTCTAGAACAATCGCTTGTCGGGTAGAATGGATAGTACAGATTAATCCTTTGTATCTGTATATAGCGACTTTGTTATCGGAGACGAATCAAGCCCCCTTAAAGTGTACGGTGTACGGTGTACAGTATAAGGTGTACGGTGTACGGTGTACGGTGTACAGTGTAAGGTGTACATGGGGTTTTGGTTGTATATGTTTCTATAGAGAGGGTGTGTGATGTAACCAATAGCTAGGAATTATTCTCATTATTAGTTAGTCGTGAACTCTCCTGTGTAGGTTAAAGATATGGCCAAGGAAGTGTGTATTACCCAGTAGAATATAATAACAAATATAGACATAAGGGCTAGTTCTAGTACGCAGTCACTGGTTATAAATTGCTATATAACAAAGTAAACGGTTTCTATTTTGCAGGTTGGTTAGCGAATTGAACTAGAGTGCAGTTATACATAACTACATATAGTTAACTACTAGAGTAGCGAATGGGTTTTGGCTTTGGCTAAGATAATTGAATACGTATTCTGCAAAAGAACTCCATTAGACCAATTGTTCCTATGGTTATGTAATCTTTGTCAAGATATTAAATAATCATGACGTTTTCAACGGCCGGATAGATCTTGACCTTTTCCTACTTTAATTATATATAACTAGCTTGTTTTTCTACTACAACTACCAATATAGATAATCATTAGAATGATATAATTAACTGATGGACAAGTTGCTTTAATATATATATATATATATATATATATATACCGTTATACCGAGGCTGAACCTAATTATACCCTATCCAACATATGATGATTATAATCATGGATAAAATACATATATAATATATATGTATATACAATATGTATATATATATTTCATATGCATCTTAATATTGTACTAATATAATGGTATTTATAAGTGACGATTTTCTATATTATTATTATAAACAAACGATGTCAAAATTGTTTTCGAATGAAACTATAATTCAGTCCCCAGGGTTAAAATAGCTTTTATTGTGAGAATGGTGCCTGAATATGTAACGCAGACTATCTAGTATCATATATATCCTAAGACTTGCTTATCATTATTTATAAGATTACAACTTCACATACACTATGGGTGAGAGATACAGCATTCATTATACATAAATATAATAGTTATAATAGATTCTGTAAGTGTAATTCTATATCTGTGTTAATAATGTATAAAATTTAAAGTGTACACTTCAAATATTTTATATATTACATATCATGCATACTTACATATATTTCTGATTTGTTTATTATACTGTTATGTTAATTATGGTCATTTAAAACCTGTTATTATTTGTATAGTGACATCTTAATATACCTTATAGGGTATCTATATAATGGAAATATATATTAACAATGTATATATGACTTATTAGTGATATTGAGAGTGGAGATAATGCTACAGATTCTTTTATAATAATACCATTTAATGGATGGCTCTCTTATATCAAGAGCGATTTCTATCTAATATTAGCTCTATAGATATAATGCTGGATTACATATACAAACATTAACACTATTCATTTGCTTATTTCGACAGTAAAATCAGGATTCAAACGGTAATATAACTTTATTGTTTTCAATATATATTCATAGAGTAATTTGACTATCTAATAAGTGCCGTTAAGTGCTGATTATTCCGGTTTCATTTTGATCGTGCACTGGTTATTTATAGACTGTGCTTTTTTTTCTCTCTCGCTATCTCCATTTTAATAACAACGATTACGGAGTAGCTCGGTGTTCTAAATTGAGGGCAAAACTAACCGATTGAAAATAATCAATGATTGAGGAGCATTTTTCTTATGTGTACGTTGCCTCAGGCCGAGGCTACACATTATATAATAGTTTATTAATTTTTATCATTTTAAAAATCTTTGATTTGTATAATGAATTTAAATAGCCGTCGTTTTCCGAGTATATGCTCGGAAAACATATGTAATCCAAATACAAGTACTTATTATATATCCTAATAATGTTATTCAAAACGTATAATTCACAACGTATTATAGAATAATATGTAAATATATTATAGTAAAATAATCTCTCTAGTGATATATATATATGGCTATAATGTTGTGATAGAAAATGCATATATAGAAAATGTTACTATTGTATTATAAAATCATTTAATATATTTAACTATAAATGATATATTAAGTATATGATATATATTGTATATATATATATATATATATATATATATATATATATATATATATATATATCACTATAATCAAAGGAAACCAGAATATGCTATTATTATACAATATGATATAATTATTTTATATAATATATATGTTCACTTTTATCATATAATGGTATGGGTAGTTTTACGAGATATTAATATAATTATACTTAATTTCACTATATAAATGTATATATTATACTAGTCTTTCTCTTTCACTATATACTAGTATATATTATATTAATTTAATTTAATTTAAATTATAAAAATTAACACATTTTACACAGAGAGAATAATAGTTTTGAAAATATTTAAATTATGAATATTATTATTAATTATTATTTATTAATTAAATACAATAAAATTATTAAACCTATATACTTATGTTAATAATACAATGTTAATTTTTAATAGGTATCAATATGCTAGAATACAAATCAACATATACATTAAACATATCTGAACTCTTATAGGAGTATATATATATATATATATATATATATATATATATATATATATATATATAAATATATATTATTTATATATTTAGGAAATAGTATGATCTAATAATGAATATACTTTTTATGTATGATATGTATGTATTTCCTATAGTATATATAATACCTAAAACATATGTTTTAGGTTGAGATTTAGAAAGTATATCATTAAAGCATAATATTTACTAAATATAAAAAAAATATGAATTATGATTAATTTTCCATAGCATATTATAATACATTATATAGAATATAATACAATATATAGAATATAATATAATATATAGAATATAATATAATATAATATATAGAATATAATACAATATATAGAATATAATATAATATATAGAATATAATATAATATAATATATAGAATATAATACAATATATATAATATAATATAATATATAAAATATATAGAATATAATATAATATATAGAATATATAGAATATAATATAATATATAGAATATAATATAATATATAGAATATAATATAATATATAGAATAGAATAGAATATAATATAATATATATAATATAATATAATATATAGAATATAATATAATATATAGAATATAATATAATATATAGAATATAATACAATATATATAATATAATACAATATATAGTATATAATACAATATATAGAATATAATACAATATATAGAATATAATATAGTATATAGAATATAATATAATATATAGAATACAATATAATATATAGAATATAATATAATATATAGAATATAATATAATATATAGAATATAATATAATATATAGAATATAATATAATATATAGAATATAATATAATATTTAGAATATAATATAATATTTAGAATATAATATAATATATAGAATATAATATAATATATAGAATATAATATAATATATAGAATATAATATAATATATAGAATATAATATATAGAATATAATATATAGAATATAATATATAGAATATAATATAATATATAGAATATAATATAATATATAGAATATAATATAATATATAGAATATAATATAATATATAGAATATAATAGAACATTTACTTAAAACCATAAGTCGGTGATTTAGGTTGCAAATAATTAATTCCATGCAGTAATTTATTCGTGTTTATTTTCTCTATGACAACATAACCTTGTAATTTGGAACCATTCTATCAAGTATCGACAATCTATGTTCCTGGTATAAAGCAAAACACGATATCGTTATGTCTGTCTGTCTATTGTTACCATTTGTAGTATAAATGACATCGATCATTTTTTATTTATTTTATTTATATCTATAGTTGTTTTATTATTTTCTTAGGTATATATTTTAAATTACTTAAAATATATAGTTAATATATAGTTTATATATAGTTTATATGTAGTTTATATATAGTTTATATATTGTTTATATATAGTTTATATATAGTTTATATATAGTTTATATATAGTTTATATATAGTTTATATATAGTTTATATATAGTTTATATATAGTTTATATATAGTTTATATATAGTTTATATATAGTTTATATATAGTTTAGATATAGTTTATATATAGTTTATATATAGTTTATATATAGTTAATATATAGTTAATATATAGTTAATATATAGTTAGTATATAGTTAATATAGAGTTAATATATAGTTAATATATAGTTAATTTATAGTTAATATATAGTTAATATATAGTTAATATATAGTTAATATATAGTTAATATATAGTTAATATATAGTTAATATATAGTTAATATATAGTTAATATATAGTTAATATATAGTTAATATATAGTTAATATATAGTTAATATATAGTTAATATATAGTTAATATATAGTTTATATATAATTTATATATAGTTAATATATAGTTAATATATAGTTAATATATAGTTAATATATAGTTAATATATAGTTAATATATAGTTAATATATAGTTAATATATAGTTAATATATAGTTAATATATAGTTAATATATAGTTAATAAATAGTTAATATATAGTTAATATATAGTTAATATATAGTTAATATATAGTTAATATATAGTTAATATATAGTTAATATATAGTTAATATATAGTTAATATATAGTTAATATATAGTTAATATATAGTTAATATATAGTTAATATATAGTTAATATATAGTTAATATATAGTTAATATATAGTTAATATATAGTTAATATATAGTTAATATATAGTTAATATATAGTTAATATATAGTTAATATATAGTTAATATATAGTTAATATATAGTTAATATATAGTTAATATATAGTTAATATATAGTTAATATATAGTTAATATATAGTTAATATATAGTTAATATATAGTTAATATATAGTTAATATATATTTATCTGGGTATTGTTTACTTTAATAAGACATACCTTAACACGCGCACAGACAATTAAATGGCCGTGGTCAGTGAATCTATTGTAAACGTAAAGCGATTAATTATATAATTAGATTTAATGGTCAGTTGAGCTAAAGTGAACAAATGTAGACTTGGTGATTGTTCCATTGTAGAAATTAAATACTGATAGTAAACAATCAATATTAAAACTTGAACATTTCTGTAGAATTAAGATACATATTATATATATATATATATATATATATATATATATATATATATATATATATGTTATATTATATAACTGTTATAGTGTCATATTATAAGGCTAGCTTCTTTATAGAAATATTTCCGAAAAGTCGTATAATAATATATTGATAATATATAATATATATTAAATATAAATAATAAATATTACTACCTATAAAATTCTTATCATTGTCGTTTCAAGTTAGGTCAATATTCTCTATGTTTTATATATGAAATTATAATATATATATATATATATATATATATATATATATATATATATGCATGTATATATATGTGTGTGTGGATTCTGTATTTTTCTATGGCATCAAATATAGTCTGTAATTTAAAAATTAATAAACAACCTCCTAAGAAAGACCATCATCATCAATCGATTAATTATAAACATTCATTATTTCAACTGACGCTGTTGGCATTATACATTTAAAATAACGAATTTAGTTTATAAACAACACAGACATTCAATTGCCACGCCATTACGTTAACGTTGCTCTATTATGATTTTCAACAACGCTACACTACACTACATTGTGGAAAACAGCGTTTTAGCCTACCCGCTAACGGGCCAGTTTCTATCTATTCATGTGGTCCAATCTATTCATCAAGTATTTTCTTTGTCGATTCTTTCTAATCGTGCTACCTGTATCGCGTCATGGTAACTATAGATTCGTATGAATACTATACTTATGATATTTATATAGTATGAAAAGAAATTCGTGCAAGTGGTATTTTGGTGACAGTATGTATGTATTTAATTAGTAGTATTGTTATAATACTATATATGTATTTAATTAGTAGCATAGTTAACTTTAATATGAATTATATAAAAGTATATGTATACGTCATTTTGTAATGCCACCTATGACAACATAACTTTGAGTTTATTCCCAGTTATGAATTGTTTTTGTGTAATTTAAAATTTCTAATATAATTATAGTATAAAATTGAATGTTATCTTAACAAAACTTTTTTCAATATAAATATAATTGAAAATAATATTATATATTAAAATTATAATTATAATGTGTGGTCAAATTAAATTGAAATATATTATATAATAATAAATAATTAACAAAATATACTTTACTATACAATACATTATATTTCGAAATGCAAAAGTAAAATATCATATATACATTATATACATTAAATATATTATATTGTAAAATCGTATTTCATAGATAATGTTACTGAATATTACTAGCGCCACCTTGGTACAGGTATTATTTAGAAATATATGAACTTTATAGGTAGGTTATTAATTCTTAGTATTAGAGGTAACATTTGGTATATATACACATATAATATCATATAAAATAAAATAATTAATGTTATTAATCGAAATTAATGTAAACATAATCATTAATTTCGATATTACGAATGTATATATATATATATATATATATCAAGATATATATTTATATATATATATATAAATAGATATTTAACATGTGAAATTAACTTATACATATATTTATTTAGACTTATTTATAAATTGGATTAAAATCTATAAATAGATTTATTATAATTAGGCTAAAGGTCAATTCTCATATTATTATCATAAACGTTAATAATATTTACTTTACAGAAATATTTGAACAAATATACTTATCAATATTATATATATATATATATATATATATATATATATATATCAGATCAGCATATAATTGTATTAAATTGTATTAACTTAAAATATATATACATTCTTTATCATTACTAAAATATAAAATATATTTCAATATAACTTTGTGAATAAAATAACTTGATAGATAGATATTTACTATTATATTGAATATAGTATACTATATATATATATATATATATATATATATATATATATATATATATATATATATGTGTATATATATATGTATATATACATATTTAATTTCATATATATGAAGATATTGTTAACTATAGTTATTATAATACATAGTGCTAACTATTATGGCGTATTACTTTTTATAAATTCTAGATAATAAAAAGGTTATCCAGTTGCGTTCGATAACGATCTATTCCATATACTATTAACGTGTTTAGATTGTACTCAGCTATGTGTACTATATATTGTACAATGTATATATTGTACATATGGGACATATTGAATTATTAAATGATTCGAAAATTACCTGCTGCCGACTTTCGCTTTGATAATAATCGAGAATGTCTTGCCATATAAAATAACGAAGACATCGACCTGCATTGTCGACCAGTGGTCACTTCGACGATATAATACGTCTATAGATTACACGCTTATCACTGGGGGCATTTATACCGAGCACCTGTATACCTGCGCGGTGTAGACCTATAACTGACCTATACACGATTTGAACTGTATAATAAATACCTCAAACGCTCCTATGGGATAAACAAACCGTCGTTGATTATTTATGTTACGGTAGAGTCGACCGTATGAGATATCGTATAGAGGCAGTGATTAATGTCTCATTAACTAGTTCTTTAATTATAAATCAACCTTAAAAATCCACATTTCTTAAATGCCTATCTGCTTATGTAATTCTATTTAATAGTCTGAATCACCGTTATACTTAGATTATTTTTAAACCGTGGATTCAACACCGAGTAATGTTAGAGTTTAGTAAACTCCTTTGATGTGGCTGCAAACATGAAATAAATTATGCAATGCAAAAATGAAGTGAAACGACCTGGATCTTTTGAATACATCTAGATTATTAATGTATGTTGTATATAGAATAGAGGTGTATTGTGTGAATTCCGTATATTGTGAGTGTAAAAGTTTAATCTACATTTGGCTATGGTTATGTTTAGCAAACAATTCATGATATTTTATTTTTTCATTCAATAATTCATATAATATTAAGTAATTATTGCGACATGAATTTGTTATATATTACTTTATTTACATTTACAGTCGTTATTCATTAAACACGTTTAATAAATATATGTATTATGTAATATTTAATATATGATAATTATATAACAAAATAATCCAAATAAATTCAACTTCTTTTAAATATAGAACATAAATATAAACATAGAACTATTAATACCATATTCAAAGATATAAACTAATATATCAATATATTGTATATAACATATGTTATTATATATATAATTATAAATTTTATTTATATAAATTATCAAACACTAATATCACTTTATCAATTTTAAAATGTCTTTGGAAACAAATCATTGTCCTTAACTGGAGTACAAAATATAGATTTAACTATAGTTAATGTATGTACATACATTTTATGACGAGTATGTTTATATTCGTATGTGCGACCTAAACTAATTATTATAATATATTATATATTGATGATATGTTCACATTTATACATTATAACTTCACTTATATGTATTTATACATATATACTATTATACGATATTTAACTTTTAGGCATAAACTAGTTTATTACATGAATAAATTAATAATTCATATACAAAACTATAGTATAGATATATGTAGATATATATACTATCATTTCAATTGTACCCAATATATTTATTATGCGTTGAATCTATTCGCATATAGATAAAAGTTTATTTATTGAAAATAACTCAGTTATATATAACTGGAATAACGGATTACATCGACTACAATTATGTAACAGCAGTGCCTAATTAAATCTAATCAACTCAGTTAGCCACGTTGGTTATAGTCATCTGCTCGCTTCCTCGTCTGGTAATATCTAGACGTTGCCTTTGTAAATAGAAATTAATCTTTCATGCCAGTAAATAGTCTGTCAGCGTGGTTATTGTACTGTGTGTTCCATAGGGTGGGTGGGCTCTACTTTGTAGGTCTTACTGTGGGTGCCATAGGGTGTATACGGGTGGGCTCTACTATGTAGGTCTTACCATGGGTTCCATGGGGCGTATACATTGTGGGCTCTACTCCGTAGGACATATAGTGGGTTCCATGGTATGTGCATGGTGTGGGCTCTACTCCGCAGGTCCTACTATGTATACCCTATTGCGTGTGTCATACTATGTGAACCCTATTGCGTGTGTCATACTGTGTGAACCCTATTGCGTGTGTCATGCTGTGTGAACCCTATTACGTGTGTCATACTGTGTGAACCCTATTGCGTGTGTCATGCTGTGTGAACCCTATTACGTGTGTCATACTGTGTGAACCCTATTGCGAGTGTCATACTATGTGAACCCTATTGCGAGTGTCATACTGTGTGAACCCTATTGCGTGTGTCATACTATGTGAACCCTATTGCGTGTGTCATACTGTGTGAACCCTATTGCGTGTGTCATACTGTGTGAACCCTATTGCGTGTGTCATACTGTGTGAACCCTACGCCGTTTACCCTATTGTATTTTATTGTGGCTAGCTCTGTACTATTTTTGTATAAGTGTGTGTCAAATGACTGAGAATGGGAAGGTGACTTATTACTTGACTCTTGCGAGAGTGACAAATGGTGTGTGATAGAGTGACTCCCTAAAATAAACACTCACTTTATGCTTACACTGCTGCTCGAGCATGTGGTTATTCCCAATCTATCCTTCATACCGTACGTTATCCGTTATGTCACACCGAGTCTCAGCATTGTTTATATTCCCGGAATAACGGTATTTTTAAAATAAGTTTTTCCTCTAGATTTATGACTACTTAAAAAGAAAATTACGGCTATGTTTTTAAACATACACATATAGCCACGTATACTTGAATATACAGGTGGATTTTCTATTGTATACAAAAGTTACGCGGTCGATGGTACTTTAGTTAATCAGATGGTCACGTTTTCTTTTCGTTTCTACTATAAATAGTATTATGACTAATCCGTAATGGTGATTCATTTATGAACGCCCGCATTCGAGCTTATACCGCAATGCCACTATTGCGGGTGTTTATTGCGGGCGTCAGGTCACGCTCCAATGCACACACGCATTCCTATAGTGGGTTCGTTTTAACCTCTATTTATAACTGCCGCCGTCGTTTAACTGCGATGACGTGTTTTATTTTCTTTCTATACGTTTAACTTACCCTACGACTACCTATTATGACCTCTCGACGTTTTGTAAGACGCTCCCAGCCTGCAGAACCCGATATCTACAAGAAATCCGTTTGTTTCAGCGATGACAGTTCTTCGTTATCGTCATCTTATTGCGACGACGACAGTGCGGGCGTTTTATCTCCAGCGCGCGCGTACACTTCACGCCACGCGGCCACGCCCCAGTGCCAAGGACAAGTCGAGGACATGGCCATGCGACAACTCGAATCCTTGAGGTCGCGTTGTAAACCGCCTCCCCCTTCCTATCGAAGCAAGTCTCCGTCCTCCCTTAACGCATACCACGCGAAGGCCTATACGAACAAAGATCCGGCGTCGCTACTACCTCTCAACACCTCTCACACGCCCGCCTACGTTAAGAGGGAACCTATAATTCCACCGCGTCGATCTAAAACTCCGACTTTTGCTGTTTCCTCTCAAAGGTATGCACCTACTAGCCCTCCGTCTTCGTCGTACGATTATCGTGAGCGTAGTCCCCACTCGATACTCAAGCGTCAAGAGACTGAATCATCTTCCGCCTCGGAGACTTCTTCCACGATGTTTCAGGTTCACCATGTCTCTAGACCGAAGACGCCCACTCCCCGCCCTAAAACGCCCACTTCCCGCCCTAAAACGCCCACTTCCCGCCCTAAAACGCCTATTTCACGTCCGAAAACACCCACTTTTCGCTCGAAAACTCCCACCGACCAATCTCGGTGCGTTGGCGCTGTGGAGGTTCGTGTCTCCAGGAGGTCTGCGGAGCCAAGAGCCGATGACCGCATGTTGACCAACAGTTGGACGAGCATTCGAGACAAGAGCTGCGAAAGGCGACCCAGGGAAAAGAGTCGAGAACGACTCCCGAAGGAGAATCGAATTCACAGACGTAACCTCTCTCCTCCCGCGGATCACAACTCGCCAACCAGTCCCTCCTACTCGACTCTACCGCGTCCCTTCACCGCTACGGTGAAACCGCAGCCGAGGTCGCGACCCCAGTCCGACGACGAAGAGGTCAGCGAATTATTAAATTCGCGAGCTACCGAGCGATTCTACTACACGGAGGTCGACACCGGACATAAACCTCAACGTAAACAATGGGGTAACTCCGTAACCAATCAATATAAACACCAATCTTCTACGGTTTCTCCGCGTCTCTCCGTTGAAAGGAACTCCGCCGCAGTGCAGAAGAACGTTAATCTAGAACCACGCGTCGAACTCGTCAGCGATTTTACTAAACGACAACTGCTGCCTCCTTCTCCGATGAAGGAATCGAAGTACAAGAAAAACTTGGGCAAGGTAACTACAAAATCCAATGAACCCGTTGTACGTGTACCAGCTCGTCCAACTACGCCTTCAAACTTACGTCGTACGCCGTTATATAAGAGTACCGGTCGCCTATCTAAAATCGCCAATCCGGACTCCCCGCAACTCCCCAAGTCCAACTTAATGAGGATGTCGACGCTGGGAAAGTCGTTGTGCGATTCCCTCTCCCCCCCGCAAACCGACCACAACTGCAACGTCATCTCCGCGAACTCGCCACCTCGCCAAGACTCCGGTAGCGCTTTCAGCGTCCAGGCCGACGTACAATTGGCGATTGACGAGGCACGCGTCGTGGGCGGTCCGTCTGTTCGCGACATTGTTAACAATGCCAATTGGGTGTTGTCGGACAATAATAAAACCGGCCATCGGCAAAGTCTTGTCCCTCCACGACAACCCGCACCTCGGGCGCCTAATCACCCTCTTATCGATAGATCGCGTCCGTTTAGCCCTTTCACTGCCCAACAACAGCAAAGGGCCAGCGGACCCACTCCAGCCCCTACTCCGCCGTCTCGCCAATACGCGAATCCAATTTCCGCCAGAAATACGTCATTCGGAATACCGCTATTCGGATCAAGTACTCTATTTGGTAGACGTAAATCACAGGCTAATATGAATGACGATATTCCGACTACTACCGGTAAGTTACCGATGTCCGATATTACACTCGATACTACGCCGATTTCTACGACGCCTGCAATTGGAACACTTCCGAGACGTTACGTTCGTCGTAAAACCCTGGGAGCTAACTCCAATGCCGACACGCCCACTTCTCCTGTCACGCCTACTGCGTCTTCTGGCACTCCCACTTCTGCGGTGCAACGCCTATTAAAATATACGAGGGCTAAATCGTGCGAACGACTAGATGACATTGGAAAATAATTGTTCCCTATTTCTATTACCGTTATTCTTTTAATTATCAATAGTCGTTATACGACAACGATGGCATTTTATTCTTATTGTGATCTAAATTTAGTCGATTTTATAAAACCAAAACAATAACGCCGCGTTCATAACACTACGTTCTGTGTGTTCTCTAACACAATATCGCAATCTTATACCGAGGAATCATGTCCTTGTTTTGTATAATAAAATATGCAAATTTTATCACTTTTATTTTTAATTATGATCCAATTTTTTATATAAATAAAGTATAAAATCAACATAAATAGAATTTTAATATAAACTGTCTAGTGGTCAATGACCATTACAATGGTCATTGACCATTGTAATGGTCAGTATCAATACTAGCAACGACTATTTGCATTAAAACACATTAATACGTTTATTTCAAAAATATCATTCTTTCTTACAATATATACTCTTCATAAATTCCTTACTTTGCATTCAGATATCTTTGTTAAGATTGATAATTTACCATATTTAGATGACTATAAATAATATTGGTTGATGTTAGAATTGTCATTATGACATTAGGTATATAGGTATGTTTATTAAAAATAGAAAATCATTACTCCGTCAATTTGAACTCGATTGTGAATAGCTTGAGTGAATAGTGTTAAGATATCATTGGATTAAGATATCATTGGATTAAGATATCATTGGATTAAGATATCATTGGGTTAAGATATCATTGGTTTTAGATATCATTGGATTAAGATATCATTGGATTACGATATCATTGGATTACGATATCATTGGATTTAGATATCATTGGATTAATATATCATTCTTAACGTATATATACTACTAACGTGTATATACTACTTATCATATTATTAGGTAATAAAATTATTGTTTGTGGAATTACAATTTTCTTTTAAATTGAATGAAACTTTAAATTAAAATAGTCCCTCGGTTTAACCCTTATTAGACCTCTATTTGACCCTTATTAGACCTTTGTTTAACCATTAGTATACCACTATTTGACCCTTAGTAGACCAGTAGTAGCATAGCTACCCACTCACTTAATGTTGCTTATAACGTATGTAAGTATATATTATTATTTCATCGTACACAATATTACCCCATAAATAAATAATGGTATGTTTGTATTCTACATTATTAATTTATAACTAAAACACAATGGACACTTATCTGTGCATCTTTCTTTGTAAACTATATATTATTCATAATGTATATACCTTTTCGTACTTTGTTGGATCTCTAGTTTTGTATGTTATTCGATACGAGTACAAACCATAACACAGAATGGTCACTTTATGTTTAGTAACCAATACGTGTATAGGATATGGGATGACTAATGTATGCAGTGTGGAGTGTGAGGTGTGGAGTGTGGAGTGTGAGGTGTGAGGTGTGGAGTGTGGAGTGTGTAGTGTGGAGTATGAGGTGTGGAGTGTGAGGTGTGAGGTGTGAGGTATGAGGTGTGAGGTGTGGAGTGTGTAGTGTGGAGTGTGAGGTGTGTAGTGTGAGGTGTGGAGTGTGGAGTGTGGAGTGTGGAGTGTGAGGTGTGGAGTGTGGAGTGTGTAGTGTGGAGTATGAGGTGTGGAGTGTGAGGTGTGAGGTGTGAGGTATGAGGTGTGAGGTGTGGAGTGTGGAGTGTGAGGTGTGAGGTGTGGAGTGTGGAGTGTGGAGTGTGGAGTATGAGGTGTGGAGTGTGAGGTGTGAGGTGTGAGGTATGAGGTGTGAGGTGTGAGGTGTGGAGTGTGGAGTGTGGAGTGTGAGGTGTGTAGTGTGAGGTGTGGAGTGTGGAGTGTGGAGTGTGGAGTGTGAGGTGTGGAGTGTGAGGTGTGGAGTGTGAGGTGTGGAGTGTGAGGTGTGTAGTGTGAGGTGTGGAGTGTGAGGTGTGTAGTGTGAGGTGTGGAGTGTGGAGTGTGCGGTGTGTAGTGTGAGGTGTGGAGTTTGGAGTGTGGAGTGTGGAGTATGAGGTGTGGAGTGTGAGGTGTGGAGTGTGAGGTGTGGAGTGTGAGGTGTGGAGTGTGAGGTGTGGAGTGTGAGGTGTGGAGTGTGAGGTGTGTAGTGTGAGGTGTGGAGTGTGAGGTGTGTAGTGTGAGGTGTGGAGTGTGGAGTGTGCGGTGTGTAGTGTGAGGTGTGGAGTGTGGAGTGTGTAGTGTGGAGTATGAGGTGTGGAGTGTGAGGTGTGGAGTGTGAGGTGTGGAGTGTGAGGTGTGAGGTGTGGAGTGTGAGGTGTGGAGTGTGAGGTGTGAGGTGTGGAGTGTGGAGTGTAGAATGTGGAGTGTGAGGTGTGGAGTGTGGAGTGTGAGGTGTGGCGTGTGAGGTATGAAGTGGTAGGTGGATGTGTGGAGTGTAAAGTGTAGAGTGTAGTGTAGAGTGTAGAGTGTGAGGTGTGGAGTGTGAGGTATAGAGTGTGAGGTGTAGAGGGTGCGGAGTGTGAGGTGTGGCGTATGAGGTGTGAGGTGTGGAGTGTGGAGTGTGGACTGTAGAATGTGGAGTGTGAGGTGTAGAGTGTGAGGTGTGGAGTGTGGAGTGTGAGGTGTGGCGTGTAAGGTGTGGCGTGTGAGGTATGAAGTGGTAGGTGAATGTGTGGAGTGTAGAGTATAGAGTGTGAGATGTGGAGTGTGAGGTGTAGAGTGTGAGGTGTGGAGTGTGAGGTGTGGAGTGTGAGGTGTGGCGTGTGAGGTGTGGCGTGTGAGGTGTGAGGTGTGGAGTGTGATGTGTGGCGTGTGAGGTATGAAGTGGTAAGTGAATGTGTGGAGTGTTGAGTATAGAGTGTAGATGTGAGGTGTGGAGTGTGAAGTGTGGAGTGTGAAGTGTGGAGTGTGAAGTATGGAGTGTGAGGTGTTAGGTGTGGAGTATGGAGTGTTAGGTGTGGAGTTTGAGGTATGAAGTGGTAGGTGAATGTGTGGAGTGTAGAGTGTAATGTAGAGTATAGAGTATATAGTGTGAGGTGCGGCGTGTGGCGTGTGAGGTGTAAGGTGTGATGTGTGGCGTATGAGGTGTGGAGTGTGGAGTGTGATGTTTGGAATGTGATGTGTGAGGTGTGGAGTATAAGGTGTGAGGTGTGGAGTATGGAGTGTGAGGTGTGGAGTGTGATGTATGAAGTGGTAGGTGAATATTTGGAATGAAGAGTGTAGAGTATAGAGTGTAGAGTGTGAGGTGTGGAGTGTGGAGTGTGGAGTGTGAGGTGTGGAGTGTGGAGTGTGAGGTGTGGAGTGTGAGGTGTGGAGTGTGAGGTGTGGAGTGTGTGGTGTGAGGTGTGGAGTGTGAGGTATAAAGTGGTAGGTGAATGTGTGGAGTGTAGAGTGTAGTGTATAGTGCACAGTATAGAGTATAGAGTGTAGAGTGTGGAGTGTAGAGTGAGGGTATGGAGTGTGGTATGTGGTATGTGGGGTATGGAGTATAGGGTGTGTAGGGTGCGGGGTATGTATTATGGGGTGGAGAATACGGAGTATGGAGTTTAGAGTATGGAGTTTAGAGTATGGAGTTTAGAGTATGGAGTTTAGAGTATGGAGTTTAGAGTATGGAGTTTAGGGTGTGGAGTGTGGAGTGTGGAGTGAGGAGTGTGGTATGTGGTATGTGGTGTGTGGGGTATGGAGTATAGGGTGTGTAGGGTGCGGGGTATGTATTATTGGGTGGAGAATACGGAGTATGGAGTTTAGAGTGTGGGGTGTGGAGTGTGGATTGTGGAGTGTGGAGTGTGGAGTGAGGAGTGTGGAGTGTGGAGCGAGGAATGAGGAGTGTGGAGTGTGGAGTATGAAGGTGTATACTCGTCGTCTGTATTGCAGTCTATCCTACAGGTGCGTCTCTATTCGATATTCTCTATTACAATACAATATAGTAATTTATATATATAAATAGTGTTTATCATACGAGAATACGTGTTTAATGACTCACATACTTTCGTGTTATAAAACTACGCTGTTACCAAGGCAATTATCCGTGACAATGAATATTGATATTACAGCTACGTTAATTGGTATATAGAGAAGTTGCGTTACGTAATACAAGTATATATATATATATATATATATATATATATATATATATACTCTCTAGAATATACAATATATTATAATATACTTCTAGCGTGATGAAATGTGCTTCTGTATAACATTATGAGTCATAGCTCAGTAAATGCAGGTAATGCTTTTATTGTATATAACTCTACATGTCTATAACGCAAGGTATTGATCTCGTAGTGTAGGCTACAGTATACTATATTATTTATATATAGTTATATATTGGTTAATATAACGTATACGCCATATATTCAAATGACTAGCTGTGTGTATCATTCATAGTGTGTTTATGTTTATATTAGTTAATTACCTGTATTGTTTTAGATACCATAACTATATGTTATGTTACTTATTGTATATGTTATGTATATGTATATGTATATGTATATGTATATGTATATGTATATGTATATGTATTTGTATATGTATATGTATATGTATATGTATATGTATATGTAATAATAACGTATAATATCTAACGTCTAACTTATGATGACTTATGACGTATGCTGTATGACGTCTAACGTCTAACGTATGACGTATGGCGTATGGTTTATGGCTTATGGCGTATGGTGTATGGCTTATGGCGTATGACGTATGACGTATGACGTATGACGTATGACGTATGACGTATGACGTATGACGTATAACGTATAATGTAATAATACAGTTATATGTGTGTTAATAATATGTGATGATTTAATTTACTTTTAAATTATTTATTCGATTTTTAATAAAATAAGATTATAATGCGAATTGAATTTAATAGTTGTGTCCATTACATCATATATTTATTACATTAGAATATATTATATATATATAAATATACAATTTAAGTATTTTATATAAATATAAGTCATATTCTATGAATGTCGATCACGAATAAACACTTCTTTTTATAATTTACTTCTAATATATTATTCCAATAGTTGATGCTAAACTATTTGAAATTGAATTTCATCAGGAATAATAATAAAAATGCGATATATTGAAAATTCAAGATGCGAGAGAATACAATTTATACGTAACATTATTGTTATATGTTATAGTGTAAATAGACTATACTATATATATACTATAATTACTACATTTCAAGAACAGGAGTGGTTAAAAATGACTTAATTAAATCATTAGAAATATATGTGTTGCATTATATATTCTGTAATTCAATCTATCTAAGTTATTGGAATAGTAAATTAATACAAGATATAATAATAATAATCTAGACTTTATTGATTATATGTTATCTTATGCTATCTTATGCTATCTTATACTATCATATGCTATCATATATTATAATTATTTGCATTTTAAAATTAAGTGATTCAATATTGTACGATGTAAACAATGTATTATATTATCCGACACTGATTCCTGTAATATTTTATTATTTTATTTTGGCGTTTGATTGAAATGTATATCTTTGTTACGAAATCTCCCCGTATCGGAAACAATTAAGTGAATGTAAATATGAAACAATATATCAAATAAAATGTCAGCACAACGTTAATAATATGCAATATGTCTATTAATATACAATATGACAAACTATACCCACGTATTATGATAATACCTAGATATATAGTTATTACAATTAAATATTGTGATATTTAATGTTATATGAACCTTTAGGTATATTATATTAAATACCTTAAATATATTGAAGAATATTAAGATTTTTGATTGTATCTTTTTAATTCAGATTCTCTTATTGATAATTATAATAATTAAAAAACCCATCAAAATATCCTGTTTATAATAAAAGAGTATTTTATAATGACGAATAAATATGCTTTTAATCGATTAATGATAACTATCAAATTATACTACGGTTTCATAACACAAATAGATATACCATAACAATAGATATGATATACAAAGCAATAACAAAAGCTATTCATATCCTAATATTATTAGTATTTTTTACTGTTTATAGTTTAGTACAATATACGCATGTATGATTCAGTTTAGTGTAGCATATGTTGGTAATGGTATATATTATAATATAATATGGGTTTATTAATCTATATTTATGGTTATATGAAATAATATTATAACTTATATAATACATTTACTATACATTTACTTATAGTAATACATTAAGTTATTGTAATACGTTAAGTATTAACAATACATTAAGTTATAATAATATATTAAGTTATTGTAATACATTAAGTTATAACATTACATTAAGTTATTGTAATACATTAAGTTATTGTAATACATTAAGTTATAACATTACATTAAGTTATTGTAATACATTAAGTTATTGTAATATATTAAGTTATTGTAATACATTAAGTTATAACATTACATTACTTTATAATAATACATTAAGTTATTGTAATACATTAAGTTATTGTAATATATTAAGTTATAATAATACATTAAGTTATTATATTATATTAAGTTATAATAATACATTAAGTTATTGTATTACATTAAGTTATTGTAATACATTAAGTTATTGTAATACATTAATTTATTGTATTATATTAAGTTATTGTAATACATTAAGTTATTGTAATACATTAAGTTATTGTAATACATTAAGTTATTGTAATATATTAAGTTATTGTAATATATTAAGTTATAATAATACATCAAGTTATTGTATTATATTAAGTTATTGTAATACACCAAGTTATTATATTATATTAAGTTATTGTAATATATTAAGTTATAATAATACATCAAGTTATTATATTATATTAAGTTATTGTAATATATTAAGTTATAATAATACATTAAGTTATTGTAATACATTAAGTTATTGTAATATATTAAGTTATTGTAATACATTAAGTTATTGTAATACATTAAGTTATTGTAATATATTAAGTATTAACAATACATTAAGTTATTGTAATACATTAAGTTATTGTAATACATTAAGTTATAATAATACATTAAGTTATTATATTATATTAAGTATTAACAATACATTACGTTATTGTATTACATTAAGTTATTATATTACAATAAGTTATTGTTATACATTAAGTTATTATATTTTCAGCCAATTTTATTATTGATGTTATAGAACATTATTTTAATTCAATATATTAGCTATATAAATAATAATCAAACTGTTGAACAAATATTTAACAAATTAAAATTTATTGTAGTTAAAAAATTAAATTATTATTATATAATTATAAAATAATTATATATATAGTTTATTATTATACACCTGCTATTTGGTAGGATTTATCTAGTCAACCCAAGATAATACATCGAGGCACAAAGTGCCTGGCACATGTAGATATAGATATATAAATATTTATAGATGCCAACTGTACACTGTGTATACACAATGTATACATTGTACATATTTACCATATACATCCTATATTATAACAGGTATCAACATATCTAACATATGTTTTTCTATTATGTTAGGATTAGGCGCTTACGCTATCTCACCCTTAAACTATAAAGATAGGATACAACTAATAATGCTGGCAATTAAAAATAGTTTAAAGTATATTCCGTACACTGAACTATTTATTTCATAAAACAATTACACCCGTATTCATATGGTACTCATTAACAAAAGAATCAGAAAAATTCCTATATATTTGTTATCTTGATCAATTATCTAGATACAAAATATTACAACAGAAGAATTAAAAATGTATAACCTAAAATTGCTAACAATGTACCTATTTTTTCATTGAAATAAACTTAAGGAATCACTGAAATGAACAAAACTACTATATCTAATAAACAGACCTTTTACTCTAACTATCAAGATAATGCAGATATTATATTTTGTTTTCTCCTTAATAATAATTGATATCGATATTATATCATATCGTGTATTTTGTCCATTCAAGATAATTTATTATAATTAATATGCAATTTTCTTAAAAGACACTATTTTATAATATATACATATGTATTCTTACACTTTACAATGCACAGTGTATTGTGTACAATGTAGACTGTACAATGAACAGTATACATTGTATAGGGTAAAGTTTACATTATACAATGTGTATAAGTTATTTTTTAATGTTTAGTAAATAAACATGATTGTTGATAGTTTTGGCATTAGTTTAATTTATTATTTACACATCCTCAATCCACAACAGAATGATATATCTTAATATAAGAATATATATATATATATATATATATATATATATAAAATATAAAATATACGTGGGTATTATGCATATGTAAACTAAGTTATATAAGTAATACAATTTATGTATAGTATAGATATTAAATGTCTTATATTAATTTTGATTTTAAACGACAACCAGCAGAAATGCTCACTAATACATAAACATGTTTTAAATGTGTTTATTCAGTATGTAATTATATATTATGATGCAACACGCCGTGGAAACTATTTATTGAGTAATAATTATAATATTTCTAGAGGCTTTTTACGCCCGAGGCAAAATTGGCTTTATAGTTATATCTGAGTACAATGTGAGTGGTATAGGCCTATATAATGAATGGTCAACATTACAATACGACCATTGTGGTGAACTGCATTGTTTATATTGTATGCTAGTACATTAACGAGATATTATTACGTATATATATATATATATATATATATATATATATATATATATGTATATATGTATATATGTATATATGTATATATGTATATATATATATATATATATATATATATATATATGTATGTATATATGTATATATATATATATTTATATAAATAGCATATATATATTATTATATAATTCGTATTTCAATTATTAGTTTTGAAATGTTATTTTGTATTATTACTTTAATAATTATATATTGATCTGTATTTGACATTACATTTTAAATAACTAAATAATGTAAGAACTCTACATCCAATGAAAGTACTTATATTAAAACAATATTTACTTTGATTTACACTTTTGTTCAGATATGTAATGGAATATAAGATATATCATATAACTAATTATATTTGTTATTTTACTATGTTATTTACAAAATAGATTTTTTTTATTTCGTATGGATTTAACTATAAATATAACACATATATAAATATAAATATATAAATATATAAATATATATATATATATATAAAGATATATATATATATATATATATATATATATATATATATATAAATATATATATATAAATATATATATAATATGCATTTATAAATACATTTTATACTTCTACCCAATTTATATCCATCTAAACTTAACATCTATCATTTCTATATTAAAGTATAAGTTATAATTAGATATAATGGCCATACATTTGTATTTATAATAAATAACGGAGTTCGTAAACTGTACAATCGAAAGCTATTTTCGTGTGTAGCCCGTAACTAACTAATTTTCTCTTCTATTTAGTTGAAATGGTAGTTTATATATTCGCTCACGTCTGCCCATTTAGGGTCGTTTATGAAAAGTTATCACTAATGTACTGAGTTTAACACCTCTCCTTATAAAGTCATAATACAAATAATCTAAAATCAAGTAGAGTGTTAATGAATAATATTATTAGTTATTATTATTATAAAATATGATAAAATATAGGTATCACATATAATAACAATATATTTTGAATACTGATTATAATAATTAAATATAAATACTTACTAATACAATATATATGCATCTAATAAATATGTAGTATTATTTGGTTTATACTTGCATTGTTTTCTAGGACTGAATCCAAGACGAACGAAGACAACGAACATCTTTCTCCTTTGAAAGAACAGTCGTTTGCAAACTCTTTCACTAAAAGAAGGCCGAGCAGTATAGCAGCGTCTGCCATTACGAAACAAGGAACTCCCCCGCAAGCCACTTCCATTAATGTCAACCTACAGAAGTGGTTGAATACTAGTCCTGATACAAAACTTAAACCAAGAGTTAGTATAAATAAAATCAACCCTAGTGCCTCCTAAATTATTTATTTTATATAAACGATTAATATAATTTTTATTTGTGAATATTATCGGCATGATATTCATAATTTTGATATTTACTATTTAGTTAATTACTTATTTTCATTAATTAGTTTAGCCACTGTTTATCTTTTTCTATTATTACATCACAACTACCGAAATTCCCAGAATAGTGCATAACTGTGCATAGTGGTCTTGCGTCATAACTTCTACGTAACCTCGCCATTGTTGTAGTTATCCAGGACTATTAGCGAAGATAAACAACGATACACGCGTAGAGATCACCGACTTTCATCTCACGTGTACACTAACTCCTCTACGTCTCTGGGGGTATGCGATCCGTACTCTCCGTCCTCTAAGTGTAGTCCCACTCCGAGTTTGGTGAGCGAGAGCGATCGCTCCTCGGCGCTGAAACCATCGAGAAGACCTCATAGCCAGTCCAATGTCTCATCTAAGGTATAATCGACACACCTGGAAATTAATGGCGGTTAAGGTGTCTGCATGTTTATATACGCTCTATTGTTATACGCTATTGTTATTCAATGTACGGTACCTTATTTGTTTCTTATTTGCACACATTGTTAATAACTAAGATGACCTTATCTTGGTTTCATAATTAATGAGTTAAATCAATTGACATAGACACCCTCTATAACAATCCAACTTTTAATCGAAATTGAACTTCTCATAATAATATGATAATATTTCTAAGTAATCTTGTTATTAATGGTATATTAAATGGTATATTAAATGATATATTAAATGATATCTTAAATGGTATATTAAATGGTATATTACATGGTATATTAAATGGTATATTAAATGGTATATTAAACGGTATATTAAACGGTATATCAAATGGTATATCAAATGGTATATCAAATGGTATATCAAATGGTATATCAAATGGTATATCAAATGGTATATCAAATGGTATATCAAATGGTATATCAAATGGTATATTAAATGGTATATTAAATGCTATATCAAATGGTATATTCAATATTAAATCGATTAACATTATCTGAACTAATATTAAAACAAAACAACCAAACTTTATTTATAATATATATATATACTTTGAGCTGTATTATCATTTTAATACCACTTTATATTTAATTATTTATATCGTTAAATATGATGGTTTTCATTACAATATGTACTAAGAATAAACTAAAATCGTAGAAATTGGATACTTTAACAATACCTACAATTATTAGTTCTGAAACGTCTGCTATCCAAATGCTTAACAATGGGAATAATGGTAATTAAGGTCGCCTCGATATTATCATTTATTTTACACGAATAACTTCTCCAACTGCAGGATCAGAAGATTTTGGAATTGATGTTGGCGAGAAGGTCTGAACAGGCATCGCAGAGAGATCTCCGGGATCTAGCTTATCAACAATGGGAAGCCGAGCGTAGTAGAACTCAAACTGCGCCTACTCCCACCTCTACGAAGTCTGCGAACAGTCGCAGAAGGCAGTCTACTGCTCCTTCGGCAGGAGCTCAACAGCTCAGAGTTAGATTGTGCTCGCATTGCACTTCAATAGCATCGTGTTCTATTGTATTCGCATTGTTATTCTACATTTTAATGTTTATAGGATGATGTGAAGATTAGGAAATCATATTGCATGGATAGTAGAAAACAGGTATGGTTTATTAAAATAAAATATAAATATATTTTTATATGCTACTATATTTGTTTAAATGAATAAACTAATTAATTAACTTGCGTTATTCATATAGTTGTATAACATATATTATAGTATCAGTATAATATCAATATTATATTATTAAAATTGTATTTTAAATATTTAATAATAATAATATGGCGATATATTACATTGTATTGATAAGTACAATAACCAATTATCAAAGGAAAGACCAAAAACTGTTTGTTCAAACATCGATACAATACCGAAGTGTAGTTGTGATATGACTGCTGGTGAGGTATGCTCTAAATGCAATACACCGGTGAGAAGGGAGCGAGAGTTGCAAAGGAGGCAATATGACAGGAAGTTAAAGGAGATCGAGAGAAAGAAGCGTCAGGTTAGAAGAATCATGGAACAATTATAGACGATGATGTTTTTATAATCTATTAAAATGTAAACACTTTATAAGATAAAATATAATAATAAATATAATAGGAAGAGAAAAAAAAACAATTTGAAATAGAACAAGAGGAGTTGGCTAAAAAAATAAAGGAGCAACAAGATAAAGTATTAGAAAGAGCAAAATCTAGCAAAAGTATTCACGCACAAGAACAAGTATTGGTTATTTTAATAACTATCTTACAATCTTAGCTATGGTGTATTTTTGATTTATCATTTATTTATTTCTCTATTCATTTATTTCAGAGAACAAAAGTAAGAAATATTAAAACTAAAATTCGCCAAGAAGCAATAAAAGAAAAACTGCAATCAGAAAAGTTAGAAATGTTTTACAGTTGTTTAGGCTTACATTTTTATATACAGATTATTATAAAAATATTTGTAAACTATTATTTTAAAAATATTCTTAAAATTATTCTTAAAATTATTCTTAAAATTATTCTTAAAATTATTCTTAAAATATATTTTATTTTTACTATATAACTAACAATTAAATGATCTGAATAGTCTCCCGCGTATTCTAGAAATTAATAATTATATCTTTCTAAATGATATTTATTACAATTCATTTTTGATACACAGAGATGAAAAAGAATACATTCTAATTCAAATTGATGAAAAATACAAATTTGCAGAATTAAAAAGACAAAATGTAAAAAAAAATTCTGATATAGATTTCAGAAGAAGCCAGTTTGTATTAATACTTTAAAACTGTCATGTTCATATAACAGATTGAAATTAACTAATATAAATATTATTTATTATATTATTAATTATAAATGAATACTTATTTATGTGTAATATTAATTAAATTGATCAAATATTTCACATATTCAATGTATGCATAATATTATTAATCTTTAATTTTACTATTTCAGTAGCGACTTGTTTGATAAAATGGAGAAATCCAAACAACGTAAAGAACAAATTGATAACCAGATGCTTTCCTACCGAGAAGATCTACATTCCTATCTGCACTCACAAGAACAAAGAGCTGCTGACAGTGCAAAAAATCAGGTTCATCAAAAGAAGATGAGAGCGTCTAATAATAATTCAAATAAGGCGGAAATTCAAAAAAGAAATTTAGCGAGGTTAAAAAAATATTGTAAATGATAATTTTACTCTATAATTCAAATATATTCTACTCTATATAAGATGAATTCATTATTGATACATCTTATATGGTTAATAACAATACATCAGATTAATGGAACAAGAAAAAGATTGGAAAGCAGAGGTAGAAGCTGATATTGCACTGAAAGAATCGAGGGTAAAAAACCATCAGATAGAAAGAAACGAAAAAATTGCATATGTTATTAATAATATTTTATTGTAAAAGAAATAATAATATAATAATAATAATAATAATAATACGTTATTGTCGTTATTGTAAATATAACAATAATAAAATGTTGCAGTCGAGAGAAATGGCAAGGAACTCGCGCCTTCTTAGGGATCAATTGAAATGCCATTACTCTACAAACGATCTGGACAAGCATTACTTATAGGCTTCATCAAACATACAACGTGATGTGTATATATTATATATATAATAAAAATAAAGAATACATGTTTTGTAAACAACTAAAATCCACTATTATTATATACAGATGTAAAGAGAGAGAGAGAGCGAGAGAGGGAGAGTATGTGGGACTTGAAACAATGTATAAATAAAACAATAGACAAACAACGGTTACAGTGCATATGATTCATAGTTGCGATTAGTTCTGAAACTGGAGTTATGCGCGGGAAGTACTCGGGCGCAACCTGTGGAATTATGTTCGCTGACCATATGTGCTAAAGCTGTAACAATCACGATAGTTAATACAAATCAAAGGTTATAGTGGTTGAAATCTTTAGTAATCGAGTAAAATCGGTAACTTTAGCATTAGAATTTAATTGTAAGCATAGATAATAATGTTTCAGTTATTGATAACAATTTACATTGTCTAAAATGAATACTAGATAGAAATTAATAGTAATGAAATTAATAGTAATGGACCTTTAGCAGTACGGGGGGATTGTTTAGCTCCGGGATCCGAAGCTTCGGCTATTGTGATGTTATTCTCCACCGTGGGTGACTCCAATCTGTCGCACTCTATCGTGAAAGTGTAAGCATGGTCTAGGAGAATCGCGAAATTCTCGCCATTATCCGAATTCAAGACTGCGGGATTTAGCATTCTAGTAATTTAATAGGCTCTAGTTATTGATATATGTAAATAATATATAACTCGAGTTCAAAATATAATAGAATAATGAAAGAAAAAAATTACAGTAAATATAGTTAGTTATAAGTTAAAAGTAGATTTATATAAATAAAATCTTTAGTAAATGCAATAACATCTAAACTAAATTTGTATTTTCCATTATAATTATATTAATATATAATAATATTAATTATTAAATATTAATATATCGAATCAAACAACAATCGACAACAATTCATAGTTTAATTTAGCAATGGAAAATGTAGAAAATAAATAGTAATTACTCTAATTAAAAGACATTAGGTTTATAAAGAAGTTAATAACTTTGGAGATGGTCTGGTTGATAGTTATCATCTGATAAAAGGGTCATTGGTGGTATCAGAGAAGGCTGTAACAATTGCAATATAATTAACAGCATTAGATAGAAAAGATATAAATATATTGTTTATTCAAATTAATTTTTACTGAAGTTATATATTATTATTATGTAATTTCGAGTATATTTATTATTAATTGATAGTTATTAGTGGAAAACTTAAACAACTTAAATAACACAATTACCTGGAAATTATTAATATCTGAATATTCTGAATCGATGCAATCATTGATGGGTAGGACGGGGATGTTCTTGCGAGGTCTTCCACGACCTCGTTTCACTGCGGAGTCTTGTCCGGGTAAGAGCTTCATTTTTGGAGTTTTATTAACTTTGGGTGTTTTAGTGATTTTTAGAGGTGATTTTACGGGAGAGATATATTTCGGAGGCGAAGATAATTTTTCCAGTTTCAAGGGAGAACTTATTAGCTTCGGTGGCTTGGGCGTCGGCTTATTGCTTTCCTTGATCTTTGCCAAGGGGTCGCCGGTTTCGAATTGCGTATCGGAGAGCCAACTCGGCTTCTTGCGTTCTCTTCGCTTGGAAAGCGAAACATCGTTGGCGGGAGTAGAAACGATCTCGTCCAATACCTTTTGCGTCTCGTCGGAGAACATCTTCTCCCTCTCGTCGTCGTCTCTCCGCACCTCGGTTTCCCTCGGCAGCGCCTCGGCTTCCTTCCGCTCCTCTTCGGGCGACGCGGCCACCTCGAGCTCCGTAGCAAAATCGCCGCCGTCCGCGCATGTCTGCAGACGAGATGCTCCCTGCAACCCTTCGGCGATTTCGAGGTCATTTAGCGTCGATTCCGGTCGGTCGCACTCGTCATCCGACGCGTCCTTCCCGTCGGCTTCGTGAAACGTCTTCATCGCCTGGATATCGGCGTCTATCGAGGCGATCGCATTGCAGCGTTGTTCGCATGCAGCGATTGCCTCCGCGCCAGCCGTCGTGCTTGTCCCGAGAGCTTTACACGGCCTTCCTCGTTTCTTCTTAGTCGTAGGCGGCGCCGGCGGGGTTTCTGCGAGTTTGATTGGTTTCGAAGGTTTCGACGGCGTTTTCGACGGTCGACCGACTTTCCTCTTCTTTGGCTTGAGCGGGTTGTGCGTTGCCTTCTTCGCGTGCTTTATTTTCTTTGGCGAAGTGGCGTCGTTCTTCTCAATCTCCCGAGCGCGTTTTCTATTCACGGGAAAGTTCATGCGGACCTTGAACTTCTTCGAAACGTCGATTTCCTTTGCGCGTTTCTTGGTCATTTTCTTCTCTTTCGCAGACGATTTCGTGATTGCCATCGTCGTTATAGTTTTTATTTCGTTGCCATTTTTATTCAAGTCAAACTCTTCAATGTCTACAGAAAGATTTTGATCGCTGATATAAGAAATGATTTCATTTCTTGATCTAAGTTTCTTACCACATGGGCTGTAAATATTAACGGTGAAACTGAATATAAATTAATTAAATAAATAACACATTATAAATTTAAAGTTACATAATAAATATTAATTTTAAATAATTAAGATATTGAAACATTCAATTTTAATTTAACAACAATAAAAACTAACGCATAAAAATATAAATCCTTTTTTCCTTTAGAAGATCCTATTTTTCTTACTACAATTTCTCTTCTCCAACCAACAGGACATCCTTCCCTATTAATAATATGACCAACTAATGGAATTGATAAATCTAAATATAGTTTTTAACAAAATTAATATAGAAGTGAGTATTATATATGAATTTTAATAATTGTAATACATTTTAAAAGTTGTTCTAATAGAAATATCTCCAAAACTAAAATATTGTAAATTGTTTATAGTATTAACATGTAAATTTGTAATTCCGACAATTCTTTAATTTATGATAATCATGATAGTGATTTGATGCCTAGTAATAGTAATGGTAACTAATGTATCATAACTATTATATATATTGATATATGTATTACATATTATTAGATAAATTAGTTATATTTATATAGTATACATTAATGATACATCTTGTAATATCAGATAACATAAATTATACATGAGAATATTTTTAATATGATGGTTAATACACAAATTAATCGTACTACTTATAATCAGCATTATTATCTAATAATGGATTACATAGCTTATATTGTATGTATAAGCTGTAGTTTGATGATTTAATTAATAATTTGTATATTAGATCAGGAGTAAATTTTAAAATAAAATAATTATAAATATAATTATGAACTATATATAAAACATATATTGTACTTACAAGGAATATATTACTCAGCTATATTATCTCAAACAAAAAATATACGTAAATTAACTATGTAATTCGCTATAGGATATTATTAAATTTAGTAACATTAGGTCATATTAAATATAAATTTATATAAATTCAACTAAAAAGAAATTAATTTCGATATTTAAAAAACAATAAACAGATACAAATTGGAATCGTAAACATATGCATATCATGTCAAATAGATATATTCATATTGAATAATATATTTATTTTAATAATATACTATATATTATAGAATCTAATCATGTAAAAAGAATATTAATTGAGAAATATTCATTAAATATATAAAATTTCAAATAATATGAAATTTAAATTAATTAATATTAAATAAAGTGGGGTACGAAATATATATTATCTAACTAATTATATATCAATTATTTATTGAATAAAATCATATTTACTCAATATAAAAAATGTAGAACTACTACAGAGATATAAGTCTGACATATACATTTAACTAACAATTCAATTGTTGACGCCATTATATTAAATATTTATATTTATAAATATTATTTAGGACATAAAAGAAATGTATTAAGCTTCATAAAATAATAAAAAATAATTATAAAATGAAATACTTTACAAGTTTCTAAATATTTGAAAGGTAATACTAAATTTATATTAATATTTATGAAATAGTCAAACACATAATAAGCCTATTCATTATAAATGTTGTAAATTAACAATAAAAGGTCATTCGTCATGAATTGTGGGTCATATGTAAAAGGGCAAATATTTTTAACCAATAAGTTCTCTACTAAATAGGGCAATTATATGAAAAATACTAATTTTATTTAAAATTCACATTAAATTTAGTGTTAATAAAATACATATTAACTTAAAATGAAAGTTTATTTTTATTGATTCATATGTTAGACAAAAGTTATCTAGTAAACGTAAAATATATCTATAAGAATATTATACTTTTATACTTATACTTATACTTTTAAATTATACTGATTTTAAACTTAGATTCATTCATAAATAAGCAATCAATGAGTAAATTACTTAATATTTTATAAACTACAATTAATTTAACTATAAGATAATGTATTCGGATACGTTATTTTATGGTTACCTAAGATAGAACATAATATGCCTATTCGGTAACCTAATATGTTATAGTAAGTAAATCAATGTTAAATCATATATTTATAAATTATCAGAATTTGAATACAAAGTATAATATTAAGTTGAAAATTACACTAAATTTAATCGTTTAAATTTCTTAATAAATAAAAAAATTTCGTATTATAATTATTATGCATCTAAAATTATTATAGAATATATTGAATTATTCATTTTAAAATATTATTTTATTTTATAATATACTTTATCAAATATGATATAACTTAAATGATATAATTAATATTGTAGAAATTTATAAGTTTCCAATATTTTAACTTATTATTTCTATGAGAATACGAAACTACTAAATGAATTAATACTAATGTATTAAAGATGCCAGCCATTATCTCTGCTTTCTATCCATAGTATTAATAAATTCAATTCAACCATTATTATTAATATAAAATTACATATATATTTATACATCACAATATTACCACTAAAGATGTGGTTCAACCAATTTTGGCTTACATTTTAAATTTCACAATGTAAGATATCAAATTCATGTTCATTTCTTCAGTTAATGAATAAGCTCATTTTATACACCAATTGATAATCCCAAATTATATCCATTAATAAATGTGTACGTAAAATATTTTAATAACATAGAATTTTTTCATAGCAGTACAATCTGGGCATAGTTTATAACTATATATACATATATAAGTTTAAAAAATAGGTAATGATAAAGATTTATTAATTTACGAAATTTATTCGTCACCCTCTACTTCATATTTGTGTTTGATGTGCATCCAGAGCTTCTGAAAATATACATTATTATGTTAAACAGTAAAATATATCATTAACATTATAATTAAACAATAAAAATAAGTATAAATATATATATTTTTTGGAAATAATTTATTATTGTGGATATGATTAATTCAAACTCCCTTTGTTTAAGATGTAGTGTAATGTTTATAAAAAATAAATTTATAAAACGAATTTAAAGTATATTTTGATAAAATTGAATGATTTTTGAAACAAATTTTATAATTGTTTAATATAAATTGTATTTATATTAAAGAATTATTTATTAAATACCCTTATCGTATAATCGTATGCAAATTTCATCTAATTTTTATTTAACTTGATAAGAAAATAATGCTGTTAAGTATTAGATAATAATAATACCATAATGACAATAGGATGAAGACCGTAAATTATTAATTCTATTTATTATATTTATATAGAATATAATTAAAATAAATATTGCAATATTAAATTATTTAGAATTTACCAATTTATTATGTGATAAATAATGTAAATAGTATGTCAATCTAACTAATTTTCTATTTATTAACTATTTATTAGTCAATAAATAACTAGGAATAAATAAATGAATATATAATGTGATGTGATGACATAATCTATATTTTTATGTGGATCAAAGTTACTATTACATAAGTTGTATAACTTCAAATTAAATTTCCGAAGAATATATTTTGAAAGTTTTATCAAAATTGATCAAATCAATTTAATTTCAATTTATTTTCAGTACATTTTCTATATATACAAATAATAATTCATAAACATTGAAAACTACAGATCAAACATAGTGATGTAATAGTTATATAAACCATTTTATGGATTACAAAAATGATTTATTAACATATTAAATTATGCAATGCAAAAAATTAGATTACCAGAATTGTTTGTCAGGAATCGAAAACATATGATGTATATATATTGCTGTTAAATGTTTCAATAATGTATTATAAATTATTTTTGATATTTAAAATTCAAATAAAGTTAAAATAACCCAAGTTTATTTATAGTACTGGCTAAGATTACCAAGATAATCAGTGGAGAGAGATGTGTAATAATATAATTACTTGGTTATCTCTATTTCGGGGATGTGATTTTAAATATTGAAATATTTTAAAATACATATTTTTATATAAACATACTATTATATTAAATATTATAATAGAATTTAGATATATTTTTTTATTTTATAAAATCATAAAATTATCTATATTATAGTGCCATACAGGTATGTCACTAGATATAGAAGATATAGGTAACCAGGTAACACGGTAATCGTAGGAATCAGTGAAATAATATCTTAATATTGTCATTGATTAGTTATACATAAGAATACCCAGAAACAGTGTGATGCAAAAGTTTCATATAATTCTTAAAAGTGTTTCAAAAATAGTCAAAACAAAATAAATTATGAAATGAAAGAAATGAAATTACCACGATTAATTGTTGGGCAGTTATCATATTATATATATATGCATACTCTATATAAATAATAGTAGATGTTATCCAACTATAATACAATTATTAACTACTTAAGGGGAGGTTCCAGTGGTCAAATATAATTTTTATAATATTTTACTAATTTTTTGATAACGCAATATCAATGACATAAATTAACAACTAGTTACATTTTATGTAGCTGTATAAAGACCTATATCTACCATGCAAATATTGACGAGTGCAACTTCTACTTAAGTTTATAATAAAACCATACAAATTAAGTTTAAAATACACCATTAATGTAACATATATTCAAATATCATATTATCACATATAATATAATATAACATAAGTATGGATTATATTGTTATTAATGCTACTCTAAAACTGTTAATAACACCATGCATTATGATTTTAAATGTGATTTCAAAGAACAACAATCCTTTTATAATTATATTCCGAAATTATACGACTATGGATCATATAAACTATATATTGTATCAGCGCTATACTACATATCATACTATATTTGCTGTTTATTAATATGCATATATTTATATAGTTTAGCATAATATATATAATATATATAATACATCATTATCTTATCGTATATGTATAGCAATATATTAGAAATAGTATAAGTATTATTATAGTATAAGTACATATCATACTATATTTGCTGTTTATTAATATGCATATATTTATATAGTTTAGCATAATATATATAATATATATAATACATCATTATCTTATCGTATATGTATAGCAATATATTAGAAATAGTATACGTATTATTATTCATATAAAAATTAATTGAGTGAATAGAAATAATTAAAATGATTATGATGTGAATTTGTTTATTTGTTAGTATATATAAAATATTAATTTTATCATTATTAAGAATATTTAATGAATAATGAATTTAATATTTATCAAGGTTAGGTAGAAATGTCATTAATTATGTAACTAACTCCTCTGTTTATGTATTCGTAAATACCATTTGTAGATTCATCGAATACACGTTCGAATACAAAAGTACCTCCAATTATTGCAAGAGCAAACGTTGAAGTTCTCTTCGTAACACTATGATAAATAGTAGATGCGATTCCCATTTTTATTTTAATGAAATGATTTGTACAAATATTTTCATTATTTTATCAAAAACTATAAAAAAGAATTTAAACATAGATACAAAAATGAATATTTTTATTAAATAAATCAAATTTGATAACTTATAATTTGCAATAAAATGTATTTGTATGATTTATATTGAATATCAAATTAATATAAAGTATTATCTGTTTTAGCGAAGGGAATTATTGATAATAACTTAATATGTATTATTACATTTCGTTCATAATCGTAAAGTTAAAAACGAATTGTTTAGTCAAAAGGTTTGAACGCCTCACCTAATCTAGCTAAAATATAAAACCTTTATAAAACATGCACCGAATTTGATTGTACATTAAAACATATAAAATATCTACTATAAAAGTAAAATAACCATTTAATTTCGATTAAAAACGTAACAGATTTTTCATTTTTCTGGTATAGATGATGACTACAGCTATAGGTAATATTCAGAGCCTAGTGATCAATAATAAGTGTAATTCGTAGGTATCATTATTAATTATAGTGGCTAATAAGTACCACTGAATAGACAAATTAACATGTTTAATCCTTTAGGTAGAGATAATAATTAATACGAATCACTGTGCACAATATTATCATATGATTATATTATGATCATATTATTTATCATATTATGATCACAATATGATCATATTATGCATTTGATATAAATAATTTGTAATCACTTTAAATTAGACATTCATATGAATGTTTAACTTAAAGTGATTACAAATTATTTATATCAAATGGATAAGTAAAATTCTTCTAAATTATATTGTAATACAAATATATTTTTAATATTCTAAAGGTAAATTATGAATACATTAAATTAATCATATAAGATAAATTAATCCTATCAACAGGTCCACAGAAATGTGTTGTCTGCTTTTTAATTTAATTTAATTAAATATAATAGTAATTTATTTTTTAAAAAAATTTTAAATTATAACTTTTGTATATATAATTTTTGTTATCTATTTAACTTATATTAAATTATTTTACATTATTAAAAATTAATACTATGATAAGCATTACTTTACTTAATACTACAGGTAAAAGCACTAGTGGAAATATTTAATAATTAATACATTTATATTTCCATATAACTAATGTGAATTAGTTACATATTATATTGCTACTAAAGAAGTAGATGTGTGTAATTACACACCATGCTATTACTAACCATACAAGTATACTGAAACATCAGATGGCCGATTAGTTGTTATTTGGGGGATTTAGGGATAACGGTGGTTATAGTAATGGAGTGAGATATCATGATATAGATACTGATTCACGGAATAAAGGTAAAAGTGTACCTTACGATGTAAGTTTGTATGTAACTATAATAGTAACTATAATGTGCCATTTATATTATTAGAGGTTATATTATTAATACGTTATTGAAATAGCAGAAGGTAGACTTTATCTCCCTTATTAAATAATTGCTAGTGTCATTTAGCTGTATTAGATGGTAATTATATATGTGGTAATATAACTGATAGTGAATGCTGTAACATCTCCGCTGACCAGTGTTCATATCGATATTGATAATGCTGTACAGAAGTATTAACTATACTAACTCTGTTATTTTAATTTCTTATAATATTTTTTTTATGTAAACAAACGTTTATTATACACACATGAATATGATATTGTATATTTTAGTTCATTAGACAATACCCTTAATCTTTATTATATAAATATTTATATAACCTTGTTTAATTCTAATGCACGTGTGAGTTATTATTTATTAGAAGTAATTCTCTAAAAGTTTGGAAATATTGATATATTTGTTATATCTATATATATTTGTTATCATTCTATTCCAATAAATAAATAGAAAAGAAAGAAGATTTTAGTTATTTTAAAATTATGGCAAGTCTCTCAATTATCGGAGTTCACCAGGAAGACGATTCCATTCAGTTTGTTATGCAACGACGACATTACGATCAGCAAGTTTGTTTGTTTACTACATTTAGCTAGCCTAGCTTGTTGGTAGGCAGTGTAGATGTTCATAAACGATATGATGTCAACCATTGAGAAGCTACTGAATCATTTCAAGCTCATCGATACAATATATCGATTAATAGTAAATTGGAATAAGCAACTCCGAACACGAAAAGTAATGAATAAGTGGTTATGTAAGAATACGTTAATTTCTAAGTAGATGTATATCGAATAGATAGTGAGAGTAATAATATACATAATAATATAAGCAAAATATACATAATAATTGTAATACAATAGTTAGATATTATATATTGAGGGGACGTTTAGAAAGCATGATGTATTCAGTTTTGGAAAGAGAATTAGAAGTAGATATTAACTTGTGAAATAAGATTTGAGAAAGGCGAAGACAATGTATAACTAATTTGTGTATTTGGTAATTCTACGTACATTTGTATATTATCAGCATTTAGGTGATATCTGAAATTATGATAAGAAGAATTAATAGATGAATGGAGAGAGTGTACATATTAAACAGAAGTGGTTCGAACTAGGAATCATGTAAAACACAGCTTAATATTCTTAATAGAGAATGTTACAGAATTAATAGAAATATGTTTTATTGTTATTAATATATATATCTGGGTTGGTTTTCTTACAAATAGGAGTAATATAGAAATATTAATAATATAGTGAACATTAGTAGATGTTAATGAGTGATGGATGATCTAAATACCAGATATAACGCATTTTTATAATAAAATAAGAACTATTTACTTATTGCTGCTATGGACATGACTACCCCAGTTAATGTCCATAATTAAGAAATTATTATAAATAATATATTCAAATAGTTTCCATTAATTATTATGAATTAGTTTGATAAAATATTAATCCACACACTATTTTCACTACGTAACTCAACTCCACACTAAGAATTTACACACTTGCACTCTTTATTCCTAATAGATATTCATACGTAGACACGGTGATTACTAGCAATGTATAGTATAAGTTAACTCAGTGTACCTCTGTAATATAATCACCCTAATTCAATTAAATAATACAATTATGTATATGGTTCGTATTCAATTGCGTATCCATATCATAGTAAAAATATCATTTGGTAAGTTAACTAATATAAAATATAATTTAAAAGAAAGTATGCAATACAAAATAAAATTACCTGGTTTGTTTACAGTATGCATGAACTGCACTAGGCTGTAATTCTATCACACTACCTTCTGAATATAGAAAATATGAACTGAAATAAGTTGTGATATTATGACACTATAGTGTCGTAACCCCTTACTCCCATAACTCCCTTCAAAGTGAAGGGAATGTTGAATAATAAGATATTTTACAATTAAGAATATGAATAGATCTTATTATAAAATATTTATAAAATCTAAATTACCTTATATTAATTATAATATTTCCTTTAATTGTTACTCCCTGGGATAAATTGAAATTTAGCTACAATTTAACTTGCCCTTCTAGTTATTCTGTTATTTTATTGATAATAATATTTAAAAAAAAGATAACTTTTTAATAATATAACAATATAAGGAGCATACTTAATATTATTATATTATTATTTTTTAGATACTTTATATATATCTAATAGTATATTAATATGAAAATACAGCTGTTTCAATAATTTTACAATGCTTATTAAATAATTATTTTTAGAATTAATACCGAACCTCAAAATATTCTTGCAAATTTAAAATCAATGCAGAAAGAAGGAATTATGACAGATTTTACTATAGCTAATAAGTCAGAATTTAGCACGATTTTAACAATTACAAACAAGTTATAATTTTTAACATATATATAGATATATATAAATATATATATTTATATATATATATATATAAATATATATATATATATATATATATATATATATATATATATATACATAAATAGCAAAGCCCCTTGAATATGAAGTTATAATGGGAAATTTAATAGTATATTATATATCTTGTATTTTATAAGATATTGTACTAGCAAATTAGATAATGTATGTAAATATATTACATATATAGTACTATCAAATACAAGAACATTTTCTAACATAAATGAATTAATTAACGAATTCATTTGATATATATACAACTAATATACTATATAGTATATTAGTAAAATATTAATATTACATTATAATATAATATTACAATTGTCATTGTTAGTAATACGTGAATATTAACCATATACAATATCCTATTACACATATATTGTGTATATAACTACATGTATTAAAATTGTATAAAATATTGAATGGAATAGCGGGCAACTCCAGGTCTATAGCATCTAGATTATAACTAAACCATAAATCCTACCGCAAAATATACCGTTAATATAAATAGTATTATTTGTAATGAAAAATTGTAATGTAACTTCTTGTATAAAATGTATAAAATATGTAGTATGAATGAGTTTATACTATCTTACCTACATGATTGAACAACTATCCCAACAAAATAATAGCTTATAATAGATGTTTGTAAATCAGCAATATGGGATAAATCCTTATTGCATATCATACAAATGATCAAATGAATATATTATATAAACATTGAATTGCTATTTATCTCTCTCTCTCTATATATATATATATATATATATATATATATATATATATATATATATATATATATATAACATAGCATTTAGTCTAAAGTGGTGTTCACAATACGTTATGCTAATACTTTTACCTCTAGGTATTATTATAATTAATAATTCATTTATTGTTTTACTATGATCTAATTTAATCTAAATTGTAATTATTTTTTGATACTTTATTACATAATAAAATTCGATATATAAATTCAAATATTATAAATTGAGATAAATCACTCAGTTTACATATAGTAAATATGACATATAGTAAATATAAATGATATTAGGATGTTGTTGAAAAGTAAACTTGTTCGTCTGTAATTAATACTTCACAGATAAAATCTTATATAACCAATCAGTATTTATTTTTTATCGGAATGTAAATAAGATTTAAAATCGATAATAAGCAATTATAATTATATTATTAATTATTAAATTAATTATTTCGATAAATTTAAATTTTATTACAGTTTAATTATAATTTGTAAGTTGTGATCATATTATTAAAATCTTGAAAATCTTGCAATCATGGGTTAGCTGAACATATATATATATATATATATATATATATATATATATATATATATATATACTAGATGCTATAGGCCCGGTGTTGCCCGCTATTCCATTACATATTTTATACAATTTTAATACATGTAGTTATATATATCGTATTTTTTTAATATGCAAATATACAAAATCTTTACTTAGAATATATTTCTGTATATTTTATTAAATCCAAAACAACTAATTCTAAGCCTAAACAAAACACGAAACCAAATATAATTATAACTAAATTAAACCATTTATCATGAGTTATAGATATATTAATAGTTAATTATGTTATTATAATTATTATTATTATAAGTAATGATATTTTATATTTTATGGTATACATCGCGGTAGCCTTTGTGATTTAGTTACAATCGAAGTATTAGTTTTCAATATTACTAATTTAATATATCGTAATACGCAAATATAAAAATATAGGTACTGTATAGCCGGCGATGCCTGTATTCGATGGAATATTTTAATACATATATATTTATTTTTATATATCGTAATATGCAAATACAAAAATCGAGTTATCATATCCCGGTGATGCCTGGTAATATTATTTTAGAGATAGATTATGAATTATATAAACTAAATATTGTGGAACCTATTATACCAAGTAGGCAATGTTATTTGTTGAGTTGGATTGGCTATATTTATATTGGATGTATTATATTAAACCCATAATCAAATTCAAAATAAACCCACAACCAAATCCAAAATATAATTAAAGAATTTTTCATAAAAATGATAGATATATTATAGTTAATTATATAATTATAGTTATCAGTGTAACTAATATTATTTATATTTAAAGGTATATTTTGCGGTAGCATTTCTAGTTTATTTATAATCGATATATTAGTTTTCACTATTTCTATTATAAGTAATAATATTTATATTTAACGTTATAGTTTAATTTCGAATGTGTAGTTTAGTTATAGTTGATATATTTGTTTTCAATATTCTTATAATTACGATATTAATAATTACATTATACGTGATATTAGCCATACACATTAAATAAACACGATCATTTATAAAAGTTAGCGGTATTGTAATCATTTATAATTATCGTTATGATTAGAACTGTATCATTATGGTATATTAATCGTTATATGTTTTATTTTAATCGGTAGATGGATGGAGTCCTCTAACTGATTTTATTTTCTCATTTAATTCACTTATGCTATTATTTTACTCTCTTTAAAACACAAATGAGAACATATCTATTTGTTATTTTGTGTATAAATAAACTTTTCAATTCAATTCAATGATGGATGAATGGATGGATAGATTAGCATTATACCACTTTACAATACTGCTAAATCATACTTTCTAAACTTTAAGTCCCCTTCATCGTATGAAATATCAATACTAGTTAAAATATGCAAATCATCCTACCCTCATAACGATTCATTACCTAAACAACTTACCGACTTAATAGAACCCACTCTTACAGAACTTTATCAATCCATAATATCACAATCTATATATACTTCTATTTTTCCAACATCCCTTAAATATGCCATTATTACTCCCCTACTAAAAAACAGTAATCTAGATGATAAATTACTAAAAAACTACCGTCCTATTTCCAAACTTCCTTTTCTATCTAAAATATTTGAAAGAGTCATTAGTAAACAAATCATTGAATATTTATCAGAAAATGAACTATATCCTATAAATCAAAGTGCATATCGAAAAAACCACAGTACAGAAACTACAATAGTATCTATATTTGATAATATATATAATGCGATAGATGAGGGAAATAAAGTTCAACTTGTGCTATTAGATATGTCAGCAGCATTTGATACTATCTCTCATAAGATTTTATTGGATAGATTAGAGGAAATAGGTATAGCTGATAAGGCACTAGACTTACTGAAATCTTATATTACAAATAGAACGTATCGAACATTAATAAATGATATACAATCAGACGAATTCCAACTAAAATATGGAGTTCCACAAGGTTCCGTACTTGGACCATTATTATTTTTAATTTATTTACGTCCATTATCTCTATTAATTTCTAAATTTCCCCAAATTAAATTCAACATATTTGCCGACGATATTATAATTTACCAGACTCTACCACTGGAAAACAATGATAACTCATCTCTCATTAATTGCACTAATAATATACGCAACTGGCTAATCAATAACAATTTACTACTCAATATCGACAAGACACAACTGATTAACATTTCAAAAAAATTAACACAAAATAAATTTCCTATATATTTAATTGATAATTTAATTGTTGAACCTTCTAAGACCGTAAAATGTCTGGGTGTCATTATAGACGAACATATGCTTTTAGATAACCACTTACGATTTACTGCTAAAAAAGCATTTTATTATTTTAGTAAGGTCAAAAAAATAAGAAAATTATTGTCATTTCATAATTTAAAAATGATCTCTCAGTCTTATATTATATCGCATTTAAACTATTGTAATTCTATATATTATGGTATAACTAAATCTAGAATAAATTACTTAGATCGTATATTAAGAATTATAGTAAGAATGATATATGGTTTTAAGCGAAAAGACCATAATAGTATTACCGAATGTTTAACATCACTAGGATGGCTTGAAATGAGAAATTATTCAGCGTATAGAATACTATGTTTAACATATACTGCCCTAAACGCTAAACAGCCGCGCTACCTTTATGATATTATTAAACTAAAGGAAAATACCCGCCGATTAAGATCTAGTAACAGTCTGCTATTATCAAATCAAAAATTTAATCTTGATACCTATGGTAAAAGAAGATTTAGTGTTTCAGCGCCAGCTTTATGGAACAACCTTCCTCTACATTTGCGAAGATGCAATTCCATCAAAACATTTAAGAAGGCCGTTAAAAATCATCTACTATGCTCAACATGAGATCTTGGATTGATCTTTTGCGGATGTTCTATGACTCTGCCCGAAAGTCAGAGTTCTCTATCTGATTCTATCTGATATTATTTTATCATTTAATATTATTAATATTATTGTATTCTCTTTAAAACACAAATGAGAACATATCTATTTTGTTATTTTGTGTATAAATAAACTTTTCAATTCAATTCAATAGATGGATGGATGGATGGATGGATGGATGGATCGATGGATGGATGGATGGATGGATGGATGGATGGATGGATGGATGGATGGATGGATGGATGGATGGATGGATGGATGGATGGATGGATGGATGGATGGATGGATGGATGGATGGATGGATGGATGGATGGATCGATGGATGGATGGATTGATGGATGGATGGATGGATGGATGGATGGATGGATGGATGGATGGATGGATGGATGGATGGATGGATGGATGGATGGATGGATGGATGGATGGATGGATGGATGGATGGATGGATTGATGGATGGATGGATGGATGGATGGATGGATGGATGGATGGATGGATGGATGGATGGATGGATGGATGGATGGATGGATGGATGGATGGATGGATGGATGGATGGATGGATGGATGGATGGGTGGATGGATGGATGGATGTATTGACGGATGGATGGATGGATGTATTTAAAATTTAATCTTGATACCTATGGTAAAAGAAGATTTAGTGTTTCAGTGCCTGTTTTATGGAACAACCTTCCTCTACATTTGCGAAGATGTAATTCCATAAAAACATTTAAGAAGGCTGTAAAAAATTATTTACTATGCTGAACATGAGATCTTGGATTGATCTTGTGCGGATGTTCTATGACTACTCCGATCACATATGTATCTGCCCGAATGTCAGAGTCCTCTATCTGATTTTATTTTATCATTTAATTCACTTATGATATTATTTTACTCTCTTTAAAACACAAATGAGAACATAACTATTTGTTATTTTATGTAGAAATAAACTTTTCAATTAAATTAAATTCAATGGATGGATGGATGGATGATTGGATGGATGGATGGATGGTAATCTATATTTTTTAGAGATAGTTTATGAATTATGAAAACTAACTCTCGTGGAACCTATTTTACCTGTTATGCGATGTTATTTGTTATGATATATTGGATACATATAATATTTCTTTATATTATATTAAACCCATAACCAAATTCAAACCAAACACAAAACCGTAATCTATATGATATAGACACGGCATGGTCCTGTACTCGATTTTATATTTTATGCAATTTTAATACATATATATATTTTATTTTATATGCAAATACAAAAATGTAGCTATTTTGGTTCCGGTGATGCCTGGTAATCGATGTTATTTTAGAGTTACTTTTAATATGTTTTTGTATATTGTATTATACTCAAAACCTAACAAAATCTAAACCTATACAAACCCGATACCAAATCCAAATTTAAAAAAAAAGTAAACCATTTATCATAAGAGTTATAGATATATTTATAGTTAATTATAACTAAATTTAAACCATTTATCATAAGAGTTATAGATATATTTATAGTTAATTATAACTAAATTTTAATCATTTATCATAAGAGTTATATATATAGTTATAGTTAATTATAACTAAATTTAAACCATTCATTATAAGAGTTATAGATACATTTATAGTTAATTATAGTATTATATAATCATTATGAGTAATACTATTTTATATTTAATGGTATATATTTGATTAGCATTTGTTGTTTAGTTTTAGTCGAAGTATTATTTTTCAATATTTCTATTATAATACTATTGTTAACATTAAACTTGATGTTAGCGGTATATATTGTAGTTCCATTATCAATTATAATAGATGGATAGATGGATGGATACATGGATGGATAGAAGGATAGATGGATGTATGGATAAATGGATGTATGGATGAATGGATAGATGGATGAATGGATGGATTTGTTATTTTGTGTATAAATAAACTTTTCAATTCAATTCAATTCAATGGATGGATGGATGGATTAATGGATAGATGGATGGATGGATGGATAGATGGATTGATAGATAGATGTATGGATGAATGGATGGATGGATTGATTGATGGATTGATGGATGTTAATGATAGTAGTAGTAGTAGTAGTAGTAGTAGTAGTAGCAGTAGCAGAAGTAGTAGTAGTAGTGTAGTAGTAATAATAGTAGTAGTAGTAGTAGTAGTAGTAGTAGTAGTAGTAGTAGTGTAGTAGCGATGTATTATATGATGATTCATTGTGAGTATTTTATATAGAGTTTTTGAATATGGTAAACTATAAAGTTATCTGTCAAATTATTTTGGAAATCGAGAGTGTAAGTTTTTGGTTTGTTACGAGTATTTATCAAGTTCGTTATGTTATTGAAGGTTTATCAATATTATGGAGTATAGTGATTGATCAATAAAATAGTATTTAGTTATATATATCCTAGTGTAGTAAAAGAAGGTTAAATTTTAAGTATTACTACTTAAAATTTAATAGTAAGTAAAAAAATCTATAAGTAATTACTGAGGTTATTTGTAGACGGAGAGTAGTGTAATTGTTTGTATTGATGGATATAAAATATGGTTATTCTTATAATCAATATAGTAACATCAAAATTTATATAGCATACTATTTCAAATTTTAATAATTTTGATTATCTATATATATAGATAATCTGGTTAGATTACTGACAGAATATACATTATGCCACAACGTACCAACCAATAATTAAATTTATCTATATCTGAAAAATCATGTTAAGAAACTATATTCTTCATATATACAAAATATAGTTTGGATTAATTAATTTATACAATTCGATATAGCATATAAATATTAATTAGTGAAGATATCTCGTCGAACTATGCATGCAAGAATACTTTCAAATCTATAACATCGATCCAAGATAATTAAAAAGATTACTTATAATAATAAAGTTATCTTAAATAAGAGACAATATTGCATATTTAAGGTTCAAACAAAGAATATCTATAAATTATTGGTAAGTTTGGGTTCAAACTATAGATTTGGCTATTGACCCAAATTCATTGGTTTAACCATATCATATTTGTATCGAGAAATGTGATTTAGAATTTAAAATATCTTGTTTAAAAATCTATATATAAAGGCCGATACTTTAAAAACCCTTATTATTTATTACCTACCTCTTTACAATACGATATGTATTTTTTTAGATTCTAAATATATAATATATTTATTATAAAGTTAATTTTAAAGTTCATATTATATTATATTAATTGTATTTGAAGTAATGAATATTATAATATCGTATGTATACTTGTATACATAATTGTAGTTTATTAATTTAATTTATTATTACATTAATATATTGTACTCGGCTTATAAACAGTTCTCACCTACTCAATTTAACTCTATACAATCTAATATAAGTGTGATGTTTAAATTTATATTTGTTTTTGAAAAATAAAGTTTTTACGGATAATTCATATTTGCTACAACACCTTTCATCGTCAAAATATGATTTGCTTGTATATATTATTACAAGAATATCTACGTTTTTATAATATCTATGTTTGTATCAGAATGGTACGTAACATTCTGCTTTGATATACTAAATTTGAAAAATATAAACCTATGCACATCGTATAATGATTTATATATAATTTTATATATATAGTTTCATCAATTACCTTCAATCATAAAGTAGAATATTTTAGTTTCCACAATTATATTACACTTATTAACATATGTAATCTAGCCATATTTGCCAGTATTAACAATTACTAATAATAATAATAATATTAACTTGTATTTTTTCACAAATCTTTATCTAGGATAAAATAACTACATATAATAACAAATAATTTATATAATAATCATATTCATATTTTCAATTAATCTCATTTATTTTTTCATCGGAATGTAAATATGATTTAATATCGATAATAAGCAATTATGATTATATTATAAATTAATTATTTCGATAAATTTATATTTTATTTCTTTTTAATTATAATTTTTTAATTTGTGATCATATTATTAAAATCTTGAAAATCATGAGTTAGCTAAACATACATAGTTATATATAAATATAGTTATATCAACACCGTATTATAACTCCATTTATAATTAAACTGTATATTTATCAAATTAATATTAATAAACATAATATTGATGTCGATTTTATGGTAAATTATAATTTATTTCTATATTGTACTGTGATTATTCTGTATATATAAATTTACGATGTAATAATTATAATATTAAATTGTATCGCATATGAGTAATAATCATAATTGTTACTATATTGCTAAATATAATTAATGTCTGACCGATAAAATCTTATATAACCAATAGTATTTATTTTTATCGGAATGTAAATAAGATTTAAAATCGATAATAAGCAATTATAATTATATTATTAATTATTAAATTAATTATTTCGATAAATTTAAATTTTATTACATTTTAATTATAATTTGTAATTTGTTATATTTTATTTGTAATATTATTAAAATCTTGCAATCATGGGTTAGCTGAACATATATATATATATATATATATATATATATATATATATATATACTAGATGCTATAGGCCCGGTGTTGCCCGCTATTCCATTACATATTTTATACATTTTTAATACAAGAAGTTACATTATAATTTTTCATTACAAATAATACTATTTATATTAACCTGTATATTTTGCGGTAGGATTTATGGTTTAGTTATAATCTAGATGCTATAGACCTGGAGTTGCCCGCTATTCCATTCAATATTTTATACAATTTTAATACATTTTTAATATGCAAATATACAAAATCTAGCAAAATCGAAGTCATTATAGAATTAGTTTATAAATTACAAAAATATAACTATCCGGGAACCGATGATACCCGGTAATCGATGTAATTTGTTGAATTAGTTTGGATATATATGTATCGTATATATACCGGTATTCTATTTATCTGGTATTCTATGTAATAGTTGATACCATTTTAATACTTATATATTTAATTTTATATGAAAATACAACAATTTAAGCTTGGTAATCGATGTTATTTTAGAGTTACTTTGAATATATTTCTGTATATTTTATTAAATCCAAAACAACTAATTCTAAGCCTAAACAAAACACGAAACCAAATATAATTATAACTAAATTAAACCATTTATCATGAGTTATAGATATATTAATAGTTAATTATTGTATTATAATTATTATTATAAGTAATGATATTTAATATTTTATGGTATATATCGCGGTAGCCTTTGTGATTTAGTTATAATCGAAGTATTAGTTTTCAATATTACTAATTTAATATATCGTAATACGCAAATATAAAAATATAGGTACTGTATAGCCGGCGATGCCTGTATTCGATGGAATATTTTAATACATATATATTTATTTTTATATCTCGTAATATGCAAATACAAAAATCGAGTTATCATATTTTCGGTGATGCCTGGTAATATTATTTTAGAGATAGATTATGAATTATATAAACTAAATATTATGGAACCTATTATACCAAGTAGGCAATGTTATTTGTTGAGTTGGATTGGCTATATTTATATTGGATGTATTATATTAAACCCATAATCAAATTCAAAATAAACCCACAACCAAATCCAAAATATAATTAAAGCATTTTTCATAAAAATTATAGATATATTATAGTTAATTATATAATTATAGTTATCATTGCAACTAATATTATTTATATTTAAAGGTATATTTTGCGGTAGCATTTCTAGTTTATTTATAATCGATATATTAGTTTTCAATATTTCTATTATAAGTAATAATATTTATATTTAACGTTATAGTTTAATTTCGAATGTGTAGTTTAGTTATAGTTGATATATTTGTTTTCAATATTCTTATAATTACAATATTAATAATTACATTATACGTGATATTAGCCATACACATTAAAGTAACACAATCATTTATAATAGTTAGCGGTATTGTAATCATTTATAATTATCGGTATGATTAGAACTGTATCATTATGGTATATTAATCGTTACATGTTTTATTTTAATCGGTAGATGGATGAATGAATGGATGGATGGAGTCCTCTAACTGATTTTATTTTATCGTTTAATTCACTTATGATATTATTTTACTCTCTTTAAAACACAAATGAGAATATATCTATTTGTTATTTTGTGTATAAATAAACTTTTCAATTCAATTCAATTCAATTCAATTCAATTCAATGGATAGATGGATATATGGATAGATGGGTGGGTGGATGGATGGATGGATGTATGGATAGATGGATGGATGGATGGATGGATGATTAGATGGATGGATGGATGGATGGGCATATTGATTGATGGATGGATTAAAGGATGTATATATTGATGGATGAATGGATATTGATATAGAATTTCTACTGCCCTGATCTGTATGTGTTCTATCAGGAATACCAAAATTAAATATCCCTTTATTCATTAGTACTTTAGCTATCGTCACAGTTAACAGGTTTTTAGTTAGATTCTTTGGTATCCATTATTGGCATTATTGTCACGAGCTGCTGCTAGTAAATATTCAACTAATGACCTTGGCACATCCTGTACTTTCTTATCCTTCTTTCGTAACTTATACAGTATACCATTTACTACCTTGTATATTCTATTTATATATCCTTTTTCAATTTTATCTACTATTTTAAATATCTGATAATCATCTATTTTTAACTTGCCCATCTATTCTTTTCCGATTTTTTCCACTACTCTCATTTCAAATGTATCTAAATCAACTTAATATTATAAATTGTTTTCTTCCACTTATACTTTATCTAGCTTAGATAAAGAAAATGCCACCGAATTAAGATTTCTCGCTCTGTATTTTATTGACAAATCAAAAAGTGACAGTCTCGGAATCCATCTTTGATCAAATGATGTTAATTGCATTTTTACATCTATATATGCTTCGGCATATATGCTATTGTCTGTTAATATTTTACGCTTAAAACTATTAGGTAATGTTCGAACTTCTCCGAGACTACCCATACTATTACAAAAAATCATAGATTTTTCTCTGAGTAATTAGCCAGGTTCTTATCTCCATCTCTCAAAGTCTACATGCAAAAGTAATTAGCCTCTTACTCACCTCTATCTGTAGACTCAGAACTATACCGAGTCCTTAATCGTACGCATCTGTCTCTAGCACGAACTACTGACAAAAACTTGGTAAAGCTAATACTTGATGTAATAATTCTGCTATTATCAATTATCGACTGGTCAATCGACTGGTATGACTATCGTTGCATATCCCCTTATAAATTTTCTATAATATGATCCTATTCCTAATAATAACCTAAGTTGTTTCAAATGTTCTGGCCCCAGCCAGTCACTAACCTTATGGAGAGATCGTCATGCCCAATGATGTACCTAAATGGTGCGTAATTCACGTATCTTCTTATTGAACTTAAAACCTACTTCGATTAACTTCTGTATCCCCTCCCCTACACGAGTCGCGTGTTCTGCTGTTGATTTAGAATGTACAGAGATATCACCGAGATAACATTCAACTGATTTCGATAATTGTTCTCCGAATAATTCAGACATTATTCTTTGGCTGGCGTATGAACCAAACCAAATGGCATTCTCTTAAACTCACGTATCCTCCGATATGAACTAAACGCCGTCTTATGTTGGTCGGCTATAGCTTTTTCTACTTGGTAATGGGCCGATTTTAGATCAAAGCAAGAGAATACTTTCGATCCTACTAATGCCTACATGGAGTCATCTATTCTAGGAAATGGATTTGCATCAATTAATGTTTTTTTATTCAACCTCCCGTAATCTAGGCATACCTTCTACTCTCCATCGTCCTTCTTCTCTATCACTAACGTGCTAGCATACTCACTATTAGACTCTATATACCTTATATACACTATATACCTATATTATACACCTATATACATATTATATATATATTATATACCTATATATACCTAAATATACACCCTATATTATCCTCAGTCTCCCATTTATATATTTGCTTCTTGACGCTATCAATTTGTGTTGGTATAATTTTCCTATAAGGTTATTTTACTGGAATATTGTCAATTATTTGTATTTGATGTACTCCTACCCTCGAACCCAAATGCGTTACCCCACTACCATATATGGTATCTGAGAATTCTAACATTAATTTTATTTTCAACCATATTTCGTGGTCACTACTACAAATTCCATTACGAATTAATTCGTAATGGAATTTGTAGTAATTACTACTTTTTCCTTTAATCTTACTGATCTAATCATGTGCACTCACTTATTCATATCCCCCTCAACAATATAATTCATACCCACAGTCATATCCTCAGTTACATTATCATTATTTATATTCGCCAATTTTATAGATTTTGATCGAATTTATTCTAATTTGATCGAATTTAATCGAATTTAATCGAATTTAATAGAATTTAATAGAATTTAATAGAATTTAATAGAATTTAATAGAATTTAATATAATTTAATAGAATTTAATAGAATTTAATAGAATTTAATAGAATATAATAGAATTTAATAGAATTTAATAGAATTTAATAGAATTTAATAGAATTTAATAGAATTTAATAGAATTTAATAGAATTTAATAGAATTTAATAGAATTTAATAGAATGTAATAGAATGTAATAGAATGTAATATAATGTAATATAATGTAATATAATGTAATATAATGTAATAGAATGTAATAGAATGTAATAGAATGTAATATAATGTAATAGAATGTAATAGAATGTAATAGAATGTAATAGAATGTAATAGAATGTAATAGAATGTAATATAATGTAATAGAATGTAATATAATGTAATAGAATGTAATAGAATGCAATAGAATGTAATATAATGTAATATAATGTAATAGAATGTAATATAATGTAATATAATGTAATAGAATGTAATAAAATTTAATAGAATTTAATAGAATTTAATAGAATTTAATAGAATTTAATAGAATTTAATAGAATTTAATAGAATTTAATAGAATGTAATAGAATGTAATAGAATGTAATATAATGTAATAGAATGTAATAGAATGTAATAGAATATAATAGAATATAATAGAATGTAATAGAATGTAATCTAATTTATTAGAATGTAATAGAATGTAATAGAATTTAATAGAATTTAATAGAATTTATTAGAATTTAATAGAATGTAATATAATGTAATAGAATTTAATAGAATGTAATATAATTTAATAGAATTTAATAGAATGTAATAGAATGTAATATAATGTAATAGAATGTAATAGAATTTAATAGAATTTAATAGAATGTAATAGAATTTAATAGAATTTAATAGAATTTAATAGAATGTAATATAATGTAATAGAATGTAATAGAATTTAATAGAATTTAATAGAATGTAATAGAATTTAATAGCATGTAATAGAATTTAATAGAATGTAATATAATGTAATATAATTTAATAGAATTTAATAGAATGTAATAGAATGTAATAGAATTTAATAGAATTTAATAGAATTTAATAGAATTTAATAGAATATAATAGAATTTAATAGAATTTAATAGAATGTAATATAATGTAATATAATGTAATATAATTTAATCGAATTTAATAGAATGTAATAGAATGTAATAGAATATAATAGAATTTAATTGAATTTAATAGAATGTAATAGAATGTAATAGAATATAATAGAATGTAATAGAATGTAATAGAATGTAATAGAATGTAATAGAATGTAATAGAATGTAATAGAATGTAATAGAATTTAGTAGAATGTAATAGAATATAATAGAATTTAATAGAATTTAAAAGAATGTAATAGAATGTAATAGAATGTAATAGAATGTAATAGAATGTAATAGAATGTAATAGAATGTAATATAATGTAATATAATGTAATAGAATGTAATATAATGTAATATAATGTAATAGAATTTAATAGAATGTAATAGAATGTAATAGAATTTAATAGAATGTAATAGAATGTAATAGAATGTAATAGAATGTAATAGAATGTAATAGAATGTAATAGAATGTAATAGAATGTAATATAATGTAATAGAATGTAATATAATGTAATAGAATGTAATAGAATGTAATATAATGTAATAGAATGTAATAGAATGTAATAGAATGTAATATAATGTAATAGAATGTAATAGAATGTAATAGAATGTAATAGAATGTAATAGAATGTAATAGAATGTAATAGAATGTAATAGAATGTAATATAATGTAATAGAATGTTATAGAATGTAATAGAATGTAATAGAATGTAATATAATGTAATAGAATGTAATAGAATGTAATAGAATGTAATAGAATGTAATAGAATGTAATAGAATGTAATAGAATGTAATAGAATGTAATAGAATGTAATAGAATGTAATAGAATGTAATAGAATGTAATAGAATGTAATAGAATGTAATAGAATGTAATAGAATGTAATAGAATGTAATAGAATGTAATAGAATGTAATATAATGTAATAGAATGTAATAGAATGTAATAGAATGTAATAGAATGTAATAGAATGTAATAGAATGTAATAGAATGTAATAGAATGTAATAGAATGTAATAGAATGTAATAGAATGTAATAGAATGTAATAGAATGTAATAGAATGTAATAGAATGTAATAGAATGTAATAGAATGTAATAGAATGTAATAGAATGTAATAGAATGTAATAGAATGTAATAGAATGTAATAGAATGTAATAGAATGTAATATAATGTAATAGAATGTAATAGAATGTAATATAATGTAATAGAATGTTATAGAATGTAATAGAATGTAATAGAATGTAATAGAATGTAATAGAATGTTATAGAATGTAATAGAATGTAATAGAATGTAATATAATGTAATAGAATGTAATAGAATGTAATAGAATGTAATATAATGTAATAGAATGTAATAGAATGTAATAGAATGTAATTGAATGTAATACAAATGTAATAGAATGTAATAGAATGTAATATAATGTAATAGAATGTAATAAAATGTAATAGAATGTAATAGAATGTAATAGAATGTAATAGAATGTAATAGAATTTAGTAGAATGTAATAGAATATAATAGAATTTAATAGAATTTAATAGAATGTAATAGAATTTAATAGAATGTAATAGAATATAATAAAATTTAATATAATGTAATAGAATGTAATAGAATGTAATAGAATGTAATAGAATGTAATAGAATGTAATAGAATGTAATAGAATGTAATAGAATGTAATAGAATGTAATAGAATGTAATAGAATTTAATAGAATGTAATAGAATTTAATCGAATGTAATAGAATGTAATAGAATGTAATAGAATGTAATAGAATGTAATAGAATGTAATAGAATGTAATAGAATGTAATATAATGTAATAGAATGTAATAGAATGTAATATAATGTAATAGAATGTAATATAATGTAATAGAATGTAATAGAATGTAATAGAATGTAATAGAATGTAATATAATGTAATAGAATGTAATATAATGTAATAGGATGTAATAGGATGTAATAGGATGTAATAGAATGTAATAGAATGTAATAGAATGTAATAGAATGTAATAGAATGTAATAGAATGTAATAGAATGTAATAGAATGTAATAGAATGTAATAGAATGTAATAGAATGTAATAGAATGTAATAGAATGTAATAGAATGTAATAGAATGTAATAGAATGTAATAGAATGTAATAGAATGTAATAGAATGTAATAGAATGTAATAGAATGTAATAGAATGTAATAGAATGTAATAGAATGTAATAGAATGTAATAGAATGTAATAGAATGTAATAGAATGTAATATAATGTAATAGAATGTAATATAATGTAATAGAATGTAATAGAATGTAATAGAATGTAATAGAATGTAATAGAATGTAATAGAATGTAATAGAATGTAATAGAATGTAATAGAATGTAATAGAATGTAATGGAATTTAACAGAATTTAATAGAATTTATTAGAATTTAATTGAATGTGATAGAATTTAATAGAATGTAATACAATTTATTAGAATGTAATAGAATATAATAGAATTTAATAGAATTTAATAGAATGTAATAGGATGTAATAGAATTTAATAGAATTTAATTGAATGTAATAGAATGTAATGGAATTTAATAAAAATTAATAGAATGTAATAGAATGTAATAGAATTTAATAGAATATAAAAGAATATTAATATAATTAAATAGAATTTAATAGAATGTAATAGAATGTAATAGAATGTAATAGAATGTAATAGAATGTAATAGAATGTAAAAGAATGTAATAGAATGTAATAGAATGTAATATAATGTAATAGAATGTAATATAATGTAATAGAATGTAATAGAATGTAATAGAATGTAATAGAATGTAATAGAATGTAATAGAATGTACTAGAATGTAATAGAATGTAAAAGAATTTAATATAATTTAATAGAATTTATTAGAATTTATTAGAATGTAATAGAAATTAATAGAATTCAATATAATTATTAGAATGTAATAGAATGTAATAGAATTTTATAGAATTGAATACAATTTAATAGAATTTAATTCAATGTAATATAGTTTAATAGCATTTGATAGAATGTAATATAATTTAATAGAATTTAATAGAATGTAATATAATGTAATACAATTTAATAGAATGTAATATAATGTAATAGAATGTAATAGAATTTAATAGAATGTAATAGAATTTAACAAAATTTAATAGAATTTATTAGAATGTAATAGAATATAATAGAATTTAATAGAATGTAATATAATGTAATAGAATGTAATACAATGTAATACAATGTAATATAGTTTAATAGCATTTAATAGAATGTAATATAATTTAATAGAATTTAATAGCATGCAATAGAATGTAATAGAATTTAATAGAATTTAATAGAATTTAATAGAATTTAATAGAATTTAATAGAATTTAATAGAATGTAATATAATTTAATAGAATTTATTAGAATGTAATAGAATATAATAGAATTTAATAGAATTTAATAGAGTTTAATAGAATGTAATACAATGTAATACAATTTATTAGAATGTAATAGAATTTAATAGAATTTAATAGAATTTAATAGAATTTAATAGAATTTAATAGAATTTAATAGAATTTAATCGAATTTAATTGATTGTAATAGAATGTAATATAATGTAATAGAATTAAATAGAATGTAATAGAATTTAATAGAATGTATTATAATGTAATAGAATTTAATAGAATGTAATAGAATGTAATATAATTTAATAGAATGTAATAGAATGTAATAGAATTTAATAGAATGTAATAGAATTTAATAGTATGTAATAGAATTTAATAGAATGTAGTAGAATTTTATAGAATTTAATAGAATTTAATAGAATTTAATCGAATGTAATATAATGTAATAGAATGTAATAGAATGTAATAGAATGTAATAGAATGTAATAGAATGTAATAGAATGTAATAGAATGTAATAGAATGTAATAGAATGTAATAGAATGTAATAGAATGTAATAGAATGTAATAGAATGTAATAGAATGTAATAGAATGTAATAGAATGTAATATAATGTAATAGAATGTTATAGAATGTAATAGAATGTAATAGAATGTAATAGAATGTAATAGAATGTAATAGAATGTAATAGAATGTAATAGAATGTAATAGAATGTAATAGAATGTAATAGAATGTAATAGAATGTAATAGAATGTAATAGAATGTAATAGAATGTAATAGAATATAATAGAATGTAATAGAATGTAATAGAATGTAATAGAATGCAATAGAATGTAATGGAATGTAATACAAATGTAATAGAATGTAATAGAATGTAATAGAATGTAATAGAATGTAATAGAATGTAATAGAATGTAATAGAATGTAATAGAATGTAATAGAATGTAATAGAATGTAATAGAATGTAATAGAATTTAGTAGAATGTATAAGAATATAATAGAATTTAATAGAATTTAATAGAATGTAATAGAATTTAATAGAATGTAATAGAATATAATAAAATTTAATATAATGTAATATAATGTAATAGAATGTAATAGAATGTAATAGAATGTAATATAATGTAATAGAATTTAATAGAATGTAATGGAATTTAATAGAATTTAATAGAATGTAATATAATGTAATATAATTTAATATAATGTAATAGAATGTAATATAATGTAATAGAATGTAATAGAATGTAATAGAATTTAATAGAATTTAATAGAATTTAATAGAATTTAATAGAATTTAATAGAATGTAATAGAATGTAATAGAATGTAATAGAATGTAATAGAATGTAATAGAATGTAATAGAATGTAATAGAATGTAATATAATGTAATAGAATGTTATAGAATGTAATAGAATGTAATAGAATGTAATAGAATGTTATAGAATGTAATAGAATGTAATAGAATGTAATAGAATGTAATAGAATGTAATAGAATGTAATAGAATGTAATAGAATGTAATATAATGTAATATAATGTAATATAATGTAATAGAATGTTAATAGAATGTAATAGAATGTAATAGAATGTAATAGAATGTAATAGAATGTAATAGAATGTAATAGAATGTAATAGAATTTAGTAGAATGTAATAGAATATAATAGAATTTAATAGAATTTAATAGAATGTAATAGAATTTAATAGAATGTAATAGAATATAATAAAATTTAATATAATGTAATAGAATGTAATAGAATGTAATAGAATGTAATAGAATGTAATAGAATGTAATAGAATGTAATAGAATGTAATAGAATGTAATAGAATGTAATAGAATGTAATAGAATTTAATAGAATGTAATAGAATTTAATTATAATGTAATAGAATGTAATATAATGTAATATAATGTAATATAATGTAATATAATGTAATAGAATGTAATAGAATGTAATAGAATGTAATAGAATGTAATAGAATGTAATAGAATGTAATAGAATGTAATATAATGTAATAGGACGTAATAGAATGTAATAGAATGTAATAGAATGTAATAGAATGTAATAGAATGTAATAGAATGTAATAGAATGTAATAGAATGTAATAGAATGTAATAGAATGTAATAGAATGTAATAGAATGTAATAGAATGTAATAGAATGTAATAGAATGTAATAGAATGTAATAGAATGTAATAGAATGTAATAGAATGTAATAGAATGTAATAGAATGTAATAGAATGTAATAGAATGTAATAGAATGTAATAGAATGTAATAGAATGTAATAGAATGTAATAGAATGTAATAGAATGTAATAGAATGTAATAGAATGTAATAGAATGTAATAGAATGTAATAGAATGTAATAGAATGTAATTGAATGTAATAGAATGTAATAGAATGTAATAGAATGTAATAGAATGTAATGGAATGTAATGGAATGTAATGGAATGTAATAGAATGTAATAGAATGTAATAGAATGTAATGGAATTTAACAGAATTTAATAGAATTTATTAGAATTTAATTGAATGTGATAGAATTTAATAGAATGTAATACAATTAATTAGAATGTAATAGAATATAATAGAATTTAATAGAATTTAATAGAATGTAATAGGATGTAATAGAATTTAATAGAATAAATATTAATATAATTAAATAGAATGTAATAGAATGTAATAGAATGATAGAATTTAATAGAATTTAATTGAATGTAATAGAATGTAATGGAATTTAATAAAAATTAATAGAATGTAATAGAATGTAATAGAATTTAATAGAATATAAAAGAATATTAATATAATTAAATAGAATGTAATAGAATGTAATAGAATGTAATAGAATGTAATAGAATGTAATAGAATGTAATAGAATGTAATAGAATGTAATAGAATGTAATAGAATGTAATAGAATGTAATAGAATGTAATAGAATGTAATAGAATGTAATAGAATGTAATAGAATGTAATAGAATGTAATAGAATGTAATAGAATGTAATAGAATGTAATAGAATGTAATAGAATGTAATAGAATGTAATAGAATGTACTAGAATGTAATAGAATGTAAAAGAATTTAATATAATTTAATAGAATTTATTAGAATTTATTAGAATGTAATAGAAATTAATAGAATTCAATAGCATTTATTAGAATGTAATAGAATGTAATAGAATTTTATAGAATTGAATACAATTTAATAGAATTTAATTCAATGTAATATAGTTTAATAGCATTTGATAGAATGTAATATAATTTAATAGAATTTAATAGAATGTAATATAATGTAATACAATTTAATAGAATGTAATATAATGTAATAGAATGTAATAGAATTTAATAGAATGTAATATAATTTAACAACATTTAATAGAATTTATTAGAATGTAATAGAATGTAATAGAATATAATAGAATTTAATAGAATGTAATATAATGTAATATAATGTAATATAATGTAATAGAATGTAATACAATGTAATATAGTTTAATAGCATTTAATAGAATGTAATATAATTTAATAGAATTTAATAGCATGCAATAGAATGTAATAGAATTTAATAGAATTTAATAGAATTTAATAGAATTTAATAGAATTTAATAGAATGTAATATAATTTAAAAGAATTTATTAGAATGTAATAGAATATAATAGAATTTAATAGAATTTAATAGAGTTTAATAGAATGTAATAGAATGTAATACAATTTATTAGAATGTAATAGAATTTAATAGAATTTAATAGAATTTAATAGAATTTAATAGAATTTAATAGAATTTAATAGAATTTAATAGAATTTAATCGAATTTAATTGATTGTAATAGAATGTAATATAATGTAATAGAATTAAATAGAATGTAATAGAATTTAATAGAATGTATTATAATGTAATAGAATTTAATAGAATGTAATATAATGTAATATAATTTAATAGAATGTAATAGAATGTAATAGAATGTAATAGAATGTAATAGAATTTAATAGTATGTAATAGAATTTAATAGAATGTAAAAGAATGTAATAGAATGTAATAGAATGTAATAGAATGTAATAGAATGTAATAGAATGTAATATAATGTAATAGAATGTAATAGAATTTAATAGAATTTAATAGAATTTAATCGAATGTAATAGAATGTAATAGAATGTAATAGAATGTAATAGAATGTAATAGAATGTAATAGAATGTAATAGAATGTAATAGAATGTAATAGAATGTAATAGAATGTAATAGAATGTAATAGAATGTAATAGAATGTAATAGAATGTAATATAATGTAATAGAATGTTATAGAATGTAATAGAATGTAATAGAATGTAATAGAATGTAATAGAATGTAATAGAATGTAATAGAATGTAATATAATGTAATAGAATGTAATAGAATGTAATAGAATATAATAAAATTTAATATAATGTAATAAAATGTAATAGAATGTAATAGAATGTAATAGAATGTAATAGAATGTAATAGAATTTAATAGAATGTAATAGAATTTAATCGAATGTAATAGAATGTAATAGAATGTAATAGAATGTAATAGAATGTAATAGAATGTAATAGAATGTAATAGAATGTAATATAATGTAATAGAATGTAATGAATGTAATAGAATGTAATAGAATGTAATAGAATGTAATAGAATGTAATAGAATGTAATAGAATGTAATAGAATGTAATAGAATGTAATGGAATTTAACAGAATTTAATAGAATTTTAATAGAATGTAATGGAATTTAACAGAATTTAATAGAATTTATTATAATTTAATTGAATGTGATAGAATTTAATAGAATGTAATACAATTTATTAGAATGTAATAGAATGTAATAGAATGTAATAGAATTTAATAGAATATAATAGGATGTAATAGAATTTAATAGAATATAATAGAATGTAATAGAATGTAATAGAATTTAATAGAATATAAAAGAATATTAATATAATTAAATAGAATTTAATAGAATGTAATAGAATGTAATAGAATGTAATAGAATTTAAAAGAATTTAATAGAATTTAATAGAATTTAATAGAATTTAATAGAATTTAATAGAATTTAATAGAATTTAAAAGAATTAAATAGAATGTAATATAATGTAATAGAATTTAATAGAATATAATAGAATGTAATGGAATTTAATAGAATATAATAGAATGTAATAGAATGTAATAGAATGTAATAGAATGTAATAGAATGTAATAGAATGTAATAGAATGTAATAGAATGTAATAGAATGTAATATAATGTAATAGAATGTAATAGAATGTAATAGAATATAATAAAATTTAATATAATGTAATAGAATGTAATAGAATGTAATAGAATGTAATAGAATGTAATAGAATGTAATAGAATTTAATAGAATGTAATAGAATTTAATCGAATGTAATAGAATGTAATAGAATGTAATATAATGTAATAGAATGTAATAGAATGTAATAGAATGTAATAGAATGTAATAGAATGTAATATAATGTAATAGAATGTAATAGAATGTAATAGAATGTAATAGAATGTAATAGAATGTAATAGAATGTAATAGAATGTAATAGAATGTAATAGAATGTAATAGAATGTAATAGAATGTAATGGAATTTAACAGAATTTAATAGAATTTATTATAATTTAATTGAATGTGATAGAATTTAATAGAATGTAATACAATTTATTAGAATGTAATAGAATGTAATAGAATGTAATAGAATTTAATAGAATATAATAGGATGTAATAGAATTTAATAGAATATAATAGAATGTAATAGAATGTAATAGAATTTAATAGAATATAAAAGAATATTAATATAATTAAATAGAATTTAATAGAATGTAATAGAATGTAATAGAATGTAATAGAATTTAAAAGAATTTAATAGAATTTAATAGAATTTAATAGAATTTAATAGAATTTAATAGAATTTAATAGAATTTAAAAGAATTTAATATAATTAAATAGAATGTAATATAATGTAATAGAATTTAATAGAATATAATAGAATGTAATGGAATTTAATAGAATGTAATAGAATGTAATAGAATGTAATAGAATGTAATAGAATTTAAAAGAATTTAAAAGAATTTAATATAATTAAATAGAATTTAATAGAATTTAATAGAATTTAATAGAATTTAATAGAATTTAAAAGAATTTAATAGAATTTAATAGAATTTAATAGAATATAATATAATGTAATAGAATGTAATATAATGTAATATAATGTAATAGAATGTAATAGAATTTAATAGAATTTAATAGAATTTAATAGAATGTAATAGAATGTAATAGAATGTAATAGAATGTAATAGAATGTAATAGAATGTAATAGAATGTAATAGAATGTAATAGAATGTAATATAATGTAATAGAATGTAATAGAATTTAATAGAATTTAATAGAATTTAATAGAATTTATTAGAATGTAATAGAATGTAATAGAATGTTATAGAATTTAGTAGAATTTAATAGAATGTAATAGAATTTATTAGAATATAATATAATATAATAGAATTTAATAGAATGTAGTAGAATTTTATAGAATTTAATAGAATGTAATAGAATGTAATAGAATGTAATATAATGTAATAGAATGTAATAGAATGTAATAGAATGTAATAGAATGTAATAGAATGTAATAGAATATAATAGAATGTAATATAATGTAATATAATGTAATAGAATGTAATAGAATGTAATAGAATGTAATAGAATGTAATAGAATGTAATAGAATGTAATAGAATGTAATAGAATGTAATAAAATGTAATAGAATGTAATATAATGTAATACAAATGTAATAGAATGTAATAGAATGTAATAGAATTTAGTAGAATGTAATAGAATATAATAGAATTTAATAGAATTTAATAGAATGTAATAGAATTTAATAGAATGTAATAGAATATAATAAAATTTAATATAATGTAATAGAATGTAATAGAATGTAATATAATGTAATAGAATGTAATAGAATGTAATAGAATTTAATAGAATGTAATAGAATTTAATCGAATGTAATAGAATGTAATAGAATGTAATAGAATGTAATAGAATGTAATATAATGTAATATAATGTAATAGAATGTAATAGAATGTAATATAATGTAATAGAATGTAATATAATGTAATATAATGTAATAGAATGTAATAGAATGTAATAGAATTTAATAGAATGTAATAGAATTTAATCGAATGTAATAGAATGTAATAGAATGTAATAGAATGTAATAGAATGTAATAGAATGTAATATAATGTAATAGAATGTAATATAATGTAATAGAATGTAATAGAATGTAATAGAATGTAATAGAATGTAATAGAATGTAATATAATGTAATAGAATGTAATAGAATGTAATAGAATGTAATAGAATGTAATAGAATGTAATAGAATGTAATAGAATGTAATAGAATGTAATAGAATGTAATAGAATGTAATAGAATGTAATAGAATGTAATATAATGTAATAGAATGTAATAGAATGTAATAGAATGTAATAGAATTTAATAGAATGTAATAGAATGTAATAGAATGTAATAGGATGTAATATAATGTAATAGAATGTAATAGAATGTAATAGAATGTAATAGAATGTAATGGAATTTAACAGAATTTAATAGAATTTATTAGAATGTAATAGAATATAATAGCATTTAATAGAATTTAATAGAATGTAATAGGATGTAATAGAATTTAAAAGAATTTAATTGAATGTAATAGAATTTAATAAAAATTAATAGAATGTAATAGAATGTAATAGAATGTAATATAATGTAATAGAATGTAATATAATGTAATATAATGTAATAGAATGTAATATAATGTAATAGAATGTAATAGAATGTAATAGAATGTAATAGAATGTAATAGAATGTAATAGAATGTAATAGAATGTAATAGAATGTAATAGAATGTAATAGAATGTAATAGAATGTAATAGAATGTAATAGAATGTAATAGAATGTAATAGAATGTAAAATAATTTAATATAATTTAATAGAATTTATTAGAATTTATTAGAATTTATTAGAATGTAATAGAAATTAATAGAATTCAATAGAATTTAATAGAATTTAATAGAATGTAATAGAATGTAATAGAATGTAATAGTATTTAATAGAATTTAATAGAATTTAATAGAATTTAATCGAATTTAATAGAATTTAATAGAATTTATTAGAATTTAATAGAATGTAATATAATTTAATAGAATGTAATACAATTTATTAGAATGTAATAGAATGTAATAGAATTTTATAGAATTGAATACAATTTAATAGAATTTAATACAATGTAATATAGTTTAATAACATTTAATAGAATGTAATATAATTTAATAGAATTTAATAGAATGTAATATAATGTAATACAATTTAATAGAATGTAATATAATGTAATAGAATGTAATAGAATTTAATAGAATGTAATAGAATTTAACAAAATTTAATAGAATTTATTAGAATGTAATAGAATGTAATAGAATATAATAGAATTTAATAGAATGTAATATAATGTAATAGAATGTAATAGAATGTAATACAATGCAATATAGTTTAATAGCATTAATAGAATGTAATAGAATTTAATAGAATTTAATAGCATGCAATAGAATGCAATAGAATTTAATAGAATTTAATAGAATTTAATAGAATTTAATAGAATTTAATAGAATTTAATAGAATTTAATAGAATTTATTAGAATGTAATAGAATATAATAGAATTTAATAGAATTTAATAGAGTTTAATAGAATGTAATAGAATGTAATAGAATTTATTAGAATGTAATAGAATTTAATAGAATTTAATAGAATTTAATAGAATGTAATCGAATTTAATTGATTGTAATAGAATTTAATATAATGTAATAGAATTAAATAGAATGTAATAGAATTTAATAGAATGTAATAGAATTTAATAGTATGTAATAGAATTTAATAGAATGTAGTAGAATTTTATAGAATTTAATAGAATTTAATAGAATTTAATCGAATGTAATAGAATGTAATATAATGTAATAGAATGTAATAGAATGTAATAGAATATAATAGAATGTAATAGAATGTAATAGAATGTAATAGAATGTAATAGAATGTAATAGAATGTAATAGAATGTAATAGAATGTAATAGAATGTAATATAATGTAATATAATGTAATAGAATGTTATAGAATTTATTATTAATTAATATAATATAATATTGAATAGAATTTAATCAAATTTAATAGAATTTAATACAATGTAATATAGTTTAATAGCATTTAATAGAATGTAATAGAATTTAATAGAATTTAATAGCATGCAATAGAATGTAATAGAATTTAATAGAATTTAATAGAATTTAATAGAATTTAATAGAAAGTAATATAATTTAATAGAATTTATTAGAATGTAATAGAATATAATAGAATTTAATAGAATTTAATAGAATTTAATAGAATGTAATAGAATGTAATACAATTTATTAGAATGCAATAGAATGTAATAGAATGTAATAGAATGTAATAGAATGTAATAGAATGTAATAGAATGTAATAGAATGTAATAGAATGTAATAGAATGTAATAGAATGTAATAGAATGTAATAGAATGTAATAGAATGTAATAGAATGTAATAGAATGTAATAGAATGTAATAGAATGTAATAGAATGTAATAGAATGTAATAGAATGTAATAGAATGTAATAGAATGTAATAGAATGTAATAGAATGTAATAGAATGTAATAGAATGTAATAGAATGTAATAGAATGTAATAGAATGTAATAGAATGTAATAGAATGTAATAGAATGTAGAATATAGAATTTATTATAATGCAATATTGAATAGAATTTAATAGAATTTAATAGAATGTAATAGAATTTAATAGAATTTAATAGAATTTAATAGAATATAATAGAATTTAATAGAATTTAATAGAATTTAATAGAATTTAATAGAATTTAATAGAATTTAATAGAATTTAATAGAATTTAAAAGAATTTAATATAATTAAATAGAATTTAATAGAATTTAATAGAATGTAATAGAATGTAATATAATTTAATAGAATTTAAAAGAATTTAATAGAATTTAATAGAATTTAATAGAATTTAATAGAATTTAAAAGAATTTAATATAATTAAATAGAATGTAATATAATGTAATAGAATTTAATAGAATGTAATAGAATGTAATGGAATTTAATAGAATTTAATAGAATGTAATAGAATGTAATAGAATTTAAAAGAATGTAATAGAATTTAATAGAATGTAATCTAATTTATTAGAATGTAATAGAATGTAATAGAATGTAATAGAATGTAATAGAATTTAATAGAATGTAATTGAATTTATTAGAATGTAATAGAATGTAATAGAATGTAATTGAATTTAATAGAATTTAATAGAATTTATTAGAAGTTATTAGAATGTAATAGAAATTAATAGAATTCAATAGAATTTAATAGAATTTAATAGAATATAATAGTATTTAATAGAATTTAATAGAATTTAATAGAATTTAATCGAATTTATTAGAATGTAATAGAATTTATTAGAATGTAATCTAATTTATTAGAATATAATAGAATTTAATAGAATGTAATAGAATTTATTAGAATTTAATATAATTTAATAGAATTTAATAGAATGTAATATAATGTAATATAATTTAATAGAATTTATTAGAATGTAATAGAATTTAATAGAATGTAATAGAATTTATTAGAATGTAATATCATTTATTAGAATGTAATAGAATTTATTAGAATGTAATAGAATGTAATAGAATGTAATAGAATGTAATAGAATGTAATATAATTTAATATAACTTAATAGAATTTATTAGAATTTAATAGAATGTAATAGAATTCAATAGAATTTAATAGAATTTAATAGAATATAATAGTATTTAATAGAATTTAATAGAATTTAATAGAATTTAATAGAATTTAATCGAATTTAATAGAATTTAATAGAATTTATTAGAATTTAATAGAATGTAATATAATTTAATAGAATGTAATACAATTTATTAGAATGTAATAGAATGTAATAGAATTTCATAGAATTGAATACAATTTAATAGAATTTAATAGAATGTAATAGAATTTAACAAAATTTAATAGAATTTATTAGAATGTAATAGAATGTAATAGAATATAATAGAATTTAATAGAATGTAATATAATGTAATAGAATGTAATACAATGTAATATAGTTTAATAGCATTTAATAGAATGTAATAGAATTTAATAGAATTTAATAGCATGCAATAGAATGTAATATAATTTAATAGAATTTAATAGAATTTAATAGAATTTAATAGAATGTAATATAATTTAATAGAATTTATTAGAATGTAATAGAATATAATAGAATTTAATAGAATTTAATAGAGTTTAATAGAATGTAATAGAATGTAATACAATTTATTAGAATGTAATAGAATTTAATAGAATTTAATAGAATTTAATAGAATTTAATAGAATTTAATAGAATTTAATCGAATTTAATTGATTGTAATAGAATGTAATATAATGTAATAGAATTAAATAGAATGTAATAGAATTTAATAGAATGTATTATAATGTAATAGAATTTAATAGAATGTAATAGAATGTAATATAATTTAATAGAATGTAATAGAATGTAATAGAATTTAATAGAATGTAATAGAATTTAATAGTATGTAATAGAATTTAATAGAATGTAGTAGAATTTTATAGAATTTAATAGAATTTAATAGAATTTAATCGAATGTAATATAATGTAATAGAATGTAATAGAATGTAATAGAATGTAATATAATGTAATAGAATGTAATAGAATGTAATATAATGTAATAGAATGTTATAGAATATATTATAATGTAATATAATGTAATAGAATGTAATAGAATGTAATATAATTTAATAGAATGTAATTGAATTTATTAGAATGTAATAGAATGTAATAGAATGTAATTGAATTTAATAGAATTTAATAGAATTTATTAGAATTTATTAGAATTTATTAGAATGTAATAAAAATTAATAGAATTCAATAGAATTTAATAGAATTTAATAGAATATAATAGTATTTAATAGAATTTAATAGAATTTAATAGAATTTAATAGAATTTAATCGAATTTATTAGAATGTAATAGAATTTATTAGAATGTAATCTAATTTATTAGAATGTAATAGAATTTAATAGAATGTAATAGAATTTATTAGAATTTAATATAATTTAATAGAATTTAATAGAATGTAATATAATGTAATATAATTTAATAGAATTTAATATCATTTATTAGAATGTAATAGAATTTATTAGAATGTAATAGAATGTAATAGAATGTAATAGAATTTAATATAACTTAATAGAATTTATTAGAATTTAATAGAATGTAATATAATTTAATATAATTTAATAGAATTAAATAGAATGTAATAGAATTTAATAGAATTTAAAAGAATTTAATAGAATTTAATAGAATTTAATAGAATTTAATAGAATTTAAAAGAATTTAATATAATTAAATAGAATGTAATATAATGTAATATAATTTAATAGAATGTAATAGAATGTAATGGAATTTAATAGAATTTAATAGAATGTAATAGAATGTAATAGAATGTAATAGAATGTAATAGAATTTAAAAGAATGTAATAGAATTTAATAGAATATAAAAGAATATTAATATAATTAAATAGAATTTAATAGAATGTAATAGAATGTAATAGAATGTAATAGAATGTAATAGAATGTAATAGAATGTAATAGAATGTAATAGAATGTAATAGAATGTAATAGAATGTAATAGAATGTAATAGAATGTAATATAATGTAATAGAATGTAATAGAATGTAATAGAATGTAATAGAATGTAATAGAATGTAATAGAATGTAATAGAATGTAATAGAATGTAATAGAATGTAATAGAATGTAATAGAATGTAATAGAATGTAATAGAATGTAATAGAATGTAATAGAATGTAATAGAATGTAATAGAATGTAATAGAATGTAATAGAATGTAATAGAATGTAATAGAATGTAATAGAATGTAATAGAATGTAATAGAATGTAATAGAATGTAATAGAATGTAATAGAATGTAATAGAATGTAATAGAATGTAATAGAATGTAATAGAATGTAATAGAATGTAATAGAATGTAATAGAATGTAATAGAATGTAATAGAATGTAATAGAATGTAATAGAATGTAATAGAATGTAATAGAATGTAATAGAATGTAATAGAATGTAATAGAATGTAATAGAATGTAATAGAATGTAATAGAATGTAATAGAATGTAATAGAATGTAATAGAATGTAATAGAATGTAATAGAATGTAATAGAATGTAATAGAATGTAATAGAATGTAATAGAATGTAATAGAATTTAATATAATTTAATAGAATGTAATCTAATTTATTAGAATGTAATAGAATGTAATAGAATGTAATATAATTTAATAGAATGTAATTGAATTTATTAGAATGTAATAGAATGTAATAGAATGTAATTGAATTTAATAGAATTTAATAGAATTTATTAGAATTTATTAGAATGTAATAGAAATTAATAGAATTCAATAGAATTTAATAGAATTTAATAGAATATAATAGTATTTAATAGAATTTAATAGAATTTAATAGAATTTAATAGAATTTATTAGAATTTAATAGAATGTGATAGAATTTAATAGAATGTAATACAAATTATTAGAATGTACTAGATATAATAGAATTTAATAGAATTTATAGAATTTATTAGAATTTAATAGAATGTAATAGAATGTAATAGAATGTAATACAATGTAATATACTTTAATAGCATTTAATAGAATGTAATAGAATTTAATAGAATTTAATAGCATGTAATAGAATGTAATAGAATTTAATAGAATTTAATAGAATTTAATAGAATTTAATAGAATGTAATAGAATTTAATAGAATTTAATAGCATGTAATAGAATGTAATAGAATTTAATAGAATTTAATAGAATTTAATAGAATGTAATATAATTTAATAGAATTTAATAGAATTTAATAGAATGTAATATAATTTAATAGAATTTATTAGAATGTAATATAATGTAATAGAATTTAATAGAATTTAATAGAGTTTAATAGAATGTAATAGAATGTAATACAATTTATTAGAATGTAATAGAATTTAATAGAATTTAATAGAATTTAATCGAATTTAATTGATTGTAATAGAATGTAATAGAATTTAATAGAATGTAATAGAATTTAATAGAATGTATTAGAATGTAATAGAATTTAATAGAATGTAATAGAATGTAATATAATTTAATAGAATGTAATAGAATGTAATAGAATTTAATAGAATTTAATAGTATGTAATAGAATTTAATAGAATGTAGTAATATTTTATAGAATTTAATAGAATTTAATAGAATTTAATCGAATGTAATATAAAGTAATAGAATGTAATAGAATGTAATAGAATGTAATAGAATGTAATAGAATGTAATAGAATGTAATAGAATGTAATAGAATGTAATAGAATGTAATAGAATGTAATAGAATGTAATAGAATGTAATAGAATGTAATAGAATGTAATAGAATGTAATATAATGTAATAGAATGTTATAGAATTTATTATAATGTAATAGAATGTAATATAATTGAATAGAATTTAATCAAATTTAATAGAATTTAATAGAATTTAATAGAATGTAATATAATTTATTAGAATGTAATATAATGTAATAGAATGTAATAGAATGTAATAGAATGTAATAGAATGTAATAGAATGTAATTAAATTTAATAGAATTTAATAGAATTTAATAGAATTTAATAGAATTTAATAGAATTTAATAGAATTTAATAGAATTTAATAGAATTTAAAAGAATTTAATATAATTAAATATAATTTATTAGAATTGAATATAATTTAATAGAATTTAATAGAATGTAATATAAAGTAATATAATTTAATAGAATTTATTAGAATGTAATATAATTTAATAGAATGTAATAGAATTTATTAGAATGTAAATTCATTTATTAGAATGTAATAGAATTTATTAGAATGTAATAGAATGTAATAGAATGTAATAGAATGTAATAGAATTTAATATAACTTAATAGAATTTATTAGAATTTAATAGAATGTAATATAATTTAATAGAATGTAATACAATGTATTAGAATGTAATATAATGTAATAGAATTTTATAGAATTGAATACAATTTAATCGAATTTAATTGATTGTAATAGAATGTAATAGAATTTAATAGAATGTAATAGAATTTAATAGAATGTATTAGAATGTAATAGAATTTAATAGAATGTAATAGAATGTAATATAATTTAATAGAATGTAATAGAATGTAATAGAATTTAATAGAATGTAATAGAATTTAATAGTATGTAATAGAATTTAATAGAATGTAGTAATATTTTATAGAATTTAATAGAATTTAATATAATTTAATCGAATGTAATATAAAGTAATAGAATGTAATAGAATGTAATAGAATGTAATAGAATGTAATAGAATGTAATAGAATGTAATAGAATGTAATATAATGTAATAGAATGTAATAGAATGTAATAGAATGTAATAGAATTTAAAAGAATTTAATATAATTAAATAGAATTTAATAGAATTTAATAGAATTTAATAGAATGTAATAGAATTTAATAGAATTTAATAGAATTTAATAGAATTTAATAGAATTTAATAGAATTTAATAGAATTTAATAGAATTTAATAGAATTTAATAGAATTTAATAGAATTTAATAGAATTTAAAAGAATTTAATATAATTAAATAGAATTTAATAGAATTTAATAGAATGTAATAGAATTTAATAAAATTTAAAAGAATTTAATAGAATTTAATAGAATTTAATAGAATTTAATAGAATTTAAAAGAATTTAAAAGAATTTAATATAATTAAATAGAATTTAATAGAATTTAATAGAATTTAATAGAATTTAATAGAATTTAATAGAATGTAATAGAATGTAATAGAATGTAATAGAATTTAATAGAATTTAATAGAATGTAATAGAATGTAATAGAATGTAATATAATGTAATAGAATGTAATAGAATGTAATATAATGTAATAGAATGTAATAGAATTTAATAGAATTTAATAGAATTTAATAGAATTTATTAGAATGTAATAGAATGTAATAGAATGTTATAGAATTTAGTAGAATTTAATAGAATGTAATAGAATGTATTAGAATATAATAGAATGTAATATAATTTAATAGAATTTATTAGAATTTATTAGAATTTAATAGTATGTAATAGAATTTAATAGAATGTAGTAGAATTTTATAGAATTTAATAGAATTTAATAGAACTTAATCGAATGTAATAGAATGTAATATAATGTAATAGAATGTAATAGAATTTATTAGAATGTAATAGAATTTAATAGAATTTAATAGAATTTAATAGAATGTAATATAATGTAATATAATGTAATAGAATTTAATAGAATGTAATAGAATTTAACAGCATTTAATAGAATTTATTAGAATGTAATAGAATGTAATATAATTTAATAGAATTTAATAGAATGTAATATAATGTAATATAATGTAATAGAATTTAATATAATGTAATAGAATTTAAAAGAATTTAAAAGAATTTAATATAATTAAATAGAATTTAATAGAATTTAATAGAATTTAATAGAATTTAATAGAATGTAATATAATGTAATAGAATTTAAAAGAATTTAAAAGAATTTAATATAATTAAATAGAATTTAATAGAATTTAATAGAATTTAATAGAATTTAATAGAATTTAATAGAATTTAATAGAATGTAATAGAATGTAATAGAATGTAATAGAATTTAATAGAATTTAATAGAATGTAATAGAATGTAATAGAATGTAATATAATGTAATAGAATGTAATAGAATGTAATAGAATTTAATAGAATTTAATAGAATTTAATAGAATTTATTAGAATGTAATAGAATGTAATAGAATGTTATAGAATTTAGTAGAATTTAATAGAATGTAATATAATTTATTAGAATATAATAGAATGTAATAGAATTTAATAGAATTTTATAGAATTTAATAGAATTTAATAGAATTTAATCGAATGTAATAGAATGTATTATAATGTAATAGAATGTAATAGAATTTATTAGAATGTAATATAATTTAATAGAATGTAATAGAATGTAATAGAATGTAATAGAATGTAATAGAATGTAATAGAATGTAATAGAATGTAATAGAATGTAATAGAATGTAATAGAATGTAATATAATGTAATAGAATGTAATAGAATGTAATAGAATGTAATAGAATGTAATAGAATGTAATATAATGTAATAAAATGTAATTAAATTTAATAGAATTTAATAGAATTTAATAGAATTTAATAGAATTTAATAGAATTTAATAGAATTTAATAGAATTTAATAGAATTTAATAGAATTTAATAGAATTTAATAGAATTTAATAGAATTTAAAAGAATTTAATATAATTAAATAGAATTTAATAGAATTTAATAGAATTTAATAGAATGTAATAGAATTTAATAGAATTTAATAGAATTTAATAGAATTTAATAGAATTTAATAGAATTTAATTGAATTTAATAGAATTTAATAGAATTTAATAGAATTTAATAGAATTTAATAGAATTTAAAAGAATTTAATATAATTAAATAGAATTTAATAGAATTTAATAGAATGTAATAGAATTTAATAAAATTTAAAAGAATTTAATAGAATTTAATAGAATTTAATAGAATTTAATAGAATTTAAAAGAATTTAAAAGAATTTAATATAATTAAATAGAATTTAATAGAATTTAATAGAATTTAATAGAATTTAATAGAATTTAATAGAATGTAATAGAATGTAATAGAATGTAATAGAATTTAATAGAATTTAATAGAATGTAATAGAATGTAATAGAATGTAATAGCATGTAATAGAATGTAATATAATGTAATAGAATGTAATAGAATGTAATATAATGTAATAGAATGTAATAGAATTTAATAGAATTTAATAGAATTTAATAGAATTTATTAGAATGTAATAGAATGTAATAGAATGTTATAGAATTTAGTAGAATTTAATAGAATGTAATAGAATGTATTAGAATATAATAGAATGTAATATAATTTAATAGAATTTATTAGAATTTATTAGAATTTAATAGTATGTAATAGAATGTAATAGAATGTAATATAATGTATTATTAATATATAATATAATTTAATAGAATTTAATAGAATTTAATAGAATTTAATAGAATGTAATATAATTTAATAGAATTTAATAGAATTTAATAGAATTTAATAGAATTTAATAGAATTTAACAGAATTTAATAGAATTTATTAGAATTTAATAGAATGTGATAGAATTTAATAGAATGTAATACAATTTATTAGAATGTAATAGAATTTAATAGAATTTCATAGAATTTAATAGAATTTAATAGCATTTAATAGAATTTAATAGAATTTATTAGAATGTAATAGAATGTAATAGAATGTAATAGAATTTAATAGAATTTAATAGAATGTAATATAATTTATCAGAATGTAATAGAATGTAATATAATTTAATAGAATTTATTAGAATTTATTAGAATTTATTAGAATTTATTAGAATTTATTAGAATTTAATAGAATGTAATAGCATTTAATAGAATGTGATACAATTTATTAGAATGTAATAGAATGTAATATAATTTAATAGAATTAAATATAATTTAATAGAATTTAATAGAATGTAATAGAATGTAATAGAATGTAATAGAATGTAATAGAATGTAATAGAAAGTAATAGAATGTAATATAATTTAATAGAATGTAATAGAATGTAATAGAATGTAATAGAATTTAATAGAATGTAATATAATTTAATAGTATGTAATAGAATTTAATAGAATGTAGTAGAATTTTATAGAATTTAATAGAATTTAATAGAATTTAATCGAATGTAATAGAATGTAATAGAATGTAATAGAGTGTAATATAATGTAATAGAATGTAATAGAATGTAATAGAATGTAATATAATGTTATAGAATTTATTATAATGTAATATAATGTAATATAATTTAATAGAATTTAATAAAATTTAATAGAATTTAATAGAATTTAATAGAATGTGATATAATTTATTAGAATGCAATCGAATGTTATAGAATGTAATAGAATTTAATAGAATTTAATAGAATTTAATAGAATTTAATAGAATTTAATAGAATTTAATAGAATTTAATAGAATTTATTAGAATTTAAAAGAATTTAATATAATTAAATAGAATTTAATAGAATTTAATAGAATTTATTAGAATGTAATAGAATTTAATAGAATTTAATAAAATTTAATAGAATTTAATAGAATTTAATAGAATTTAATAGAATTTAAAAGAATTTAATATAATTAAATAGAATTTAATAGAATTTAATAGAATGTAATATAATTTAATAGAATTTAAAAGAATTTAATAGAATTTAATAGAATTTAATAGAATTTAATAGAATTTAATAGAATTTAAAAGAATTTAATATAATTAAATAGACTGTAATATAATGTAATAGAATTTAATATAATGTAATAGAATGTAATGGAATTTAATAGAATTTAATAGAATGTAATAGAATTTAAAAGAATTTAATATAATTAAAAGAATTTAATAGAATTTAATAGAATTTAATAGAATTTAATAGAATTTAATAGAATTTAATAGAATATAATAGAATGTAATAGAATGTAATAGAATGTAATAGAATGTAATAGAATGTAATAGAATGTAATAGAATGTAATAGAATGTAATAGAATGTAATAGAATGTAATAGAATGTAATAGAATGTAATAGAATGTAATAGAATGTAATAGAATGTAATAGAATGTAATAGAATGTAATAGAATGTAATAGAATGTAATAGAATGTAATAGAATGTAATAGAATTTAATAGAATTTATTAGAATTTATTAGAATTTAATAGTATGTAATAGAATTTAATAGAATGTAGTAGAATTTTATAGAATTTAATAGAATTTAATAGAATTTAATCGAATGTAATAGAATGTAATAGAATGTAATAGAATGTAATAGAATGTAATATAATGTAATATAATGTAATATAATGTAATAGAATTTATTAGAATGTAATAGAATTTAATAGAATTTAATAGAATGTAATATAATGTAATATAATGTAATATAATGTAATAGAATTTAATAGAATGTAATAGAATTTAACAGAATTTAATAGAATCTATTAGAATTTAATTGAATGTGATAGAATTTAATAGAATTTAATACAATTTATTAGAATGTAATAGAATATAATAGAATTTAATAGAATGTAATGGAATTTAATAGAAATTAATAGAATGTAATAGAATGTAATAGAATTTAATAGAATGTAATAGAATTTAATAGAATGTAATATAATTTAATAGAATTTAATAGAATGTAATATAATGTAATATAATGTAATAGAATTTAATAGAATGTAATATAATTTAATAGAATATAAAAGAATATTAATATAATTAAATAGAATTTAATGGAATTTAATAGAATGTAATATAATGTATTAGAATGTAATAGAATGTAATATAATGTAATAGAATGTAATAGAATGTAATAGAATGTAAATAATTTAATAGAATTTAATAGAATGTTATAGAATGTAATAGAATGTAATAGAATGTAATAGAATGTAATAGAATGTAATAGAATGTAATGGAATTTAACAGAATTTAATAGAATTTATTAGAATTTAATTGAATGTGATAGAATTTAATAGAATGTAATACAATGTATTAGAATGTTATAGAATATAATAGAATATAATAGAATGTAATAGAATTTAATAGAATATAAAAGAATATTAATATAATTAAATAGAATTTAATAGAATGTAATAGAATGTAATAGAATGTAATAGAATGTAATAGAATGTAATAGAATGTAATAGAATGTAATAGAATGTAATAGAATGTAATAGAATGTAATAGAATGTAATAGAATGTAATAGAATGTAATAGAATGTAATATAATGTAATAGAATGTAATAGAATGTAATAGAATGTAATAGAATGTAATAGAATGTAATAGAATGTAATAGAATGTAATAGAATGTAATAGAATGTAATAGAATGTAATAGAATGTAATAGAATGTAATATAATGTAATAGAATGTAATAGAATGTAATAGAATGTAATAGAATGTAATAGAATGTAATAGAATGTAATAGAATGTAATAGAATGTAATAGAATGTAATAGAATGTAATAGAATGTAATAGAATGTAATAGAATGTAATAGAATGTAATAGAATGTAATAGAATGTAATAGAATGTAATAGAATGTAATAGAATGTAATATAATGTAATAGAATGTAATAGAATGTAATAGAATGTAATATAATGTAATAGAATGTAATAGAATGTAATAGAATGTAATATAATGTAATAGAATGTAATAGAATGTAATAGAATGTAATAGAATGTAATAGAATGTAATAGAATGTAATAGAATGTAATAGAATGTAATAGAATGTAATAGAATGTAATAGAATGTAATAGAATGTAATAGAATGTAATAGAATGTAATATAATGTAATAGAATGTAATAGAATGTAATAGAATGTAATAGAATGTAATAGAATGTAAAAGAATTTAATATAATTTAATAGAATGTAATCTAATTTATTAGAATGTAATAGAATGTAATAGAATTTAATAGAATGTAATAGAATTTAATCGAATTTATTATAATGTAATATAATGTAATATAATTTAATAGAATTTATTAGAATTTAATAGAATTTATTAGAATGTAATAGAAATTAATAGAATTCAATAGAATTTAATAGAATTTAATAGAATATAATAGTATTTAATAGAATTTAATAGAATTTAATAGAATTTAATCGAATTTATTAGAATGTAGTAGAATTTATTAGAATGTAATCTAATTTATTAGAATGTAATAGAATTTAATAGAATGTAATAGAATTTATTAGAATTTAATAGAATTTAATAAAATTTAATAGAATTTAATAGAATGTAATATAATGTAATATAATTTAATAGAATTTATTAGAATGTAATAGAATTTAATAGAATGTAATAGAATTTATTAGAATGTAATATAATTTATTAGAATGTAATAGAATTTATTAGAATTTAATAGAATGTAATAGAATTTAATATAACTTAATAGAATTTATTAGAATTTAATAGAATGTAATATAATTTAATAGAATGTAATACAATTTATTAGAATGTAATAGAATGTAATAGAATTTTAAAGAATTGAATACAATTTATTAGAATGTAATAGAATATAATAGAATGTAATAGAATTTAATAGAATTTAATAGAATTTAATACAATTTAATACAATGTAATATAGTTTAATAGCATTTAATAGAATGTAATGGAATTTATTAGAATGTAATAGAATGTAATAGAATTTAATAGAATGTAATAGAATGTAATAGAATTTAATAGAATTTAATAGAATGTAATAGAATTTAATAGAATTTAATAGAATTTAATAGAATTTAATACAATGTAATATAGTTTAATAGCATTTAATAGAATGTAATGGAATTTAATAGAATTTAATAGCATGTAATAGAATTTAATAGAATGTAATAGAATGTAATAGAATTTAATAGAATTTAATAGAATGTAATAGAATTTAATACAATTTAATAGAATGTAATATAATGTAATAGAATGTAATAGAATTTAATAGAATGTAATAGAATTTAACATAATTTAATAGAATTTATTAGAATTTAATACAAATTATTAGAATGTAATAGAATATAATAGAATTTAATAGAATGTAATATAATGTAATAGAATGTAATACAATGTAATATAGTTTAGTAGCATTTAATAGAATGTAATAGAATTTAATAGAATTTAATAGCATGTAATAGAATGTAATAGAATGTAATAGAATTTAATAGAATTTAATAGAATGTAATAGAATGTAATAGAATTTAATAGAATTTAATAGAGTTTAATAGAATGTAATATAATGTAATACAATTTATTAGAATGTAATAGAATTTAATAGAATTTAATAGAATTTAATATAATTTAATCGAATTTAATTGATTGTAATAGAATGTAATAGAATGTAATATAATTTAATAGAATGTAATAGAATTTAATAGAATGTATTAGAATGTAATAGAATTTAATAGAATGTAATAGAATGTAATATAATGTAATAGAATGTAATAGAATGTAATAGAATGTAATAGAATGTAATAGAATGTAATATAATGTAATAGAATGTAATAGAATGTAATAGAATGTAATAGAATGTAATAGAATGTAATAGAATGTAATAGAATGTAATAGAATGTAATAGAATGTAATAGAATGTAATAGAATGTAATAGAATGTAATAGAATGTAATAGAATGTAATAGAATGTAATAGAATGTAATAGAATGTAATAGAATGTAATAGAATGTAATAGAATGTAATAGAATGTAATAGAATGTAATAGAATGTAATAGAATGTAATAGAATGTAATAGAATGTAATAGAATGTAATAGAATGTAATAGAATGTAATAGAATGTAATAGAATGTAATAGAATGTAATAGAATGTAATAGAATGTAATAGAATGTAATAGAATGTAATAGAATGTAATAGAATGTAATATAATGTAATAGAATGTAATAGAATGTAATAGAATGTAATAGAATGTAATAGAATGTAATAGAATGTAATAGAATGTAATAGAATGTAATAGAATGTAATAGAATGTAATAGAATGTAATAGAATGTAATAGAATGTAATAGAATGTAATAGAATGTAATAGAATGTAATAGAATGTAATAGAATGTAATATAATGTAATAGAATGTAATATAATGTAATAGAATGTAATAGAATGTAATAGAATGTAATAGAATGTAATAGAATGTAATAGAATGTAATAGAATGTAATAGAATGTAATAGAATGTAATAGAATGTAATAGAATGTAATAGAATGTAATAGAATGTAATAGAATGTAATAGAATTTAATAGAATGTAATAGAATGTATTAGAATGTAATAGAATTTAATAGAATGTAGTAGAATTTTATAGAATTTAATAGAATTTAATAGAATTTAATCGAATGTAATAGAATGTAATAGAATGTAATATAATGTAATAGAATTTAATAGAATTTAATAGAATTTAATAGAATTTAATAGAATGTAATATAATTTAATAGAATGTAATAGAATGTAATATAATGTAATAGAATGTAATTGAATTTAATAGAATTTAATAGAATTTAATAGAATTTAATAGAATTTAATAGAATTTAATAGAATGTAATAGAATGTAATATAATGTAATAGAATGTAATATAATGTAATATAATGTAATATAATGTAATATAATGTAATATAATGTAATATAATGTAATATAATGTAATAGAATTTAATAGAATGTAATAGAATTTAACATAATTTAATAGAATTTATTAGAATTTAATACAAATTATTAGAATGTAATAGAATATAATAGAATTTAATAGAATGTAATATAATGTAATAGAATGTAATACAATGTAATATAGTTTAGTAGCATTTAATAGAATGTAATAGAATTTAATAGAATTTAATAGCATGTAATAGAATGTAATAGAATGTAATAGAATTTAATAGAATTTAATAGAATGTAATAGAATGTAATAGAATTTAATAGAATTTAATAGAGTTTAATAGAATGTAATAGAATGTAATACAATTTATTAGAATGTAATAGAATTTAATAGAATTTAATAGAATTTAATATAATTTAATCGAATTTAATTGATTGTAATAGAATGTAATAGAATGTAATATAATTTAATAGAATGTAATAGAATTTAATAGAATGTATTAGAATGTAATAGAATTTAATAGAATGTAAGAGAATGTAATATAATGTAATAGAATGTAATAGAATGTAATAGAATGTAATAGAATGTAATAGAATGTAATAGAATGTAATAGAATGTAATAGAATGTAATAGAATGTAATAGAATGTAATAGAATGTAATAGAATGTAATAGAATGTAATAGAATGTAATAGAATGTAATAGAATGTAATAGAATGTAATAGAATGTAATAGAATGTAATAGAATGTAATAGAATGTAATAGAATGTAATAGAATGTAATAGAATGTAATAGAATGTAATAGAATGTAATAGAATGTAATAGAATGTAATAGAATGTAATAGAATGTAATAGAATGTAATAGAATGTAATAGAATGTAATAGAATGTAATAGAATGTAATAGAATGTAATAGAATGTAATAGACTGTAATAGAATGTAATAGAATGTAATAGAATGTAATAGAATGTAATAGAATGTAATAGAATGTAATAGAATGTAATAGAATGTAATAGAATGTAATAGAATGTAATAGAATGTAATAGAATGTAATAGAATGTAATAGAATGTAATAGAATGTAATATAATGTAATAGAATGTAATAGAATGTAATAGAATGTAATAGAATGTAATAGAATGTAATAGAATGTAATATAATGTAATAGAATGTAATAGAATGTAATAGAATGTAATAGAATGTATTAGAATGTAATAGAATTTAATAGAATATAGTAGAATTTTATAGAATTTAATAGAATTTAATAGAATTTAATCGAATGTAATAGAATGTAATAGAATGTAATATAATGTAATAGAATGTAATAGAATGTAATTGAATTTAATAGAATTTAATAGAATTTAATAGAATTTAATAGAATTTAATAGAATATAATATAATTTAATAGAATGTAATAGAATGTAATATAATGTAATAGAATGTAATTGAATGTAATAGAATTTAATAGAATTTAATTGAATTTAATAGAATTTAATAGAATTTAATAGAATTTAATAGAATTTAATAGAATTTAATAGAATTTAATAGAATTTAATAGAATTTAATAGAATTTATTAGAATGTAATAGAATGTAATAGAATGTAATAGAATGTAATAGAATGTAATAGAATGTAATAGAATGTAATATAATGTAATAGAATGTAATATAATTTATTAGAATGTAATAGATTTAATAGAATTTTATAGAATGTAATACAATTTATTAGAATGTAATAGAATGTAATAGAATGTAATAGAATGTAATATAATGTAATAGAATGTAATATAATTTATTAGAATGTAATAGATTTAATAGAATTTTATAGAATTTAATAGAATGTAATATAATGTAATAGAATGTAATAGAATTTAATAGAATGTAATAGAATTTATTAGAATGTAATATAATTTAATAGAATGTTTTATAATGTAATATAATGTAATATAATGTAATATAATGTAATATAATATAATATAATGTAATATAATGTAATATAATGTAATATAATGTAATATAATGTAATAGAATTTAATAGAATGTAATATAATTTATTAGAATATAATAGAATGTAATAGAATTTAATAGAATTTAATAGAATTTATTAGAATTTAATAGAATGTAATATAATTTAATAGAATTTAATACAATTTATTAGAATGTAATAGAATATAATAGAATTTAATAGAATTTAATAGAATTTAATAGATGTAATAGAATTTAAAAGAATGTAATAGAATTTAATAGAATTTAATAGAATGTAATAGAATTTAATAGAATTTAATAGAATTTAATAGAATTTAATAGAATTTATTAGAATTTATTAGAATGTAATATAATTTAATAGAATATAATAGAATATAATAGAATTTATTAGAATGTAATACAATTTAATAGAATTTAATAAAATTTAATAGAATTTAATAGAATGTAATACAATTTATTAGAATGTAATAGAATTTAATAGAATTTAATAGAATTTAATATAATTTAATCGAATTTAATTGATTGTAATAGAATGTAATAGAATGTAATATAATTTAATAGAATGTAATAGAATTTAATAGAATGTATTAGAATGTAATAGAATTTAATAGAATGTAAGAGAATGTAATATAATGTAATAGAATGTAATAGAATGTAATATAATGTAATAGAATGTAATAAAATGTAATAGAATGTAATATAATGTAATAGAATGTAATAGAATGTAATATAATGTAATAGAATGTAATAGAATTTAATAGAATTTAATAGAATTTAATAGAATTTATTAGAATGTAATAGAATGTAATAGAATGTTATAGAATTTAGTAGAATTTAATAGAATGTAATAGAATGTATTAGAATATAATAGAATGTAATATAATTTAATAGAATTTATTAGAATTTATTAGAATTTAATAGTATGTAATAGAATGTAATAGAATGTAATATAATGTATTATTAATATATAATATAATTTAATAGAATTTAATAGAATTTAATAGAATTTAATAGAATGTAATATAATTTAATAGAATTTAATAGAATTTAATAGAATTTAATAGAATTTAATAGAATTTAACAGAATTTAATAGAATTTATTAGAATTTAATAGAATGTGATAGAATTTAATAGAATGTAATACAATTTATTAGAATGTAATAGAATTTAATAGAATTTCATAGAATTTAATAGAATTTAATAGCATTTAATAGAATTTAATAGAATTTATTAGAATGTAATAGAATGTAATAGAATGTAATAGAATTTAATAGAATTTAATAGAATGTAATATAATTTATCAGAATGTAATAGAATGTAATAGAATTTAATAGAATTTATTAGAATTTATTAGAATTTATTAGAATTTATTAGAATTTAATAGAATGTAATAGCATTTAATAGAATGTGATACAATTTATTAGAATGTAATAGAATGTAATATAATTTAATAGAATTAAATATAATTTAATAGAATTTAATAGAATGTAATAGAATGTAATAGAATGTAATAGAATGTAATAGAATGTAATAGAAAGTAATAGAATGTAATATAATTTAATAGAATGTAATAGAATGTAATAGAATGTAATAGAATTTAATAGAATGTAATATAATTTAATAGTATGTAATAGAATTTAATAGAATGTAGTAGAATTTTATAGAATTTAATAGAATTTAATAGAATTTAATCGAATGTAATAGAATGTAATAGAATGTAATAGAGTGTAATATAATGTAATAGAATGTAATAGAATGTAATAGAATGTAATATAATGTTATAGAATTTATTATAATGTAATATAATGTAATATAATTTAATAGAATTTAATAGAATTTAATCGAATGTAATAGAATGTAATAGAATGTAATATAATGTAATAGGATGTAATAGAATGTAATTGAATTTAATAGAATTTAATAGAATTTAATAGAATTTAATAGAATGTAATATAATTTAATAGAATGTAATAGAATGTAATATAATGTAATAGAATGTAATTGAATTTAATAGAATTTAATAGAATTTAATAGAATTTAATAGAATTTAATAGAATTTAATAGAATGTAATAGAATGTAATATAATGTAATAGAATGTAATATAATGTAATATAATGTAATATAATGTAATATAATGTAATATAATGTAATATAATGTAATATAATGTAATAGAATTTAATAGAATGTAATAGAATTTAACATAATTTAATAGAATTTATTAGAATTTAATACAAATTATTAGAATGTAATAGAATATAATAGAATTTAATAGAATGTAATATAATGTAATAGAATGTAATACAATGTAATATAGTTTAGTAGCATTTAATAGAATGTAATAGAATTTAATAGAATTTAATAGCATGTAATAGAATGTAATAGAATGTAATAGAATTTAATAGAATTTAATAGAATGTAATAGAATGTAATAGAATTTAATAGAATTTAATAGAGTTTAATAGAATGTAATAGAATGTAATAGAATGTAATAGAATGTAATAGAATGTAATAGAATGTAATAGAATGTAATAGAATGTAATAGAATGTAATAGAATGTAATAGAATGTAATAGAATGTAATAGAATGTAATAGAATGTAATAGAATGTAATAGAATGTAATAGAATGTAATAGAATATAATAGAATGTAATAGAATGTAATAGAATGTAATATAATGTAATAGAATGTAATAGAATGTAATAGAATGTAATAGAATGTATTAGAATGTAATAGAATTTAATAGAATATAGTAGAATTTTATAGAATTTAATAGAATTTAATAGAATTTAATCGAATGTAATAGAATGTAATAGAATGTAATATAATGTAATAGAATGTAATAGAATGTAATTGAATTTAATAGAATTTAATAGAATTTAATAGAATTTAATAGAATGTAATATAATTTAATAGAATGTAATAGAATGTAATATAATGTAATAGAATGTAATTGAATGTAATAGAATTTAATAGAATTTAATTGAATTTAATAGAATTTAATAGAATTTAATAGAATTTAATAGAATTTAATAGAATTTAATAGAATTTAATAGAATTTAATAGAATTTAATAGAATTTATTAGAATGTAATAGAATGTAATAGAATGTAATAGAATGTAATAGAATGTAATAGAATGTAATATAATGTAATATAATGTAATAGAATGTAATATAATTTATTAGAATGTAATAGATTTAATAGAATTTTATAGAATGTAATACAATTTATTAGAATGTAATAGAATGTAATAGAATGTAATAGAATGTAATAGAATGTAATAGAATGTAATATAATGTAATAGAATGTAATATAATTTATTAGAATGTAATAGATTTAATAGAATTTTATAGAATTTAATAGAATGTAATATAATGTAATAGAATGTAATAGAATTTAATAGAATGTAATAGAATTTATTAGAATGTAATATAATTTAATAGAATGTTTTATAATGTAATATAATGTAATATAATGTAATATAATATAATATAATGTAATATAATGTAATATAATGTAATATAATGTAATAGAATTTAATAGAATGTAATATAATTTATTAGAATATAATAGAATGTAATAGAATTTAATAGAATTTAATAGAATTTATTAGAATTTAATAGAATGTAATATAATTTAATAGAATTTAATACAATTTATTAGAATGTAATAGAATATAATAGAATTTAATAGAATTTAATAGAATTTAATAGATGTAATAGAATTTAAAAGAATGTAATAGAATTTAATAGAATTTAATAGAATGTAATAGAATTTAATAGAATTTAATAGAATTTAATAGAATTTAATAGAATTTATTAGAATTTATTAGAATGTAATATAATTTAATAGAATATAATAGAATATAATAGAATTTATTAGAATGTAATACAATTTAATAGAATTTAATAAAATTTAATAGAATTTAATAGAATGTAATACAATTTATTAGAATGTAATAGAATTTAATAGAATTTAATAGAATTTAATATAATTTAATCGAATTTAATTGATTGTAATAGAATGTAATAGAATGTAATATAATTTAATAGAATGTAATAGAATTTAATAGAATGTATTAGAATGTAATAGAATTTAATAGAATGTAAGAGAATGTAATATAATGTAATATAATGTAATAGAATGTAATAGAATGTAATATAATGTAATAGAATGTAATAGAATGTAATAGAATTTAATAGAATTTATTAGAATTTAATAGAATGTAATATAATTTAATAGAATTTAATAGAATTTATTAGAATGTAATAGAATATAATAGAATTTAATAGAATTTAATAGAATTTAATAGATGTAATAGAATTTAAAAGAATGTAATATAATTTAATAGAATTTAATAGAATGTAATAGAATTTAATAGAATTTAATAGAATTTAATAGAATTTAATAGAATTTAATAGAATTTATTAGAATTTATTAGAATGTAATATAATTTAATAGAATATAATAGAATATAATAGAATTTATTAGAATGTAATACAATTTAATAGAATTTAATAAAATTTAATAGAATTTAATATAATTTAATAGAATTTAATATAATTATTAGAATTTAATAAAATGTAATAGAATCTAATAGAATCTAATATAATTTAATAGAATGTAATGTAATTTAATAGAATGTATTATAATGTAATAGAATTTAATAGAATGTAATACAATTTAATAGAAAGTAATAGAATGTAATAGAATGCAATAGAATGTAATAGAATATAATTGAATTTAATAGAATTTAATAGAATTTATTAGAATGTAATAGAATTTAATAGAATTTAATAGAATGTAATAGAATTTATTAGAATGTAATAGAATGTAATATAATGTAATAGAATGTAATAGAATTTAATATAATTTAATAGAATGTAATATAATGTAATATAATTTAATAGACTTTAATAGAATGTAATATAATGTAATATAATGTAATATAATGTAATATAATGTAATATAATGTAATATAATGTAATATAATGTAATATAATGTAATATAATGTAATATAATGTAATATAATGTAATATAATGTAATATAATGTAATATAATGTAATATAATGTAATAGAATGTAATATAATGTAATATAATTTAATAGAATTTAATAGAATTAAATAGAATTTAATAGAATTTAATAGAATTTAATAGAATGTAATAGAATTTAATAGAATTTAATAAAATTTAATAGAATGTAATAGAATTTAATAGAATTTAATAGAATTTAATAGAATTTAATAGAATTTAATCGTAATTAATAGAATGTAATAGAATGTAATAGAATGTAATATTATATAATAGAATGTAATAGAATTTATTAGAATGTAATAGAATTTAATAGAATTTAATAGAATTTAATAGAATTTAATAGAATTTAATAGAATGTAATGTAATTTAATAGAATGTATTATAATGTAATAGAATTTAATAGAATGTAATACAATTCAATAGAAAGTAATAGAATGTAATAGAATGTAATAGAATATAATTGAATTTAATAGAATTTAATAGAATTTATTAGAATGTAATAGAATGTAATAGAATTTATTAGAATGTAATATAATGTAATAGAATTTAATAGAATTTAATAGAATTTAATCGAATTTAATAAAATGTAATAGAATGTATTAGAATGTAATACAATGTAATATAATGTAATATAATGTAATAGAATCTAATAGAATCTAATAGAATCTAATAGAATCTAATAGAAAGTATTAGAATTTAATAGAATTTAATAGAGTTTAATAGAATGTAATAGAATGTAATAGAATGTAATAGAATGTAATAGAATGTAATAGAATGTAATAGAATTTAATAAAATTTAATAGAATTTAATAGAATGTAATAGAATTTAATAGAATGTAATAGAATGTTATAGAATTTAATAGAATTTAATAGAATTTAATAGAATTTAATAGAATTTAATAGAATTTAATAGAATTTAATAGAGTTTAATAGAATTTTATAAATGTAATAGAATTTAATAAAATTTAATAGAATTTAATAGAATGTAATACAATTTATTAGAATGTAATAGAATGTAATAGAATGTAATAGAATTTAATAGAATTTAATAGAATTTAATCGAATGTAATAGAATGTAATAGAATGTAATAGAATGTAATAGAATGTAATAGAATGTAATAGAATGTAATATAATTTAATAGAATGTAATAGAATGTAATAGAATGTAATAGAATGTAATAGAATGTAACAGAATGTAATAGAATGTAATAGAATGTAATAGAATGTAATAGAATGTAATAGAATGTAATAGAATGTAATAGAATGTAATAGAATGTAATAGAATGTAATAGAATGTAATAGAATGTAATAGAATGTAATAGAATGTAATAGAATGTAATAGAATGTAATAGAATGTAATAGAATGTAATAGAATGTAATAGAATGTAATAGAATGTAATAGAATGTAATAGAATGTAATAGAATGTAATAGAATGTAATAGAATGTAATAGAATGTAATAGAATGTAATAGAATGTAATAGAATGTAATAGAATGTAATAGAATGTAATAGAATGTAATAGAATGTAATAGAATGTAATAGAATGTAATAGAATGTAATAGAATGTAATAGAATGTAATAGAATGTAATAGAATGTAATAGAATGTAATAGAATGTAATAGAATGTAATAGAATGTAATAGAATGTAATAGCATGTAATAGAATGTAATAGAATGTAATAGAATGTAATAGAATGTAATAGAATGTAATACAAGTGTAATAGAATGTAATAGAATGTAATAGAATGTAATAGAATGTAATAGAATGTAATAGAATATAATAGAATTTAATAGAATTTAGTAGAATGTAATAGAATATAATAGAATTTAATAGAATGTAATAGAATGTAATAGAATGTAATAGAATGTAATAGAATGTAATAGAATGTAATAGAATGTAATAGAATGTAATAGAATGTAATAGAATGTAATAGAATGTAATAGAATGTAATACAAGTGTAATAGAATGTAATAGAATGTAATAGAATGTAATATAATTTAATAGAATGTTTTATAATGTAATATAATGTAATATAATGTAATATAATGTAATATAATGTAATATAATGTAATATAATATAATATAATGTAATATAATGTAATATAATGTAATATAATGTAATAGAATTTAATAGAATGTAATATAATTTATTAGAATATAATAGAATGTAATAGAATTTAATAGAATTTAATAGAATTTATTAGAATTTAATAGAATGTAATATAATTTAATAGAATTTAATACAATTTATTAGAATGTAATAGAATATAATAGAATTTAATAGAATTTAATAGAATTTAATAGATGTAATAGAATTTAAAAGAATGTAATAGAATTTAATAGAATTTAATAGAATTTAATAGAATTTAATAGAATTTATTAGAATTTATTAGAATGTAATATAATTTAATAGAATATAATAGAATATAATAGAATTTATTAGAATGTAATACAATTTAATAGAATTTAATAAAATTTAATAGAATTTAATATAATTTAATAGAATTTAATATAATTATTAGAATTTAATAAAATGTAATAGAATCTAATAGAATCTAATATAATTTAATAGAATGTAATGTAATTTAATAGAATGTATTATAATGTAATAGAATTTAATAGAATGTAATACAATTTAATAGAAAGTAATAGAATGTAATAGAATGCAATAGAATGTAATAGAATATAATTGAATTTAATAGAATTTAATAGAATTTATTAGAATGTAATAGAATTTAATAGAATTTAATAGAATGTAATAGAATTTATTAGAATGTAATAGAATGTAATATAATGTAATAGAATTAATAGAATTTAATATAATTTAATAGAATGTAATATAATGTAATATAATTTAATAGACTTTAATAGAATGTAATATAATGTAATATAATGTAATATAATGTAATATAATGTAATATAATGTAATATAATGTAATATAATGTAATATAATGTAATATAATGTAATATAATGTAATATAATGTAATATAATGTAATATAATGTAATATAATGTAATATAATGTAATAGAATGTAATATAATGTAATATAATTAATAGAATTTAATAGAATTAAATAGAATTTAATAGAATTTAATAGAATTTAATAGAATGTAATAGAATTTAATAAAATTTAATAGAATGTAATAGAATTTAATAGAATTTAATAGAATTTAATAGAATTTAATAGAATTTAATCGTAATTAATAGAATGTAATAGAATGTAATAGAATGTAATATTATATAATAGAATGTAATAGAATTTATTAGAATGTAATAGAATTTAATAGAATTTAATAGAATTTAATAGAATTTAATAGAATTTAATAGAATGTAATGTAATTTAATAGAATGTATTATAATGTAATAGAATTTAATAGAATTGTAATACAATTCAATAGAAAGTAATAGAATGTAATAGAATGTAATAGAATATAATTGAATTTAATAGAATTTAATAGAATTTATTAGAATGTAATAGAATGTAATAGAATTTATTAGAATGTAATATAATGTAATAGAATTTAATAGAATTTAATAGAATTTAATCGAATTTAATAAAATGTAATAGAATGTAATAGAATGTAATAGAATGTAATATAATGTAATATAATGTAATATAATGTAATAGAATCTAATAGAATCTAATAGAATCTAATAGAAAGTATTAGAATTTAATAGAATTTAATAGAGTTTAATAGAATGTAATAGAATGTAATAGAATGTAATAGAATGTAATAGAATGTAATAGAATGTAATAGAATTTAATAAAATTTAATAGAATTTAATAGAATGTAATAGAATTTAATAGAATGTAATAGAATGTTATAGAATTTAATAGAATTTAATAGAATTTAATAGAATTTAATAGAATTTAATAGAATTTAATAGAATTTAATAGAATTTAATAGAGTTTAACAGAATTTTATAAATGTAATAGAATTTAATAAAATTTAATAGAATTTAATAGAATGTAATACAATTTATTAGAATGTAATAGAATGTAATAGAATGTAATAGAATTTAATAGAATTTAATAGAATTTAATCGAATGTAATAGAATGTAATAGAATGTAATAGAATGTAATAGAATGTAATAGAATGTAATAGAATGTAATAGAATGTAATAGAATGTAATAGAATGTAATACAAGTGTAATAGAATGTAATAGAATGTAATAGAATGTAATAGAATGTAATAGAATATAATAGCATGTAATAGAATGTAATAGAATGTAATAGAATGTAATAGAATGTAATAGAATGTAATAGAATGTAATAGAATGTAATAGAATGTAATAGAATGTAATAGAATGTAATAGAATGTAATAGCATGTAATAGAATGTAATAGAATGTAATAGAATGTAATAGAATGTAATAGAATGTAATAGAATGTAATATAATGTAATATAATGTAATATAATGTAATAGAATGTAGTAGAATGTAATAGAATTTAATAGAATGTAATATAATTTAATAGAATGTAATACAATTTAATCGAATGTAATAGAATGTTATAGAATTTAATAGAATGTAATAGAATGTAATAGAATTTATTAGAATGTAATAGAATTTAATAGAATGTAATAGAATGTAATATAATGTAATATAATTTAATAGAATTTATTAGAATGTAATATAATGTAATATAATGTAATAGAATGTAATAGAATTTAATAGAATGTAATAGAATGTAATAGAATTTAATATAATTTAATATAATTTAATAGAATTTAATATAATTTAATTGAATTTAATAGAATTTAATAGAACGTAATATAATGTAATATAATGTAATATAATGTAATATAATGTAATATAATGTAATATAATGTAATATAATGTAATATAATGTAATATAATGTAATATAATGTAATATAATGTAATTGAATTTAATAGAATTTAATAGAACGTAATATAATGTAATATAATGTAATATAATGTAATATAATGTAATATAATGTAATATAATGTAATATAATGTAATCTAATGTAATATAATGTAATATAATGTAATAGAATTTAATAGAATTTAATAGAACTTAATATAATTAAATAGAATTTAATAGAATTTATTAGAATTTAATAGAATGTAATAGCATTTAATAGAATGTAATACAATTTATTAGAATGTAATAGAATGTAATATAATTTAATAGAATTAAATAGAATGTAATAAAATTTAATATAATTTATTAGAATTTAATAGAATTTAATAGAATTTAATAGAATTTAATAGAATGTAATAGAATGTATTAATAGAATTTAATTGAATTTAATAGAATTTAATAGAATTAATAAAATTTAATAGAATTTAATAGGATTTAATAGGATTTAATAGAATGTAATAGAATTTAAAAGAATTTAATATAATTTATTAGAATGTAATAGAATGTAATAGAATGTTATAGGATTTAATAGAATGTAATAGAATCTAATATAATTTAATAGAATTTAATAGAATTTAATAGAATTTAATAGAATTTAATAGAATTTAATAGAATTTAATAGGATTTAATAGAATGTAATAGAATGTAATATAATTTAATAGAATTTAATAGAATTTAAAAGAATTTAATATAATTAAATAGAATTTAATAGAATTTAATAGAATGTAATAGAATGTAATAAAATGTAATAGAATTTAAAGGAATTTAATAGAATTTAATAGAATTTAATAGAATTTAATAGAGTTTAATAGAAATTAATAGAATTTAAAAGAATTTAATATAATTAAATAGAATGTAATATAATTTAATTGAATGTAATAGAATGTAATGGAATTTAATAGAATTTAATAGAATTTAATAGAATGTAATAGAATTTAAAAGAATTTAAAAGAATTTAATATAATTAAATAGAATTTAATAGAATTTAATAGAATTTAATAGAATTTAATAGAATTTAATAGAATGTAATAGAATGTATTAGAATGTAATAGAATTTAATAGAATGTAATAGAATGTAATAGAATGTAATAGAATGTAATAGAATTTAATAGAATTTATTAGAATTTATTAGAATTTATTAGAATTTATTTGAATTTAATAGAATGTAATACAATTTATTAGAATGTAATATAATGTAATATAATTTAATAGAATTAAATAGAATGTAATACAATTTAAAAGAATTTAATAGAATTTAATAGAATTTAATAGAATTTAATAGAATTTAATAGAATTTAATAGAATTTAATAGAATGTAATAGAATGTAATATAATTTAATAGAATGTAATAGAATGTAATAGAATTTAATAGAATGTAATAGAATTTAATAGTATGTAATAGAATTTAATAGAATGTAGTAGAATTTTATAGAATTTAATAGAATTTAATAGAATGTAATAGATTATAATAGAATGTAATAGAATGTAATAGAATGTAATAGAATGTAATATAATGTAATATAATGTAATAGAATGTAATAGAATGTAATAGAATGTAATAGAATGTAATAGAATGTAATAGAATGTAATATAATGTAATAGAATGTTGTAGAATTTAATAGAATTTAATAGAATTTAATAGAATTTAATCGAATGTAATAGAATGTAATAGAATGTAATATAATGTAATGGAATGTTATAGAATTTATTATAATGTAATAGAATGTAATAGAATTGAATAGAATTTAATCAAATTTAATAGAATGTAATAGAATTTAATAGAATTTAATAGAATTTAATAGAATTTAATAGAATTTAATAGAATTTAATAGAATTTAATAGAATTTAATAGAATTTAAAAGAATTTAATATAATTTAATAGAATTTAATAGAATTTAATAGAATGTAATAGAATTTAATAGAATTTAATAGAATGTAATAGAATGTAATAGAATGTAATCGAATTTAAAAGAATTTAATAGAATTTAATAGAATGTAATAGAATGTAATAGAATGTAATAGAATGTAATAGAATGTAATAGAATGTAATAGAATGTAATAGAATGTAATAGAATGTAAATAATTTAATAGAATGTAATAGAATGTAATAGAATGTAATAGAATGTAATAGAATGTAATAGAATGTAATAGAATGTAATAGAATGTAATAGAATGTAATAGAATGTAATAGAATGTAATAGAATGTAATAGAATGTAATAGAATGTAATAGAATGTAATGGAATTTAACAGAATTTAATAGAATGTAATAGAATGTAATAGAATGTAATAGAATGTAATATAATGTAATATAATTTAATAGAATGTAATAGAATTTAACAGAATTTAATAGAATTTATTAGAATTTAATTGAATGTGATAGAATTTAATAGAATTTAATACAATTTATTAGAATGTAATAGAATATAATAGAATTTAATAGAATTTAATAGAATGTAATGGAATTATAATAGAAATTAATAGAATGTAATAGAATGTAATAGAATTTGATAGAATGTAATAGAATTTAATAGAATGTAATATAATTTAATAGAATTTAATAGAATGTAATATAATGTAATATAATGTAATAGCATTTAATAGAATGTAATAGAATTTAACAGAATTTAATAGAATTTATTAGAATTTAATTAAATGTGATAGAATTTAATAGAATGTAATAGAATTTATTAGAATGTAATAGAATATAATAGAATATAATAGAATTTAATAGAATTTAATAGAATTTAATAGAATTTAATAGAAATTAATAGAATTTAATAGAATTTAATATAATTAAATAGAATTTAATGGAATTTAATAGAATGTAATAGAATGTAATAGAATGTAATAGAATGTAATAGAATGTAATAGAATGTAATAGAATGTAATAGAATGTAATAGAATGTAATAGAATGTAATAGAATGTAATATAATGTAATAGAATGTAATAGAATGTAATAGAATGTAATAGAATGTAAATAATTTAATAGAATGTAATAGAATGTAATAGAATGTAATAGAATGTAATATAATGTAATAGAATGTAATAGAATTTATTAGAATTTAATTGAATGTGATAGAATTTAATAGAATGTAATACAATTTATTAGAATGTAATAGAATATAATAGAATTTAATAGAATTTAATAGAATGTAATAGGATGTAATAGAATTTAATAGAATTTAATTGAATGTAATAGAATGTAATAGAATGTAATATAATGTAATAGAATTTAATAGAATATAAAAGAATATTAATATAATTAAATAGAATTTAATAGAATGTAATAGAATATAATAGAATGTAATAGAATGTAATATAATGTAATATAATGTAATATAATGTAATATAATGTAATATAATGTAGTAGAATGTAATAGAATGTAATATAATGTAATAGAATGTAATAGAATGTAATAGAATGTAATAGAATATAATAGAATGTAATAGAATGTAATAGAATGTAATAGAATGTAATAGAATGTAATATAATGTAATAGAATGTAATAGAATGTAATAGAATGTAATAGAATGTAATAGAATGTAATAGAATGTAATAGAATGTAATAGAATGTAATAGAATGTAATAGAATGTAATAGAATGTAATAGAATGTAATAGAATGTAATAGAATGTAATAGAATGTAATAGAATGTAATAGAATGTAATAGAATGTAATAGAATGTAATAGAATGTAATAGAATGTAAATGAATTTAATATAATTTAATAGCATGTAATAGAATTTAATAGAATGTAATAGAATGTATTAGAATGTAATAGAATGTAATAGAATTTAATAGAATGTAATAGAATGTAATAGAATGTAATAGAATGTAATATAATGTAATAGAATGTAATAGAATTTAATAAAATTTAATAGAATTTAATATAATTTAATAGAATGTAATAGAATGTAATATAATGTAATATAATGTAATATAATTTAATAGAATGTAATAGAATTTAACAGAATTTAATAGAATTTATTAGAATTTAATTGAATGTGATAGAATTTAATAGAATTTAATACAATTTATTAGAATGTAATAGAATATAATAGAATTTAATAGAATTTAATAGAATGTAATGGAATTATAATAGAAATTAATAGAATGTAATAGAATGTAATAGAATTTAATAGAATGTAATAGAATTTAAGAGAATGTAATATAATTTAATAGAATTTAATAGAATGTAATATAATGTAATATAATGTAATAGCATTTAATAGAATGTAATATAATTTAACAGAATTTAATAGAATTTATTAGAATTTAATTAAATGTGATAGAATTTAATAGAATGTAATAGAATTTATTAGAATGTAATATAATATAATAGAATATAATAGAATTTAATAGAATTTAATAGAATTTAATAGAATTTAATAGAATTTAATAGAATTTAATAGAATTTAATAGAATTTAATAGAATTTAATAGAATTTAATAGAATTTAATAGAATTTAATATAATTAAATAGAATTTAATGGAATTTAATAGAATGTAATAGAATGTAATAGAATGTAATAGAATGTAATAGAATGTAATAGAATGTAATAGAATGTAATAGAATTTAATAGTATGTAATAGAATGTAATAGAATGTAATAGAATGTAATAGAATGTAATAGAATGTAAATAATTTAATAGAATATAATAGAATGTAATAGAATGTAATAGAATGTAATATAATGTAATATAATGTAATAGAATGTAATAGAATGTAATAGGATGTAATAGAATGTAATAGAATGTAATAGAATGTAATAGAATGTAATAGAATGTAATAGAATGTAATAGAATTTATTAGAATTTAATTGAATGTGATAGAATTTAATAGAATGTAATACAATTTATTAGAATGTAATAGAATATAATAGAATTTAATAGAATTTAATAGAATGTAATAGGATGTAATAGAATTTAATAGAATTTAATTGAATGTAATAGAATGTAATAGAATGTAATAGAATGTAATAGAATTTAATAGAATATAAAAGAATATTAATATAATTAAATAGAATTTAATAGAATGTAATAGAATATAATAGAATGTAATAGAATGTAATAGAATGTAATAGAATGTAATATAATGTAATAGAATGTAATAGAATGTAATAGAATGTAATAGAATGTAATAGAATGTAATAGAATGTAATAGAATGTAATAGAATGTAATAGAATGTAATAGAATGTAATAGAATTTATTAGAATGTAATAGAATTTAATAGAATTTAATAGAATTTAATATAATGTAATATAATTTAATAGAATGTAATAGAATGTAATATAATGTAATGGAATTTAATAGAATTTAATAGAATGTAATAGAATGTAATAGAATTTAATAGAATGTAATATAATGTAATAGAATGTAATAGAATGTAATAGAATGTAATAGAATGTAATAGAATGTAAAATAATTTAATAGAATTTAATATAATGTAATAGAATGTAATAGAATTTAATAGAATGTAATAGAATTTAATAGAATTTATTAGAATGTAATAGAATGTAATAGAATGTATTATAATGTAATATAATGTAATAGAATGTAATAGAATGTAATAGAATGTAATAGAATGTAATAGAATGTAATAGAATGTAATAGAATGTAATAGAATGTAATAGAATGTAATAGAATGTAATAGAATGTAATAGAATGTAATAGAATGTAATAGAATGTAATAGAATGTAATAGAATGTAATATAATGTAATAGAATGTAATAGAATGTAATAGAATGTAATAGAATGTAATAGAATGTAATAGAATGTAATAGAATGTAATAGAATGTAATAGAATGTAATAGACTGTAATGGAATTTAACAGAATTTAATAGAATTTATTAGAATTTAATTGAACGTGATAGAATTTAATAGAATGTAATACAATTTATTAGAATGTAATAGAATATAATAGAATTTAATAGAATTTAATAGAATTTAATAGAATGTAATAGAATTTAATAGAATGTAATAGGATGTTATAGAATTTAATAGAATTTAATAGAATTTAATTGAATGTAATAGAATGTAATGGAATTTAATAGAAATTAATAGAATGTAATCGAATGTAATAGAATTTAATAGAATATAAAAGAATATTTATATAATTAAATAGAATTTAATAGAATGTAATAGAATGTAATAGAATGTAATAGAATGTAATAGAATGTAATAGAATGTAATAGAATGTAATAGAATGTAATAGAATGTAATAGAATGTAATAGAATGTAATAGAATGTAATAGAATGTAATAGAATGTAATAGAATGTAATAGAATGTAATAGAATGTAATAGAATGTAATAGAATGTAATAGAATGTAATAGAATGTAATAGAATGTAATAGAATGTAATAGAATGTAATAGAATGTAATAGAATGTAATAGAATGTAATAGAATGTAATATAATGTAATAGAATGTAATAGAATGTAATAGAATGTAAAATAATTTAATAGAATGTAATAGAATGTAATAGAATGTAATAGAATGTAATAGAATATAATAGAATGTAATAGAATGTAATGGAATTTAATATAATTTAATAGAATGTAATATAATGTAATAGAATTTAATATAATGTAATAGAATGTAATAGAATGTAATAGAATGTAATAGAATGTAATATAATGTAATAGAATGTAATAGAATTTATTAGAATGTAATATAATTTAATAGAATGTAATAGAATTTAATAGAATTTAATAGAATTTTATAGAATTTAATAGAATTTAATAGAATGTAATAGAATGTATTAGAATGTAATAGAATGTAATAGAATGTAATAGAATGTAATAGAATGTAATAGAATGTAATGGAATTTAATAGAATTTAATAGAATGTAATATAATGTAATAGAATTTAATATAATGTAATAGAATGTAATATAATGTAATAGAATGTAATAGAATGTAATAGAATTTAATAGAATTTAATAGAATTTAATAGAATTTAATAGAATTTATTAGAATGTAATAGAATGTAATAGAATTTAATAGAATTTTATAGAATTTAATAGAATTTAATAGAATGTAATAGAATGTATTAGAATGTAATAGAATGTAATATAATGTAATATAATGTAATAGAATGTAATATAATTTATTAGAATGTAATATAATGTAATAGAATGTAATAGAATTTAAAAAGAATTAAATAGAATTTAATAGAATTTAATAGAATTTAATAGAATGTAATAGCATTTAATAGAATGTAATAGAATTTAATAGAATTTAATAGAATTTAATAGAATTTAATAGAATGTAATAGAATGTATTAGAATGTAATAGAATTTAATAGATTTTAATAGAATGCAATAGAATGCAATAGAATGTAATAGAATGTAATCTAATTTATTAGAATTTAATAGAATGTAATAGAATTTATTAGAATGTAATAGAATGTAATTGAATTTAATAGAATTTAATAGAATTTATTAGAATTTATTAGAATGTAATAGAAATTAATAGAATTCAATAGAATTTAATAGAATTTAATAGAATATAATAGTATTTAATAGAATTTAATAGAATTTAATAGAATTTAATCGAATTTATTAGAATGTAATAGAATTTATTAGAATGTAATCTAATTTATTAGAATGTAATATAATTTTTTAGAATGTAATAGAATTTATTAGAATTAAATAGAATGTAATAGAATTTAATATAACTTAATAGAATTTATTAGAATTTAATAGAATGTAATATAATTTAATAGAATATAATACAATTTATTAGAATGTAATAGAATGTAATAGAATGTAATAGAATGTAATAGAATGTAATAGAATGTAATAGAATGTAATAGAATGTAATATAATGTAATAGAATGTAATAGAATGTAATAGAATGTAATAGAATTTAATATAATTTATTAGAATGTAATAGAATATAATAGAATGTAATAGAATTTAATAGAATTTAATAGAATTTAATAGAATTTAATAGAATTTAATACAATGTAATATAGTTTAATAGCATTTAATAGAATGTAATAGAATTTAATACAATTTAATAGCATGTAATAGAATGTAATAGAATTTAATAGAATTTAATAGAATTTAATAGAATTTAATAGAATTTAATAGAATTTAATAGAATTTAATAGAATGTAATAAAATTTATTAGAATGTAATAGAATGTAATAGAATGTAATAGAATGTAATAGAATGTAATAGAATGTAATAGAATGTAATAGAATGTAATAGAATGTAATAGAATGTAATAGAATGTAATAGAATGTAATAGAATGTAATAGAATGTAATAGAATGTAATTTAATAAAATTTAATAGAATTTAATAGAATGTTATAGAATTTAATAGAATTTAATAGAATTTAAAAAGAATTAAATAGAATTTAATAGAATTTAATAGAATTTAATAGAATTTAATAGAATTTAATAGAATTTAATAGAATTTATTAGAATGTAATAGAATGTAATATAATTTAATAGAATGTAATAGAATGTAATAGAATGTAATAGAATGTAATAGAATGTAATAGAATGTAATAGAATGTAATAGAATGTAATAGAATGTAATAGAATGTAATAGAATGTAATAGAATGTAATAGAATGTAATAGAATGTAATAGAATGTAATAGAATGTAATAGAATGTAATAGAATGTAATAGAATGTAATAGAATGTAATATAATGTAATATAATGTAATATAATGTAATAGAATGTAATAGAATGTAATAGAATGTAATAGAATGTAATAGAATGTAATATCATTTAATAGAATGTAATAGAATGTAATATAATGTAATAGAATGCAATATAATTTAATAGAATGTAATAGAATTTAATAGAATGTATTAGAATGTAATATAATGTAATAGAATGTAATAGAATGTAATAGAATGTAATAGAATGTAATAGAATGTAATATCATTTAATAGAATGTAATAGAATGTAATATAATGTAATAGAATGCAATATAATTTAATAGAATGTAATAGAATTTAATAGAATGTATTAGAATGTAATATAATGTAATATAATTTAATAGAATATAATAGAATGTAATAGAATGTAATAGAATGTAATAGAATGTAATAGAATGTAATAGAATGTAATAGAATGTAATAGAATGTAATAGAATGTAATAGAATGTAATATAATGTAATATAATGTAATATAATGTAATAGAATGTAATAGAATGTAATAGAATGTAATAGAATGTAATAGAATGTAATATCATTTAATAGAATGTAATAGAATGTAATATAATGTAATAGAATGCAATATAATTTAATAGAATGTAATAGAATTTAATAGAATGTATTAGAATGTAATATAATGTAATATAATTTAATAGAATATAATAGAATGTAATATAATTTAATATAATTTAATAGAATTTATTAGAATGTAATAGAATTTAATAGAATTTAATAGAATGTAATATAATGTAATATAATGTAATATAATGTAATATAATGTAATATAATGTAATAGAATGTAATAGAATTTAATAGAATTTATTAGAATGTAATAGAATGTAATAGAATTTAACAGAATTTAATAGAATTTATTAGAATTTAATAGAATGTGATAGAATTTAATAGAATGTAATACAACTTATTAGAATGTAATAGAATATAATAGAATTTAATATAATGTAATATAATGTAATATAATGTAATATAATGTAATAGAATTTAATATAATTTAATAGAATTTAATATAATGTAATATAATGTAATGGAATGTAATATAATGTAATAGAATGTAATAGTATGTTATAGAATTTAATAGAATTTAATAGAATTTAATAGAATTTAATACAATGTAATATAGTTTAATAGCATTTAATAGAATGTAATAGAATTTATTAGAATGTAATAGAATATAATAGAATGTAATAGAATTTAATAGAATTTAATAGAATTTAATTGAATTTAATACAATGTAATATAGTTTAATAGCATTTTATAGAATGTAATAGAATGTAATAGAATGTAATAGAATGTAATAGAATATAATAGAATGTAATAGAATGTAATGGAATTTAATATAATTTAATAGAATGTAATATAATGTAATAGAATTTAATATAATGTAATAGAATGTAATATAATGTAATAGAATGTAATAGAATGTAATATAATGTAATAGAATGTAATAGAATTTATTAGAATGTAATAGAATTTAATAGAATGTAATAGAATTTAATAGAATTTAATAGAATTTTATAGAATTTAATAGAATTTAATAGAATGTAATAGAATGTATTAGAATGTAATAGAATGTAATAGAATGTAATAGAATGTAATAGAATGTAATGGAATTTAATAGAATTTAATAGAATGTAATATAATGTAATAGAATTTAATATAATGTAATAGAATGTAATATAATGTAATAGAATGTAATAGAATGTAATAGAATTTAATAGAATTTAATAGAATTTAATAGAATTTAATAGAATTTATTAGAATGTAATAGAATGTAATAGAATTTAATATAATTTTATAGAATTTAATAGAATTTAATAGAATGTAATAGAATGTATTAGAATGTAATAGAATGTAATATAATGTAATATAATGTAATAAAATGTAATATAATTTATTAGAATGTAATAGAATGTAATAGAATGTAATAGAATTTAAAAAGAATTAAATAGAATTTAATAGAATTTAATAGAATTTAATAGAATTTAATAGAATGTAATAGCATTTAATAGAATGTAATAGAATTTAATAGAATTTAATAGAATTTAATAGAATTTAATAGAATTTAATAGAATGTAATAGAATGTATTAGAATGTAATAGAATTTAATAGATTTTAATAGAATGCAATAGAATGTAATAAAATGTAATCTAATTTATTAGAATTTAATAGAATGTAATAGAATTTATTAGAATGTAATAGAATGTAATAGAATGTAATAGAATGTAATAGAATGTAATAGAATGTAATAGAATGTAATAGAATGTAATAGAATGTAATAGAATTTAATATAATTTATTAGAATGTAATAGAATATAATAGAATGTAATAGAATTTAATAGAATTTAATAGAATTTAATAGAATTTAATAGAATTTAATACAATGTAATATAGTTTAATAGCATTTAATAGAATGTAATAGAATTTAATACAATTTAATAGCATGTAATAGAATGTAATAGAATTTAATAGAATTTAATAGAATTTAATAGAATTTAATAGAATTTAATACAATTTAATAGAATGTAATAAAATTTATTAGAATGTAATAGAATGTAATAGAATGTAATAGAATGTAATAGAATGTAATAGAATGTAATAGAATGTAATAGAATGTAATAGAATGTAATAGAATGTAATAGAATGTAATAGAATGTAATAGAATGTAATAGAATGTAATAGAATGTAATAGAATGTAATAGAATGTAATAGAATGTAATTTAATAAAATTTAATAGAATTTAATAGAATGTTATAGAATTTAATAGAATTTAATAGAATTTAAAAAGAATTAAATAGAATTTAATAGAATTTAATAGAATTTAATAGAATTTAATAGAATTTAATAGAATTTAATAGAATTTATTAGAATGTAATAGAATGTAATATAATGTAATAGAATGTAATAGAATGTAATAGAATGTAATAGAATGTAATAGAATGTAATAGAATGTAATAGAATGTAATAGAATGTAATAGAATGTAATAGAATGTAATAGAATGTAATAGAATGTAATAGAATGTAATAGAATGTAATAGAATGTAATTGAATGTAATAGAATGTAATAGAATGTAATAGAATGTAATAGAATGTAATAGAATGTAATAGAATGTAATAGAATGTAATAGAATGTAATAGAATGTAATAGAATGTAATAGAATGTAATAGAATGTAATATAATGTAATAGAATGTAATAGAATGTAATAGAATGTAATATAATGTAATATAATGTAATATAATGTAATAGCATTTAATAGAATGTAATAGAATGTAATATAATGTAATAGAATGCAATATAATTTAATAGAATGTAATAGAATTTAATAGAATGTATTAGAATGTAATATAATGTAATATAATTTAATAGAATATAATAGAATGTAATATAATTTAATATAATTTAATAGAATTTATTAGAATGTAATAGAATTTAATAGAATTTAATAGAATGTAATATAATGTAATATAATTTAATATAATGTAATAGAATGTAATAGAATTTAACAGAATTTAATAGAATTTATTAGAATTTAATAGAATCTGATAGAATTTAATAGAATGTAATACAAATTATTAGAATGTAATAGAATAAAATAGAATTTAATAGAATGTAATATAATGTAATATAATGTAATATAATGTAATATAATGTAATAGAATTTAATATAATTTAATTGAATTTAATATAATGTAATATAATGTAATGGAATGTAATAGAATGTAATAGAATGTAATAGAATGTAATAGAATGTTATAGAATTTAATAGAATTTAATAGAATTTAATAGAATTTAATAGAATTTAATACAATGTAATATAGTTTAATAGCATTTAATAGAATGTAATAGAATTTATTAGAATGTAATAGAATATAATAGAATGTAATAGAATTTAATAGAATGTAATAGAATTTAATAGAATTTAATAGAATTTAATTAAATTTAATACAATGTAATATAGTTTAATAGCATTTAATAGAATGTAATAGAATTTAATAGAATTTAATAGAATTTAATAGCATGTGATAGAATGTAATAGAATTTAATAGAATTTAATAGAATTTAATAGAATTTAATAGAATTTAATAGAATTTAATAGAATTTAATAGAATTTAATCGAATGTAATTGATTGTAATAGAATGTAATAGAATGTAATAGAATTTAATAGAATTTAATAGAATTTAATAGAATTTAATAGAATGTAATAGAATTAATAGAATGCATTATAATGTAATATAATTTAATAGAATGTAATAGAATGTAATAGAATTTAATAGAATTTAATAGAATGTATTAGAATGTAATTGAATTTAATATAATGTAGTAGAATTTTATAGAATTTAATCGAATGTAATAGAATGTAATAGAATGTAATAGAATGTAATAGAATGTAATAGAATGTAATAGAATGTAATAGAATGTAATAGAATGTAATAGAATGTAATATAATGTAATATAATGTAATAGAATGTAATAGAATTTATTAGAATGTAATAGAATGTAATAGAATTTAACAGAAATTAATAGAATTTATTAGAATTTAATAGAATTTAATATAATGTAATATAATGTAATGGAATGTAATATAATGTAATATAATTTAATATAATTTAATATAACTTAATAGAATGTAATATAATGTAATAGAATGTAATATAATTTAATATAATTTAATAGAATTTAATATAATGTAATAGAATGTAAAAGAATTTAATAGAATGTAATAGAATTTAATAGAATTTAATAGAATGTTATAGAATTTAATAGAATTTAATAGAATTTAATAGAATGTAATGGAATTTAATAGAATTTAATAGAATTTAATAGAATTTAATAGAATTTAATAGAATTTATTAGAATGTAATAGAATTTATTAGAATGTAATATATTTTATTAGAATGTAATCTAATTTATTAGAATGTACTAGAATTTAATAGAATTTATTAGAATGTATTAGAATGTAATTGAATTTAATATAATGTAGTAGAATTTTATAGAATTTAATCGAATGTAATAGAATGTAATAGAATGTAATAGAATGTAATAGAATGTAATAGAATGTAATAGAATGTAATAGAATGTAATAGAATGTAATATAATGTAATATAATGTAATAGAATGTAATAGAATGTAATAGAATGCAATAGAATGTAATAGAATTCAATAGAATTTAATATAATTTAATACAATATAATAGCATTTAATAGAATTTAATAGAATTTAATAGAATTTAATAGAATTTAATAGAATTTAATACAATGTAATATAGTTTAATAACATTTAATAAAATGTAATATAATTTAATAGCATGTCATAGAATGTAATAGAATTTAATAGAATGTAATATAATGTTATAGAATTTAATAGAATGTAATAGAATGTAATAGAATGTAATAGAATGTAATAGAATTTAATAGAATTTAATAGAATTTAATAGAATTTAATAGAATTTAATAGAATTTAATAGAATTTAATAGAATTTCATAGAATTTAATAGAATTTATTAGAATGTAATAGAATTTAATAGAATGTAATAGAATTTAATAGAATTTATTAGAATGTAATAGAATGTAATTTAATTTAATAGAATTTAATAGAATTTATTAGAATTTATTAGAATGTAATAGCATTTAATAGAATTCAATAGAATTTAATAGAATTTAATAGAATATTATAGCATTTAATAGAATTTAATAGAATTTAATAGAATTTAATCGAATTTATTAGAATGTAATATAATTTATTAGAATGTAATCTAATTTATTAGAATGTAATAGAATGTAATAGAATTTAATAGAATTTAATAGAATTTAATAGAATTTAATTTAATTTAATAGAATTTAATACAATGTAGTATAGTTTAATAAAATTTAATAGAATTTAATAGAATGTTATAGAATTTAATAAAATTTAATAGAATTTAATAGAATGTAATAGAATTTAATAAAATTTAATAGAATTTAATAGAATGTTATAGAATTTAATAAAATTTAATAGAATTTAATAGAATGTAATAGAATTTAATAAAATTTAATAGAATTTAATAGAATTTAAAAAGAATTAAATAGAATTTAATGGAATTTAATACAATTTAATTGGTTGTAATAGAATGTAATAGAATGTAATAGAATGTAATAGAATGTAATAGAATGTAATAGAATGTAATAGAATGTAATAGAATGTAATAGAATGTAATAGAATGTAATATAATGTAATATAATTTAATAGAATGTAATATAATTTAATAGAATATAAAAGAATATTAATATAATTAAATAGAATTTAATAGAATTTAATAGAATTTAATAGAATGTAATAGAATGTAATAGAATGTAATAGAATGTAATAGAATGTAATAGAATGTAATAGAATGTAATAGAATGTAAAAGAATTTAATAGAATGTAATATAATGTAATAGAATTTAATAGAATTTAATAGAATTTAATAGAATTTAATAGAATTTAATAGAATTTAATAGAATGTATTAGAATTTAATAGAATTTAATAGAATTTAATAGAATTTAGTAGAATTTAATAGAATTTAATGGAATTTAATAGTATGTAATAGAATTTAATAGAATGTAATAGAATTTAATAGATTTTAATAGAATGAAATAGAATGTAATAGAAAGTAATAGAATGTAATATAATTTAATAGAATGTAATAGAATGTTATAGAATTCAATAGAATTTAATAGAATTTAATAGAATTTAATAGAATTTAATGGAATTTAATAGAATTTAATAGGATTTAATAGAATTTAATAGAATTTAATAGAATTTAATAGAATTTATTAGAATGTAATAGAATTTATTAGAATGTAATAGAATTTATTAGAATGTAATCTAATTTATTAGAATGTACTAGAATTTAATTGAATTTAATAAAATTTAATAGAATTTATTAGAATTTATTATAATTTAATAGAATTCAATAGAATTTAATAGAATATAATAGCATTTAATAGAATTTAATAGAATTTAATAGAATTTAATAGAATTTAATAGAATTTAATACAATGTAATATAGTTTAATAGCATTTAATACAATGTAATATAATTTAATAGCATGTCATAGAATTTAATAGAATTTAATAGAATGTAATAGAATTTAATAGAATGTAATAGAATGTAATAGAATTTAATAGAATTTAATAGAATTTAATAGAATTTAATAGAATTTAATAGAATTTAATAGAATGTTATAGAATTTAATAGAATTTAATAGAATTTAAAAAGAATTAAATATAATTTAATAGAATTTAATAGAATTTAATAGAATTTAATAGAATTTAATAGAATTTAATAGAATTTATTAGAATGTAATAGAATGTAATATAATTTAATAGAATGTAATATAATGTAATAGAATGTAATAGAATGTAATAGAATATAATAGAATGTAATAGAATGTAATAGAATGTAATAGAATGTAATTGAATGTAATAGAATGTAATAGAATGTAATAGAATGTAATAGAATGTAATATAATGTAATATAATGTAATAGAATGTAATAGAATGTAATAGAATGTAATAGAATGTAATAGAATGTAATAGAATGTAATAGAATGTAATAGCATTTAATAGAATGTAATAGAATGTAATATAATGTAATAGAATGCAATATAATTTAATAGAATGTAATAGAATTTAATAGAATGTATTAGAATGTAATATAATGTAATATAATTTAATAGAATATAATAGAATGTAATATAATTTAATATAATTTAATAGAATTTATTAGAATGTAATAGAATTTAATAGAATTTAATAGAATGTAATATAATGTAATATAATGTAATATAATGTAATAGAATGTAATAGAATGTAATAGAATTTATTAGAATGTAATAGAATGTAATAGAATTTAACAGAATTTAATAGAATTTATTAGAATTTAATAGAATGTGATAGAATTTAATAGAATGTAATACAACTTATTAGAATGTAATAGAATATAATAGAATTTAATATAATGTAATATAATGTAATATAATGTAATATAATGTAATATAATGTAATAGAATTTAATATAATTTAATAGAATTTAATATAATGTAATATAATGTAATGGAATGTAATAGAATGTAATAGAATGTAATATAATAGTATGTTATAGAATTTAATAGAATTTAATAGAATTTAATAGAATTTAATACAATGTAATATAGTTTAATAGCATTTAATACAATGTAATATAATTTAATAGCATGTCATAGAATTTAATAGAATTTAATAGAATGTAATAGAATTTAATAGAATGTAATAGAATGTAATAGAATGTAATAGAATTTAATAGAATTTAATAGAATTTAATAGAATTTAATAGAATTTAAAAAGAATTAAATAGAATGTAATAGAATGTAATATAATTTAATAGAATGTAATATAATGTAATAGAATGTCATAGAATGTAATATAATGTAATAGAATGTAATAGAATGTAATGGAACTTAATATAATTTAATAGTATGTAATAGAATGTAATAGAATTTAATAGAATATAAAAGAATATTAATATAATTAAATAGAATTTAATAGAATTTAATAGAATTTAATAGAATGTAATAGAATGTAATAGAATGTAATAGAATGTAATAGAATGTAAAAGAATTTAATAGAATGTAATAGAATTTAATAGAATTTAATAGAATTTATTAGAATGTAATAGAATTTAATAGAATGTAATAGAATTTATTATAATGTAATCTAATTTATTAGAATGTAATAGAATTTAATAGAATTTAATAGAATTTAATAGAATTTATTAGAATGTAATAGAATGTAATTGAATTTAATAGAATTTAATAGAATTTATTAGAATTTATTAGAATGTAATAGCATTTAATAGAATTCAATAGAATTTAATAGAATTTAATAGAATTTAATAGAATTTAATAGAATTTATTAGAATGTAATATAATTTATTAGAATGTAATCTAATTTATTAGAATGTAATAGAATGTAATAGAATTTAATAGAATTTAATAGAATTTAATAGAATTTAATTTAATTTAATAGAATTTAATACAATGTAGTATAGTTTAATAGCATTTAATAGAATGTAACATAATTTAATAGAATTTAATAGCATGTAATAGAATGTAATAGAATTTAATAGAATTTAATAGAATTTAATAGAATTTAATAGAATTTAATAGAATTTAATAGAATTTAATAGAATTTAATAGAATTTAATAGAATTTAATTGAATGTAATAGAATGTAATACAATTTATTAGAATGTAATATAATGTAATAGAATTTAATAGAATTTAATAGAGTTTAATAGAATGTAATAGAATTTAATAAAATTTAATAGAATTTAATAGAATGTTATAGAATTTAATAGAATTTAATAGAATTTAAAAGAATTAAATAGAATGTAATAGAATTTAATAGAATTTAATAGAATTTAATAGAATTTAATAGAATTTAATTGAATGTAATAGAATGTAATACAATTTATTAGAATGTAATATAATGTAATAGAATTTAATAGAATTTAATAGAGTTTAATAGAATGTAATAGAATTTAATAGAATTTAATAGAATTTAATAGAATTTAATTTAATTTAATAGAATTTAATACAATGTAGTATAGTTTAATAGCATTTAATAGAATGTAACATAATTTAATAGAATTTAATAGCATGTAATAGAATGTAATAGAATTTAATAGAATTTAATAGAATTTAATAGAATTTAATAGAATTTAATAGAATTTAATAGAATTTAATAGAATTTAATAGAATTTAATTGAATGTAATAGAATGTAATACAATTTATTAGAATGTAATATAATGTAATAGAATTTAATAGAATTTAATAGAGTTTAATAGAATGTAATAGAATTTAATAAAATTTAATAGAATTTAATAGAATGTTATAGAATTTAATAGAATTTAATAGAATTTAAAAAGAATTAAATAGAATGTAATAGAATTTAATAGAATTTAATAGAATTTAATAGAATTTAATAGAATTTAATTGAATGTAATAGAATGTAATAGAATTTAATAGAATTTAATAGAATTTAATCGAATTTAATTGGTTGTAATAGAATGTAATAGAATGTAATAGAATGTAATAGAATGTAATAGAATGTAATAGAATGTAATAGAATGTAATAGAATGTAATAGAATGTAATAGAATTTAATAGAATATATTAGAATATAATAGAATTTAATAGAATATAATAGGATGTAATAGAATTTAATAGAATGTAATAGAATGTAATAGAATTTAATAGAATTTAATAGAATTTAATCGAATGTAATAGAATGTAATAGAATGTAATAGAATGTAATAGAATGTAATAGAATGTAATAGAATGTAATATAATGTAATAGAATGTAATAGAATGTAATAGAATGTAATAAGAATTTAATAGAATTTAATATAATGTAATATAATGTAATATAATGTAATATAATGTAATATAATGTAATATAATGTAATATAATATAATATAATGTAATAGAATGTAATAGAATTTAATAGAATTTATTAGGATGTAATATAATGTAATATAATTTAATAGAATTTAATAGAATGTAATATAATATAATATAATGTAATAGAATGTAATAGAATTTAATAGAATGTAATAGAATTTATTAGAATGTAATAGAATGTAATAGAATTTAACAGAATTTAATAGAATTTATTAAAATTTAATAGGATGTGATAGAATTTAATAGAATGTAATACAAATTATTAAAATGTAATATAATATAATAGAATTTAATAGAATTTAATATAATTTAATATAATTTAATAGAATTTAATAGAATTTAATAGAATTTAATAGAATTTAATAGAATTTAATAGAATTTAATAGAATTTAATAGAATTTAATAGAATTTAATAGAATTTAAAAAGAATTAAATAGAATTTAATAGTATTTAATAGAATTTAATAGAATTTAAATAGAATGTAATACAATTTATTAGAATGTAATAGAATGTAATAGAATGTAATAGAATGCAATAGAATGTAATAGAATGTAATAGAATGTAATAGAATGTAATAGAATGTAATAGAATGTAATAGAATGTAATAGAATGTAATAGAATGTAATAGAATGTAATAGAATGTAATAGAATGTAATAGAATGTAATAGAATGTAATAGAATGTAATAGAATGTAATATAATGTAATAGAATGTAATAGAATGTAATAGAATGTAGTAGAATTTAATAGAATGTAGTAGAATTTTATATAATTTAATAGAATTTAATAGAATGTAATATAATATAATATAATGTAATAGAATGTAATAGAATTTAATAGAATGTAATAGAATATATTAGAATGTAATAGAATTTAAAGAATTTAACAGAATTTAATAGAATTTATTAGAATTTAATAGAATGTAATAGCATTTAATAGATTTTAATATAATGTAATAGAATGTAATAGAATGTAATAGAATGTAATAGAATGTAATAGAATGTAATAGAATGTAATAGAATGTAATAGAATGTATAGAATTTAATAGAATTTAATAGAATTTAATAGAATTTAATAGAATT
>OZ038313.1:30408500-30423500 GCA_964035775.1 Osedax frankpressi
AATTCTATTACATTCTATTACATTCTATTAAATTCTATTACATTCTATTAAATTCTATTACATTCTATACTACAATTCTATTAAATTCTATTACATTCTATTAAATTCTTTTACATTATATTAAATTCTATTACATTCTATTACATTCTATAAATTCTATTCATTAATTCTATTAAATTCTATTAAATTCTATTAAATTCTATTACATTCTATTACATTCTATTAAATTCTATTAAATTCTATTAAATTCTATTAAATTCTATTAAATTCTATTACTTTCTATTACATTCTAATAAATTCTAATACATTCTATTAAATTCTATTAAATTCTATAAATTCTATTACATTCTATTAAATTCTATTAAATTCTATTAAATTCTATTAAATTCTATTAAATTCTATTAATTCTATTAAATTCTATTAAATTCTATTAAATTCTATTAAATTCTATTACTTTCTATTACATTCTAATATATTCTAATAAATTCTATTAAATTCTATTACTTTCTATTACATTCTAATATATTCTAATAAATTCTATTAAATTCTATTAAATTCTATTAAATTCTATTACATTCTATTAAATTCTATTACATTCTATTAAATTCTATTAAATTCTATTACATTCTATTAAATTCTATTAAATTCTATTACATTCTATTAAATTCTTTTACATTATATTACATTCTATTACATTATATTACATTCTATTAAATTCTTTTACATTATATTACATTCTATTACATTATATTACATTCTATTAAATTATATTACATTCTATTAAATTATATTACATTCTATTAAATTCTATTACATTCTATTACATTCTATTAAATTCTATAACATTCTATTAAATTCTATTACAATCTATTAAATTCTATTAAATTCTATTAAATTCTATTTAATTCTATTAAATTCTATTAAATTCTATTTAATTCTATTAAATTCTATTAAATTCTATTAAATTCTATTAAATTATATTATATTCAATTAAATTCTATTAAATTCTAATACATTATATTACATTCTATTACATTCTATTACATTCTATTAAATTCTATTAAATTCTATTAAATTCTATTAAATTCTATTAAATTCTATTACATTCTATTAAATTCGATTAAATTCTATTAAATTCTATTAAATTCTATTAAATTCTATTAAATTCTATTAAATTCTATTAAATTCTATTAAATTCGATTACATTGTATTGCATTATATTACATTATATTACATTCTATTACATTCTACTTAATTCTATTACATTCTATTACATTCTATTAACATTCTATTACATTCTATTACATTCTATTACATTCTATTACATTCTATTACATTATATTACATTCTATTACATTCTATTACATTCTATTACATTCTATTACATTCTATTACATTCTATTACATTCTATTACATTCTATTACATTCTATTACATTCTATTACATTATATTACATTCTATTACATTCTATTACATTCTATTACATTCTATTACATTCTATTACATTATATTACATTCTATTACATTATATTACATTCTATTACATTCTATTACATTCTATTACATTCTATTACATTCTATTACATTCTATACATTCTATTACATTATATTACATTTCTATTACATTCTATTACATTCTATTATAAATTCTATTAAATTATATTACATTATATTCAATTCTATTAAATTCTATTAAGTTCTATTACGTTCTATTAAATTCTATTACATTCTATTACATTATATTACATTCTATTACATTCTATTACATTCTATTACATTCTATTACATTCTATTACATTCTATTACATTATATTACATTATATTACATTATATTACATTCTATTAAATTCTATTACGTTCTATTACATTCTATTACATTCTATTACATTCTATTACATTCTATTACATTCTATTACATTCTATTACATTCTATTACATTCTATTACATTCTATTACATTCTATTACATTCTATTACATTCTATTACATTCTATTACATTCTATTACATTCTATTACATTCTATTACATTCTATTACATTCTATTACATTCTATTACATTCTATTACATTCTATTACATTCTATTACATTCTATTACATTCTATTACATTCTATTACATTCTATTACATTCTATTACATTCTATTACATTCTATTACATTCTATTACATTCTATTACATTCTATTACATTCTATTACATTCTATTACATTCTATTACATTCTATTACATTCTATTACATTCTATTACATTCTATTACATTCTATTACATTCTATTACATTCTATTACATTCTATTACATTCTATTACATTCTATTACATTCTATTACATTCTATTACATTCTATTACATCTATTACATTCTATTACATTCTATTACATTCTATTACATTCTATTACATTCTATTACATTCTATTACATTCTATTACATCTATTACATTCTATTACATTCTATTACATTCTATTACATTCTATTACATTCTATTACATTCTATTACATTCTATTACATTCTATTACATTCTATTACATTCTATTACATTCTATTACATTCTATTACATTCTATTACATTCTATTACATTCTATTACATTCTATTACATTCTATTACATTCTATTACATTCTATTACATTCTATTACATTCTATTACATTCTATTACATTCTATTACATTCTATACATTCTATTACATTCTATTACATTCTATTACATTCTATTACATTCTATTACATTCTATTACATTCTATTACATTCTATTACATTCTATTACATTCTATTACATTCTATTACATTCTATTACATTCTATTACATTCTATTACATGCTATTACATTCTATTACATTCTATTACATTCTATTACATTCTATTACATTCTATTACATTCTATTACATTCTATTACATTCTATTACATTCTATTACATTCTATTACATTCTATTACATTCTATTACATTCTATTACATTCTATTACATTCTATTACATTCTATTACATTCTATTACATTCTATTACATTCTATTACATTCTATTACATTCTATTACATTCTATTACATTCTATTACATTCTATTACATTCTATTACATTCTATTACATTCTATTACATTCTATTACATTCTATTACATTCTATTACATTATATTACATTCTATTACATTCTATTACATTATATTACATTATATTACATTATATTACATTCTATTACATTCTATTACATTCTATTACATTTTATTACATTCTATTACATTATATTACATTATATTACATTTTATTAAATTCTATTAAATTCTTTTAAATTCTATTATATTCCATTAAATTCTAATAAATTCTATTAAATTCTATTAAATTCTATTAAATTCTATTAAATTCTATTAAATTCTATTAAATTCTATTAAATTCTATTAAATTCTATTACATTCTATTACATTCTATTACATTCTATTACATTCTATTACATTATATTACATTCTATTACATTCTATTACATTATATTACATTCTATTACATTCTATTACATTCTATTACATTCTATTACATTCTATTACATTATATTACATTATATTACATTATATTACATTCTATTAAATTCTATTACATTCTATTACATTCTATTACATTCTATTACATTCTGTTACATTCTATTACATTCTATTACATCTATTACATTCTATTACATTCTATTACATTATATTACATTCTATTACATTCTATTACATTATATTACATTCTATTACATTCTATTACATTCTATAACATTCTATTACATTCTATTACATTATATTACATTCTATTACATTCTATTACATTCTATTACATTCTATTACATTCTATTACATTATATTGCATTCTATTACATTCTATTACATTCTATTACATTCTATTACATTCTATTACATTCTATTACATTCTATTACATTCTATTACATTCTATTACATTCTATTACATTCTATTACATTCTATTACATTCTATTACATTCTATTACATTCTATTACATTCTATTACATTCTATTACATTCTATTACATTCTATTACATTCTATTACATTCTATTACATTCTATTACATTCTATTACATTCTATTAAATTCTATTACATTCTATTACATTCTATTACATTCTATTACATTCTATTACATTCTATTACATTCTATTACATTATATTACATTCTATTACATTCTATTACATTCTATTACATTCTATTACATTCTATTACATTCTATTACATTCTATTACATTCTATTACATTCTATTACATTCTATTACATTCTATTACATTCTATTACATTCTATTACATTCTATTACATTCTATTACATTCTATTACATTCTATTACATTCTATTACATTCTATTACATTCTATTACATTCTATTACATTCTATTACATTCTATTACATTCTATTACATTCTATTACTTACATTCTATTACATTCTATTACATTCTATTACATTATATTACATTCTATTACATTCTATTACATTCTATTACATTATATTACATTCTATTACATTCTATTACATTCTATTATATTCTATTACATTCTATTACATTCTATTACATTCTATTACATTCTATTACATTCTATTACATTCTATTACATATATTACCTATTACATTCTATTACATTCTATTACATTCTATTACATTCTATTAAATTCTTTTACATTCTATTACATTCTAATAAATTCTATTAAATTCTATTACATTCTATTAAATTCAATTAAATTCTATTAAATTCTATTAAATTCTATTAAATTCTATTACATTCTATTACATTCTATTAAATTCTATTAAATTCTATTAAATTCTATTAAATTCTATTAAATTCTATTACTTTCTATTACATTCTAATAAATTCTAATACATTCTATTAAATTCTATTAAATTCTATTAAATTCTATTACATTCTATTAAATTCTATTAAATTCTATTAAATTTTATTAAATTCTATTAAATTCTATTAAATTCTATTAAATTCTATTAAATTCTATTACATTCTATTACATTCTATTAAATTCTATTAAATTCTATTAAATTCTATTAAATTCTATTAAATTCTATTAAATTCTATTACTTTCTATACATTCTAATAAATTCTAATAAATTCTATTAAATTCTATTAAATTCTAATAAATTCTATTAAATTCTATTAAATTCTATTAAATTCTATTAAATTCTATTAAATTCTATTAAATTCTATTACATTCTATTAAATTCTATTACATTCTATTAAATTCTATTAAATTCTATTACATTCTATTAAATTCTATTAAATTCTATTACATTCTATTAAATTCTTTTACATTATATTACATTCTATTACATTATATTACATTCTATTAAATTATATTACATTCTATTAAATTCTATTACATTCTATTACATTCTATTACATTCTATTAAATTCTATTACATTCTATTAAATTCTATTAAATTCTATTACATTCTATTAAATTCTATTAAATTCTATTACATTCTATTAAATTCTTTTACATTATATTAAATTCTTTTACATTCTATTACATTCTAATAAATTCTATTAAATTCTATTACATTCTATTAAATTCAATTAAATTCTATTAAATTCTATTAAATTCTATTAAATTCTATTACATTCTATTACATTCTATTAAATTCTATTAAATTCTATTAAATTCTATTAAATTCTATTAAATTCTATTACTTTCTATTACATTCTAATAAATTCTAATACATTCTATTAAATTCTATTAAATTCTATTAAATTCTATTACATTCTATTAAATTCTATTAAATTCTATTAAATTCTATTAAATTCTATTAAATTCTATTAAATTCTATTAAATTCTATTAAATTCTATTACTTTCTATTACATTCTAATATATTCTAATAAATTCTATTAAATTCTATTACTTTCTATTACATTCTAATATATTCTAATAAATTCTATTAAATTCTATTAAATTCTATTAAATTCTATTACATTCTATTAAATTCTATTACATTCTATTAAATTCTATTAAATTCTATTATATTCTATTAAATTCTATTAAATTCTATTACATTCTATTAAATTCTTTTACATTATATTACATTCTATTACATTATATTACATTCTATTAAATTCTTTTACATTATATTACATTCTATTACATTATATTACATTCTATTAAATTATATTACATTCTATTAAATTATATTACATTCTATTAAATTCTATTACATTCTATTACATTCTATTAAATTCTATAACATTCTATTAAATTCTATTACAATCTATTAAATTCTATTAAATTCTATTAAATTCTATTTAATTCTATTAAATTCTATTAAATTCTATTTAATTCTATTAAATTCTATTAAATTCTATTAAATTCTATTAAATTATATTATATTCAATTAAATTCTATTAAATTCTAATACATTATATTACATTCTATTACATTCTATTACATTCTATTACATTCTATTACATTCTATTACATTCTATTACATTATATTACATTCTATTACATTCTATTACATTCTATTACATTCTATTACATTCTATTACATTCTATTACATTATATTACATTCTATTACATTCTATTACATTCTATTACATTCTATTACATTCTATTACATTCTATTACATTCTATTACATTCTATTACATTCTATTACATTCTATTACATTATATTACATTCTATTAAATTCTATTAAATTATATTACATTATATTCAATTCTATTAAATTCTATTAAGTTCTATTACGTTCTATTAAATTCTATTACATTCTATTACATTATATTACATTCTATTACATTCTATTACATTCTATTACATTCTATTACATTCTATTACATTATATTACATTATATTACATTATATTACATTCTATTAAATTCTATTACATTCTATTACATTCTATTACATTCTATTACATTCTATTACATTCTATTACATTCTATTACATTCTATTACATTCTATTACATTCTATTACATTCTATTACATTATATTACATTCTATTACATTCTATTACATTCTATTACATTCTATTACATTCTATTACATTATATTACATTCTATTACATTCTATTACATTCTATTACATTCTATTACATTCTATTACATTCTATTACATTCTATTACATTCTATTACATTCTATTACATTCTATTACATTCTATTACATTCTATTACATTCTATTACATTCTATTACATTCTATTACATTATATTACATTCTATTACATTCTATTACATTCTATTACATTCTATTACATTCTATTAAATTCTATTACATTCTATTACATTCTATTACATTCTATTACATTCTATTACATTCTATTACATTCTATTACATTCTATTACATTCTATTACATTCTATTACATTCTATTACATTCTATTACATTCTATTACATCCTATTACATTCTATTACATTATATTACATTCTATTACATTCTATTACATTCTATTACATTCTATTACATTCTATTACATTCTATTACATTCTATTACATTCTATTACATTCTATTACATTCTATTACATTCTATTACATTCTATTACATTCTATTACATTCTATTACATTATATTACATTCTATTAAATTCTATTAAATTATATTACATTATATTCAATTCTATTAAATTCTATTAAGTTCTATTACGTTCTATTAAATTCTATTACATTCTATTACATTATATTACATTCTATTACATTCTATTACATTCTATTACATTCTATTACATTCTATTACATTCTATTACATTCTATTACATTATATTACATTATATTACATTATATTACATTCTATTAAATGCTATTACATTCTATTACATTCTATTACATTCTATTACATTCTATTACATTCTATTACATTCTATTACATTCTATTACATTCTATTACATTCTATTACATTCTATTACATTATATTACATTCTATTACATTCTATTACATTCTATTACATTCTATTACATTCTATTACATTCTATTACATTCTATTACATTCTATTACATTCTATTACATTCTATTACATTCTATTACATTCTATTACATTCTATTACATTCTATTACATTCTATTACATTCTATTACATTCTATTACATTCTATTACATTCTATTACATTCTATTACATTCTATTACATTCTATTACATTCTATTACATTCTATTACATTCTATTACATTCTATTACATTCTATTACATTCTATTACATTCTATTACATTCTATTACATTCTATTACATTCTATTACATTCTATTACATTCTATTACATTCTATTACATTCTATTACATTCTATTACATTCTATTACATTCTATTACATTCTATTACATTCTATTACATTCTATTACATTCTATTACATTCTATTACATTCTATTACATTCTATTACATTCTATTACTTTCTATTACATTATATTACATTCTATTACATTCTATTACATTCTATTACATTCTATTACATTCTATTACATTCTATTACATTCTATTACATTCTATTACATTCTATTACATTCTATTACATTCTATTACATTCTATTACATTCTATTACATGCTATTACATTCTATTACATTCTATTACATTCTATTACATTCTATTACATTCTATTACATTCTATTACATTCTATTACATTCTATTACATTCTATTACATTCTATTACATTCTATTACATTCTATTACATTCTATTACATTCTATTACATTCTATTACATTCTATTACATTCTATTACATTCTATTACATTCTATTACATTCTATTACATTCTATTACATTCTATTACATTCTATTACATTCTATTACATTCTATTACATTCTATTACATTCTATTACATTCTATTACATTATATTACATTCTATTACATTCTATTACATTCTATTACATTCTATTACATTCTATTACATTATATTACATTCTATTACATTCTATTACATTCTATTACATTCTATTACATTCTATTACATTCTATTACATTCTATTACATTCTATTACATTATATTACATTCTATTACATTCTATTACATTATATTACATTATATTACATTATATTACATTCTATTACATTCTATTACATTCTATTACATTCTATTACATTCTATTAAATTCTATTACATTATATTACATTTTATTAAATTCTATTAAATTCTTTTAAATTCTATTATATTCCATTAAATTCTAATAAATTCTATTAAATTCTATTAAATTCTATTAAATTCTATTAAATTCTATTAAATTCTATTAAATTCTATTAAATTCTATTACATTCTATTACATTCTATTAAATTCTATTAAATTCTATTAAATTCTATTACATTCTAATAAATTCTAATACATTCTATTAAATTCTATTACATTCTAATAAATTCTAATATATTCTATTAAATTCTATTACATTCTATTACATTTTATTACATTCTATTAAATTCTATTACATTCTATTAAATTCAATTAAATTCTATTACATTCTATTAAATTCTATTAAATTCTATTACATTCTATTAAATTCTTTTACATTCTATTACATTCTAATAAATTCTATTAAATTCTATTACATTCTATTAAATTCAATTAAATTCTATTAAATTCTATTAAATTCTATTAAATTCTATTACATTCTAATAAATTCTATTACATTCTATTAAGTTCTTTTAAATTCTATTACATTCTAATAAATTCTATTACATTCTATTAAATTCTATTACATTCTATTAAATTCTATTATATTCTATTACATTCTAATAAATTGTATTACATTCTATTAAATTCTATTACATTCTATTAAATTCTATTAAATTCTATTAAATTCTATTACATTCTATTACATTCTAATAAATTGTATTAAATTCTATTACATTATATTACATGCTATTAAATTCTATTAAATTCTATTACATTCTATTAAATGCTATTAAATTATATTACATTGTATTAAATTGTATTAAATTCTATTAAATTCTATTAAAATCTATTAAATTCTATTACATTCTAATAAATTGTATTACATTCTATTAAATTCTATTACATTCTATTAAATTCTAATAAATTCTATAAAGTTATATTAAATTCTATTACATTCTATTACATTCTATTACATTCTAATAAATTTTATTAAATTCTATTAAATTCTATTAAATTCTATTAAATTCTATTAAATTCTATTAAATTCTATTACTTTCTATTACATTCTAATAAATTCTAATACATTCTATTAAATTCTATTAAATTCTATTAAATTCTATTAAATTCTATTACATTCTATTAAATTCTATTAAATTCTATTAAATTCTATTAAATTCTATTAAATTCTATTAAATTCTATTAAATTCTATTAAATTCTATTATATTCTATTACATTCTATTAAATTCTATTAAATTCTATTACATTCTATTACATTCTATTACATTCTATTACATTCTATTACATTCTATTACATTATATTACATTCTATTACATTCTATTACATTCTATTACATTCTATTACATTATATTACATTATATTACATTCTATTACATTCTATTACATTCTATTACATTCTATTACATTCTATTACATTCTATTACATTCTATTACATTCTATTACATTCTATTACATTCTATTACATTCTATTACATTCTATTAAATTCTATTAAATTCTATTAAATTCTATTAAATTCTTTTACATTATATTACATTCTATTACATTATATTACATTCTATTAAATTATATTACATTCTATTAAATTATATTACATTCTATTAAATTCTATTACATTCTATTACATTCTATTAAATTATATTACATTCTATTATATTCTATTAAATTCTATTTCATTCTAATACATTCTATTAAATTCTATTAAATTCTATTAAATTCTATTAAATTCTATTAAATTCTATTAAATTCTATTTCATTCTAATACATTCTATTACATTCTATTACATTCTATTATATTCTATTACATTCTATTACATTCTATTACATTCTATTACATTCTATTACATTTTATTACATTATATTAAATTCTTTTAAATTCTATTATATTCCATTAAATTCTAATAAATTCTATTAAATTCTATTAAATTCTATTAAATTCTATTAAATTCTATTAAATTCTATTAAATTCTATTAAATTCTATTACATTCTATTACATTCTATTAAATTCTATTAAATTCTATTAAATTCTATTACATTCTAATAAATTCTAATACATTCTATTAAATTCTATTACATTCTAATAAATTCTAATACATTCTATTAAATTCTATTACATTCTATTACATTCTATTAAATTCTATTAAATTCTATTACATTCTATTAAATTCTATTAAATTCTATTAAATTAAATTCTATTAAATTAAATTCTATTAAATTAAATTCTATTAAATTCTATTACATTCTATTAAATTCTATTAAATTCTATTAAATTCTATTAAATTCTATTAAATTCTATTAAATTCTATTAAATTCTATTAAATTCTATTAAATTCTATTAAATTCTATCAAATTCTATTAAATTCTATTAAATTCTATTAAATTATATTACATTCTATTAATTCTATTAAATTCTATTAAATTTTATTAAATTTTATTAAATTCTATTAAATTCTATTAAATTCTATTACTTTCTATTACATTCTAATAAATTCTATAACATTCTATTACATTCTATCACATTCTATTATTACATTCTATTACATTCTATTACATTCTATTACATTCTATTACATTTTATTACATTCTATTACATTCTATTACATTCTATTACATTCTATTACATTCTATTACATTCTATTACATTCTATTACATTCTATTACATTCTATTACATTCTATTACATTCTATTACATTCTATTACATTCTATTACATTCTATTACATTCTATTACATTCTATTACATTCTATTACATTCTATTACATTCTATTACATTATATTACATTCTATTACATTCTATTACATTCTATTACATTCTATTACATTCTATTACATTCTATTACATTCTATTACATTCTATTACATTCTATTACATTCTATTACATTCTATTACATTCTATTACATTCTATTACATTCTATTACATTCTATTACATTCTATTACATTCTATTACATTCTATTACATTCTATTACATTCTATTACATTCTATTACATTCTATTACATTATATTACATTCTATTACATTATATTACATTCTATTACATTCTATTACATTCTATTACATTCTATTACATTCTATTACATTCTATTACATTCTATTACATTCTATTACATTCTATTACATTCTATTACATTCTATTACATTCTATTACATTCTATTACATTCTATTACATTCTATTACATTCTATTAAATTCTATTAAATTCTATTAAATTCTATTACATTCTATTACATTCTAATAAATTACATTACATTCTATTACATTCTATTACATTCTAATAAATTACATTACATTCTATTACATTCTATTAAATTCTATTAAATTCTATTAAATTCTATTAAATTCTATTACATTCTATTACATTCTATTACATTCTATTACATTCTATTACATTCTATTACATTATATTACATTATATTAAATTCTATTACATTCTATTACATTATATTACATTCTATTAAATTCTATTAAATTCTATTAAATTCTATTAAATTCTATTAAATTCTATTACATTCTATTACATTCTATTACATTCTATTACATTCTATTACATTCTATTACATTCTATTACATTCTATTACATTCTATTACATTCTATTACATTCTATTACATTCTATTACATTCTATTAAATTATATTACATTATATTACATTCTATTACATTCTATTACATTCTATTACATTATATTAAATTCGATTAAATTCTATAACATTCTATTACATTCTAATAAATTCTATTACATTCTATTACATTCTATTACATTCTATTACATTCTATTACATTCTATTACATTATATTACATTATATTACATTATATTACATTCTATTACATTCTATTACATTCTATTACATTATATTACATTATATTACATTCTATTACATTCTATTACATTCTATTACATTCTATTACATTCTATTACATTATATTACATTCTATTACATTCTATTACATTCTATTACATTCTATTACATTCTATTAAATTCGATTAAATTCGATTAAATTCGATTAAATTCTATTACATTCTATTACATTCTATTACATTCTATTACATTCTATTACATTCTATTACATTCTATTACATTCTATTACATTCTATTACATTCTATTACATTCTATTACATTCTATTACATTCTATTACATTATATTACATTCTATTACATTCTATTACATTCTATTACATTCTATTACATTCTATTACATTCTATTACATTCTATTACATTCTATTACATTCTATTACATTCTATTACATTCTATTACATTCTATTACATTCTATTACATTCTATTACATTCTATTACATTCTATTACATTCTATTACATTCTATTACATTCTATTACATTCTATTACATTCTATTACATTCTATTACATTCTATTACATTCTATTACATTCTATTACATTCTATTACATTCTATTACATTCTATTACATTCTATTACATTCTATTACATTCTATTACATTCTATTACATTATATTACATTCTATTACATTCTATTACATTCTATTACATTATATTACATTCTATTACATTATATTACATTCTATTACATTCTATTACATTCTATTACATTCTATTACATTCTATTACATTCTATTACATTCTATTACATTCTATTACATTCTATTACATTCTATTACATTCTATTACATTCTATTACATTCTATTACATTCTATTACATTTTATTTAATAGAATTTAAACATTGCTTTCTTATTATATTATATTATAAAATATAAAATAAATTATTTTAGTTTAACTATTTATGACATTTGAAAAATAAATTATTATAGAATACTATTAATATATTGTTAAATTGTAAATTATATAATTATTTCATTTAATAATCATTTAACAGGTGACGATAAATACAAATGGTATAATATAGTTAATATAAATATTACTATATATATATATATATATATATATATATATATATAAATTAATAAACCGTTTAGCGTAGAAAATTTATTGGATATATTTTACTTATTATTAACAAAACCAAGATAAAAAAAATTATTATGAGAAAATTATTATTGAGATTATTATTATTGAGCAGGTTCTTATTACATTTTGTATTGAGATTTATTAGATTCTCTTATAATAAAACATAGTTCCATAATTTCATCAATCATTGGCTTATATAATAAGTAATTAAATTAATATAATAATACATAATTATAAATCTGCCTATTAAATATCTATAACTATCTTGAATCTTCGAATTTCATAATATAGTCATAAAGATATTGGTAAGTTTACATCATTTTATATGCATATTTAATTATTATATTATTTAATTATTAATTATTATATAAATTATATATTTATATAAATTATATGTGTTAAATGTACTATATACTGCGTAAATTAATATATTAATATGTACATAATAGTAGTCTATATATGTACATAGATAATAGTCTATTTATCCTATATATAATATTAGCCAGAATAATTAAGTATCTATGGTTTTCTAATTATTTTATTCAAAATTATTACGCGGCAAATAGAATATCATATATTACTTATTCAATATTAATTCACCAAGCTATTTACTATTTTGTTGAAATAATAAAAAATATCCGATCCAAGATTATGATAATTATTCGATTATGATAATTATGTGAAAAAGATTTGTTTTCTTCGAATATTACCTTTAATAATATAACCTTATATTCACGAATGGGCAATATAATTAATATATTTAAAAGTGAAACTATTTACAAACCCTTTATTACGAACAATTTTGAATTAATTCATTATTATTACATCTTTTAATAGTATTATCTACTGCTAATATTATACCCCATTTTAAAATATAGTAATACTATTTTTACTTTGTGTATAAATAAAATAATCAATTTAATTTAATTCAATGAATGGCTGAATAGATGAATGG
>OZ038313.1:30428500-30443500 GCA_964035775.1 Osedax frankpressi
TATATAATAGAACCTGAAAGGTAAATTAATTGATAAGATTTATGTGAATATATAATATATATATTATTATATTATATATATTATATAATATTTACTATAAAAGTAAATTATAAATTATAGATATTTCATAATTTTATAATGATTATGATAATAATTGTATATTTGTTATTATATATTTTATAATTAATGATTATATATAAGGTAATCAATTACTAAATTTAATATATATATATTTGTATTTATTATAGCCTTGAACAAGCTCTTTGTAATAATCGTATGTATAATTAATAATGTATAAAATAAACTGTTCTGTATTTTAAAATACTTCATATTTGATAGCATAATATAAAATTTGATATTAAAAATCCTAATTTACTGATTTGTATTATATTTTTATGTATTAATCTTATAGTAAAATTTTAGATAAATCACATATACAATCATTTATATATTAAATGTATCATATCTTATTAACAATACTTTAACAGCACAAGGTGCATTCCAAAGGTATATATGTAATGCATATACAAATTAATATATATATATATATATATATATATATATATATATATTAAAATAAATATTTAAATAAATGAATAGTTTATTAGAAATTGAAAATAATATACGTTGAATTACTTTATATATATTCATGCAAAATCAAGATTAACATTATAAATAAAAGACTTCCTAGAAAACGATTATTTTATATAAGGTCTAATAGAGAAAGCATTTTAGCTAAGTCCATATGGGTTTGCTCAATTACTAATATTTGATTTGTCTATATATTGTGATTTATTTAGATGTAATGTATTGAAATACAAAAATGTAATAACCTTTTAATATTCTCATCGAGTGATAATGAGTAATTAAATTTGAAATTATACGTAAACATTTTTAAGATCAAATATATTTTTCCTTATATAAAAACTATATTTTAATATTATATTTATGTTTATGAATTATATATAGTAAATCAATATCTTGATATATTTTCCTATTACGAAATAGATACTTCAAATAATAATACTATTATTAAGACTACTACTACTACTAACTACTGACTACTACTACTACTACTACTACTACTACTACTACTACTACTACTACTACTACTACTACTACTACTACTACTACTACTACTACTACTACTACTACTACTACTACTACTACTACTACTACTACTACTACTACTACTACTACTACTACTACTACTACTACTACTACTACTACTACTACTACTACTACTACTACTACTACTACTACTACTACTACTACTACTACTACTACTACTACTACTACTACTACTACTACTACTACTACTACTACTACTACTACTACTACTACTACTACTACTACTACTACTACTACTACTACTACTACTACTACTACTACTACTACTACTACTACTACTACTACTACTACTACTACTACTACTACTACTACTACTACTACTACTACTACTACTACTACTACTACTACTACTACTACTACTACTACTACTACTACTACTACTACTACTACTAATACTACTACTACTACTACTACTACTACTAATACTACTACTACTACTACTACTACTACTACTACTAATACTACTACTACTACTACTACTACTACTACTACTACTACTACTACTACTACTACTACTACTACTACTACTACTACTACTACTACTACTACTACTACTACTACTACTACTACTACTACTACTACTACTACTACTACTACTACTACTACTACTACTACTACTACTACTACTACTACTACTACTACTACTACTACTACTACTACTACTACTACTACTACTACTACTACTACTACTACTACTACTACTACTACTACTACTACTACTACTACTACTACTACTACTACTACTACTACTACTACTACTACTACTACTACTACTACTACTACTACTACTACTACTACTACTACTACTACTACTACTACTACTACTACTACTACTACTACTACTACTACCAATAATAATAATACTTTTACTATTACAATTAATACTTTTATAATAATACTCTTAATTTGTAGTAATAAAAGTGAATCGGGTTACTTTATATTAATCATTAAATACTTATTTATAATATTTCAATCGTATTTAACATAATATATGTTTACATTTTATTTATTCAATTAATAATAATTATAAATATATAATTAATTACAATAGAATATTATATTATATAAATATTATATATATAAATATTATATATCAAATATATATATATATTATAAAACATATGTCGTCTTTATAGAACGTATCCCGACAAAAAGGTATATATGTATTATACTTAATTATATATTACATTTGATTGTGATATTTAATATTCGATATAAATGAAAAATTTAAAATTAAATTATATATTAAATTTTGTAATGTATAGTTATAATTTATGAATTTAATATTAAGTTTAATTTATATTTTCATCGCATTTTTAATTTTTTTTATCAAAAGCCTACTAAACACAATTTCATTACTTTAAACATAAGATAATAATTAAAACTATATATAAATACATATAAATTATTTAATAATTTAAATTAATTATTATAATAATAATTTAGTATTGATGCAATTAATTTGAGTAAGTAAACTAAATAACTGAAATACTATAAAACATATATATATACTTATTTAAAATATATCATAATATTATGATATAATAATACTAGTTACTATATTAATACTTTTTTCTTTTATTTTCAAAATATTTAAGAGTATTATTAACAATTTAATTATGATACATAAAAAAGGACTTTACTTATATTTATTATACATTTTAATTCGTACATATTATTGTTTTGATTTGTAAATTATGATTATTATTATTAATGTATTATTAATGTATGTTTAATCTAATATATTTGTTATTATATATATTTCTTTTAACATTTGTTAATAGTGTAAACAGGATGTAAACATTTTATTCTAATTATTTATTATTATTATCAACAAACATACCTGAACTACATAATATATAATTAGAGGACAATATCTCCGTGAGCTTTTTAACTTCTATATATTCTATATATATAATTAATTTTATAAATATATTAAATTTAATAATTATATATAATAGAACCTGAAAGGTAAATTAATTGATAAGATTTATGTGAATATATAATATATATATTATTATATTATATATATTATATAATATTTACTATAAAAGTAAATTATAAATTATAGATATTTCATAATTTTATAATGATTATGATAATAATTGTATATTTGTTATTATATATTTTATAATTAATGATTATATATAAGGTAATCAATTACTAAATTTAATATATATATATTTGTATTTATTATAGCCTTGAACAAGCTCTTTGTAATAATCGTATGTATAATTAATAATGTATAAAATAAACTGTTCTGTATTTTTAAATACTTCATATTTGATAGCATAATATAAAATTTGATATTAAAAATCCTAATTTACTGATTTGTATTATATTTTTATGTATTAATCTTATAGTAAAATTTTAGATAAATCACATATACAATCATTTATATATTAAATTTATCATATCTTATTAACAATACTTTAACAGCACAAGGTGCATTCCAAAGGTATATATGTAATGCATATACAAATTAATATATATATATATATATATATATATTAAAATAAATATTTAAATAAATGAATAGTTTATTAGAAATTGAAAATAATATAGGTTGAATTACCTTAGGTTGAATTACCTATATTCATGCAAAATCAAGATTAACATTATAAATAAAAGACTTCCTAGAAAACGATTATTTTATATAAGGTCTAATAGAGAAAGCATTTTAGCTAAGTCCATATGGGTTTGCTCAATTACTAATATTTGATTTGTCTATATATTGTGATTTATTTAGATGTAATGTATTGAAATACAAAAATGTAATAACCTTTTAATATTCTCATCGAGTGATAATGAGTAATTAAATTTGAAATTATACGTAAACATTTTTAAGATCAAGTATATTTTTCCTTATATAAAAACTATATTTTAATATTATATTTATGTTTATGAATTATATATAGTAAATCAATATCTTGATATATTTTCCTATTACGAAATAGATACTTCAAATAATAATACTATTATTAAGACTACTACTACTACTAACTACTGACTACTACTACTACTACTACTACTACTACTACTACTACTACTACTACTACTACTACTACTACTACTACTACTACTACTACTACTACTACTACTACTACTACTACTACTACTACTACTACTACTACTACTACTACTACTACTACTACTACTACTACTACTACTACTACTACTACTACTACTACTACTACTACTACTACTACTACTACTACTACTACTACTACTACTACTACTACTACTACTACTACTACTACTACTACTACTACTACTACTACTACTACTACTACTACTACTACTACTACTACTACTACTACTACTACTACTACTACTACTACTACTACTACTACTACTACTACTACTACTACTACTACTACTACTACTACTACTACTACTACTACTACTACTACTACTACTACTACTACTACTACTACTACTACTACTACTACTACTACTACTACTACTACTACTACTACTACTACTACTACTACTACTACTACTACTACTACTACTACTACTACTATTCCTACCACAACTACTACTACAACAACTACTACTACGAATACTACAACTACTACTACTACTACTACTACTTCTACTACTACTACTACTACTACTACTACTACTACTACTACTACTACTACTACTACTACTACTACTACTACTACTACTACTACTACTACTACTACTACTCATACTATTACTACTACTACTACTTCTACTACTACTACTACTACTACTACTACTACTACTACTACTACTACTACTACTACTACTACTACTACTACTACTACTACTACTACTACTACTACTACTACTACTACTACTACTACTACTACTACTACTACTACTACTACTACTACTACTACTACTACTACTACTACTACTACTACTACTACTACTACTACTACTACTACTACTACTACTACTACTACTACTACTACTACTACTACTACTACTACTACTACTACTACTACTACTACTACTACTACTACTACTACTACTACTACTACTACTACTACTACTACTACTACTACTACTACTACTACTACTACTACTACTACTACTACTACTACTACTACTACTACTACTACTACTACTACTACTACTACTACTACTACTACTACTACTACTACTACTACTACTACTACTACTACTACTACTACTACTACTACTACTACTACTACTACTACTACTACTACTACTACTACTACTACTACTACTACTACTACTACTACTACTACTACTACTACTACTACTACTACTACTACTACTACTACTACTACTACTACTACTACTACTACTACTACTACTACTACTACTACTACTACTACTACTACTACTACTACTACTACTACTACTACTACTACTACTACTACTACTACTACTACTACTACTACTACTACTACTACTACTACTACTACTACTACTACTACTACTACTACTACTACTACTACTACTACTACTACTAATACTACTACTACTACTACTACAACTACTAATACTACTACTACTACTACTACTACTACTAATACTACTACTACTACTATTACTACTACTACTACTACTACTACTACTACTACTACTACTACTACTACTACTACTACTACTACTACTACTACTACTACTACTACTACTACTACTACTACTACTACTACTACTACTACTACTACTACTACTACTACTACTACTACTACTACTACTACTACTTCTACTACTACTACTACTACTACTACTACTACTACTACTACTACTACTACTACTACCAATAATAATAATACTTTTACTATTACAATTAATACTTTTATAATAATACTCTTAATTTGTAGTAATAAAAGTGAATCGGGTTACTTTATATTAATCATTAAATACTTATTTATAATATTTCAATCGTATTTAACATAATATATGTTTACATTTTATTTATTCAATTAATAATAATTATAAATATATAATTAATTACAATAGAATATTATATTATATAAATATTATATATATAAATATTATATATCAAATATATATATATATTATAAAACATATGTCGTCTTTATAGAACGTATCCCGACAAAAAGGTATATATGTATTATACTTAATTATATATTACATTTAATTGTGATATTTAATATTCGATATAAATGAAATATTTAAAATTAAATTATATATTAAATATTGTAATGTGTAGTTATAATTTATGAATTTAATATTAAGTTTAATTTATATTTTCATCGCATTTTTAATTTTTTTTATCAAAAGCCTACTAAACACAATTTCATTACTTTAAACATAAGATAATAATTAAAACTATATATAAATACATATAAATTATTTAATAATTTAAATTAATTATTATAATAATAATTTAGTATTGATGCAATTAATTTGAGTAAGTAAACTAAATAACTGAAATACTATAAAACATATATATATACTTATTTAAAATATATCATAATATTATGATATAATAATACTAGTTACTATATAAATACTTTTTTCTTTTATTTTCAAAATATTTAAGAGTATTATTAACAATTTAATTATGATACATAAAAAAGGACTTTACTTATATTTATTATACATATTAATTCGTACATATTATTGTTTTGATTTGTAAATTATGATTATTATTATTAATGTATTATTAATGTATGTTTAATCTAATATATTTGTTATTATATATATTTCTTTTAACATTTGTTAATAGTGTAAACAGGATGTAAACATTTTATTCTAATTATTTATTATTATTATCAACAAACATACCTGAACTACATAATATAAAATTAGAGGACAATTTCTCCGTGAGCTTTTTAACTTCTATATATTCTATATATATAATTAATTTTATAAATATATTAAATTTAATAATTATATATAATAGAACCTGAAAGGTAAATTAATTGATAAGATTTATGTGAATATATAATATATATATTATTATATTATATATATTATATAATATTTACTTTAAAAGTAAATTATAAATTATAGATATTTCATAATTTTATAATGATTATGATAATAATTGTATATTTGTTATTATATATTTTATAATTAATGATTATATATAAGGTAATCAATTACTAAATTTAATATATATATATTTGTATTTATTATAGCCTTGAACAAGCTCTTTGTAATAATCGTATGTATAATTAATAATGTATAAAATAAACTGTTCTGTATTTTAAAATACTTCATATTTGATAGCATAATATAAAATTTGATATTAAAAATCCTAATTTACTGATTTGTATTATATTTTTATGTATTAATCTTATAGTAAAATTTTAGATAAATCACATATACAATCATTTATATATTAAATGTATCATATCTTATTAACAATACTTTAACAGCACAAGGTGCATTCCAAAGGTATATATGTAATGCATATACAAATTAATATATATATATATATATATATATATATATATATATTAAAATAAATATTTAAATAAATGAATAGTTTATTAGAAATTGAAAATAATATACGTTGAATTACTTTATATATATTCATGCAAAATCAAGATTAACATTATAAATAAAAGACTTCCTAGAAAACGATTATTTTATATAAGGTCTAATAGAGAAAGCATTTTAGCTAAGTCCATATGGGTTTGCTCAATTACTAATATTTGATTTGTCTATATATTGTGATTTATTTAGATGTAATGTATTGAAATACAAAAATGTAATAACCTTTTAATATTCTCATCGAGTGATAATGAGTAATTAAATTTGAAATTATACGTAAACATTTTTAAGATCAAGTATATTTTTCCTTATATAAAAACTATATTTTAATATTATATTTATGTTTATGAATTATATATAGTAAATCAATATCTTGATATATTTTCCTATTACGAAATAGATACTTCAAATAATAATACTATTATTAAGACTACTACTACTACTAACTACTGACTACTACTACTACTACTACTACTACTACTACTACTACTACTACTACTACTACTACTACTACTACTACTACTACTACTACTACTACTACTACTACTACTACTACTACTACTACTACTACTACTACTACTACTACTACTACTACTACTACTACTACTACTACTACTACTACTACTACTACTACTACTACTACTACTACTACTACTACTACTACTACTACTACTACTACTACTACTACTACTACTACTACTACTACTACTACTACTACTACTACTACTACTACTACTACTACTACTACTACTACTACTACTACTACTACTACTACTACTACTACTACTACTACTACTACTACTACTACTACTACTACTACTACTACTACTACTACTACTACTACTACTACTACTACTACTACTACTACTACTACTACTACTACTACTACTACTACTACTACTACTACTACTACTACTACTACTACTACTACTACTACTACTACTACTACTACTACTACTACTACTACTACTACTACTACTACTACTACTACTACTACTACTACTACTATTCCTACCACAACTACTACTACAACAACTACTACTACGAATACTACAACTACTACTACTACTACTACTACTTCTACTACTACTACTACTACTACTACTACTACTACTACTACTACTACTACTACTACTACTACTACTACTACTACTACTACTACTACTACTACTACTCATACTATTACTACTACTACTACTTCTACTACTACTACTACTACTACTACTACTACTACTACTACTACTACTACTACTACTACTACTACTACTACTACTACTACTACTACTACTACTACTACTACTACTACTACTACTACTACTACTACTACTACTACTACTACTACTACTACTACTACTACTACTACTACTACTACTACTACTACTACTACTACTACTACTACTACTACTACTACTACTACTACTACTACTACTACTACTACTACTACTACTACTACTACTACTACTACTACTACTACTACTACTACTACTACTACTACTACTACTACTACTACTACTACTACTACTACTACTACTACTACTACTACTACTACTACTACTACTACTACTACTACTACTACTACTACTACTACTACTACTACTACTACTACTACTACTACTACTACTACTACTACTACTACTACTACTACTACTACTACTACTACTACTACTACTACTACTACTACTACTACTACTACTACTACTACTACTACTACTACTACTACTACTACTACTACTACTACTACTACTACTACTACTACTACTACTACTACTACTACTACTACTACTACTACTACTACTACTACTACTACTACTACTACTACTACTACTACTACTACTACTACTACTACTACTACTACTACTACTACTACTACTACTACTACTACTACTACTACTACTACTACTACTACTACTACTACTACTACTACTACTACTACTACTACTACTACTACTACTACTACTACTACTACTACTACTACTACTACTACTACTACTACTACTACTACTACTACTACTACTACTACTACTACTACTACTACTACTAATACTACTACTACTACTACTACAACTACTAATACTACTACTACTACTACTACTACTACTAATACTACTACTACTACTATTACTACTACTACTACTACTACTACTACTACTACTACTACTACTACTACTACTACTACTACTACTACTACTACTACTACTACTACTACTACTACTACTACTACTACTACTACTACTACTACTACTACTACTACTACTACTACTACTACTACTACTACTACTACTACTACTTCTACTACTACTACTACTACTACTACTACTACTACTACTACTACTACTACTACTACCAATAATAATAATACTTTTACTATTACAATTAATACTTTTATAATAATACTCTTAATTTGTAGTAATAAAAGTGAATCGGGTTACTTTATATTAATCATTAAATACTTATTTATAATATTTCAATCGTATTTAACATAATATATGTTTACATTTTATTTATTCAATTAATAATAATTATAAATATATAATTAATTACAATAGAATATTATATTATATAAATATTATATATATAAATATTATATATCAAATATATATATATATTATAAAACATATGTCGTCTTTATAGAACGTATCCCGACAAAAAGGTATATATGTATTATACTTAATTATATATTACATTTAATTGTGATATTTAATATTCGATATAAATGAAAAATTTAAAATTAAATTATATATTAAATATTGTAATGTGTAGTTATAATTTATGAATTTAATATTAAGTTTAATTTATATTTTCATCGCATTTTTAATTTTTTTTATCAAAAGCCTACTAAACACAATTTCATTACTTTAAACATAAGATAATAATTAAAACTATATATAAATACATATAAATTATTTAATAATTTAAATTAATTATTATAATAATAATTTAGTATTGATGCAATTAATTTGAGTAAGTAAACTAAATAACTGAAATACTATAAAACATATATATATACTTATTTAAAATATATCATAATATTATGATATAATAATACTAGTTACTATATTAATACTTTTTTCTTTTATTTTCAAAATATTTAAGAGTATTATTAACAATTTAATTATGATACATAAAAAAGGACTTTACTTATATTTATTATACATATTAATTCGTACATATTATTGTTTTGATTTGTAAATTATGATTATTATTATTAATGTATTATTAATGTATGTTTAATCTAATATATTTGTTATTATATATATTTCTTTTAACATTTGTTAATAGTGTAAACAGGATGTAAACATTTTATTCTAATTATTTATTATTATTATCAACAAACATACCTGAACTACATAATATAAAATTAGAGGACAATTTCTCCGTGAGCTTTTTAACTTCTATATATTCTATATATATAATTAATTTTATAAATATATTAAATTTAATAATTATATATAATAGAACCTGAAAGGTAAATTAATTGATAAGATTTATGTGAATATATAATATATATATTATTATATTATATATATTATATAATATTTACTATAAAAGTAAATTATAAATTATAGATATTTCATAATTTTATAATGATTATGATAATAATTGTATATTTGTTATTATATATTTTATAATTAATGATTATATATAAGGTAATCAATTACTAAATTTAATATATATATATTTGTATTTATTATAGCCTTGAACAAGCTCTTTGTAATAATCGTATGTATAATTAATAATGTATAAAATAAACTGTTCTGTATTTTAAAATACTTCATATTTGATAGCATAATATAAAATTTGATATTAAAAATCCTAATTTACTGATTTGTATTATATTTTTATGTATTAATCTTATAGTAAAATTTTAGATAAATCACATATACAATCATTTATATATTAAATTTATCATATCTTATTAACAATACTTTAACAGCACAAGGTCCATTCCAAAGGTATATATGTAATGCATATACAAATTAATATATATATATATATATATTAAAATAAATATTTAAATAAATGAATAGTTTATTAGAAATTGAAAATAATATAGGTTGAATTACCTTAGGTTGAATTACCTATATTCATGCAAAATCAAGATTAACATTATAAATAAAAGACTTCCTAGAAAATGATTATTTTATATAAGGTCTAATAGAGAAAGTATTTTAGCTAAGTCCATATAGGTTTGATCAGTTACTAATATTTGAATTGTCTATATATTGTGGTTTATTTAGATGTAATGTATTGAAGTACAAAAATGTAATAACCTTTTAATATTCCCATCGAGTGATAATGAGTAATTAAATTAGCAATTATATGAATTTATATCGATAATTTAAAAATCGATGACTATTTTAAATTTCAAATGTGTTCTGTTTATCGATTCAACTCATTGAAAGACATTTTTATAAGAGTGATTTTAATTTTGATTTCGTTCAATTTCCTTTATTTTTTTAGTCTACAGTTAGTATTATAGTATTACTGGTATGTTTCTTACTAATCTATTAATTAATTAATCTATCTATTAATAATTTATTAATGAAATAGCTCATGTAACATAGGTTGTATTATTAAGATGAACAAATGCTTTAATATAATATATATATATATATATATATATATATATATATATATATATATATTGCTAGTTTTAGTTTTATAATAGTAATCTACTCATGAAATTTATCAATTGATACACTGATGACTTTATTATTACATACACGGTATACATAATAAAATTCTTTTTTTTAAATATAATATACCCTTTTTATAATTTTACCAATTTAACTATAACAAAAATGTTAAGTTATATTTTTTGATATTATTATAAATAATTTCTATAAAATTTCGATTAATATTTAATATATGATTAATAATCGATTAATATATAATATATATTTTTAATTGAAATATATATTTTTAATTGAAATATATATTTTTAATATTTGAATTTCATAATTTATTTATAGAAAGATCGCAATCGGTTAAGTTCACATAATTTTATAAAATATTTAATGTTATATTGATAAATGTTGTTAATATATTTATATATCATTACATAGGTTAAATGTACTATATACTGCATGCATTCATATATTAAGTGTTCATATGTAGATAAATGGCTAACTCTATTCATCTCATGTATAAAATACTAGCTATTTGATAAGCAGCTTATAAAGTAATGCACGTATTCTACTTCAATTATTAAATAGGCGGTATATAGTATATCACGTATTTATTATATTATATATTAAATTCTAAATTATCAAGCTATATTTATCAATCTAAAGAAAAATAGCAGACAACTAAAGTCAAATAATAACATAAATATTTATAAATAGTTCAACTTAAATAAGTATCAGTACAAGAGCAATTTATTAGAATTATTCACGAAAATAATATTTTTATAATATATTTATTATAACAGGACGGCAAAAAAGGAAACAGTTATATAACATAATATATATATATATATATATTATTTTATAATTTTATATATTACCCTTTATCTGTATACTGTTATAGAAAAGTAATGATAATACATTATTTAATAATAATTAATTAAAATGATATTTTATTTAAAAAATACATTTAATCTAATTCTTATTGTAAATAATTCAGTTATACAAGAGTATATGGAATATGATTAATAATTCTATTTTTGTAGAAAATAATACAATTTCGAATAAGTTGCTAATTCGAATATATAAATATATTTTAAAATTATTTTGCATGTTTATAATAAAGTTGTATTATAATTATATTCACAATAAATATATTTTATAAATAATTGTAAATAAAATGTCCATATTTATTTTTAATAATATTAATTAATACTTATTTATTTATATTTAATTATAATTTTTACAAATTTAACTTAATTTATACTCGATTATAAATGTACTCTTATAAGTATCATATTAAGTATCATATTAATTAATACAGTTATATTTATTTAAACAATTAAAATAAATAATTATTTTTTTTATATTTAATATAGTTTTTTAGAAAACTATGTACTGGGTTCGTCGATACATTATTTATTATTATAAAACTAAATTACTGTTTTAAAAAATATTATTCTATAATAAATTTATTTGCAAATGTCATAAATAGTTAAACTTAATAATAAATGAATTTATTATAGTTATTCACGAAAATTATATATTTTATAATATAATTATAACAACAGGAATCAAAGCAATGTTATAATATATATATATATATATATATATATAAACATAGATTAAGTGTGGAGTATTATATAATATTATAAACAAAGGTTCCATATTCATCGATATTCTAATGTTTAGATCATTTTCTCGAATTGTTTTAAGAATATATTAATTATCAATATTTAATTATATTTAATTTATTTTAAATTTATGTATAACGTATTCAGATTAAAAAATATACTTTTATTTACAAGTTAAAAAATTGCATATGTTTATGATCATAATAAAACTATATTTTATATGATTATTTTTATATTAATCTGCAATGAAAATACATTATTTATAATTAATATATAAAAAATCATTATAGAATATGACATTATATTAAATAATATTTGAATATTACATTTATTCAAATATATAATTAATAAGGAATTCCAATATACATATATATATATATATATATATATATATATATATATATAAATATATAAAAATTTGAATAAATATTACATTTATTCAAATATATAATTAATATGGAATTCCAATATACATATATATATATATATATATATATATATATATATATATATATATATATATATAAATATATATATATATATATATATATATATATTATTTAATTATTGCATGATATTATATGAAATATATATTTATTTATACGATATAATATAAATATATTATAAATAAACAATATTATAAATAATTTAATAACTATTATAGCTTAACTACCAAAATAAATGGTTATTATTATTCAAATTCTACATTAATAGTTTCATTTAAATTAAGTAATATACTCAGTAAACAATAGTGAAAAAAATACCTTGGTTAACCTGTGTTTTTTGTGTGATACTCAATATAAGAATGTTTACCGTATGTTTTTTAATACAATTCAAATTTACACAAAAAAATTCATGTGTTAAATAATTTTCTTGTGTTGAGTAATACAAAAAATAAATGTGTTACCCCAAGTTTTTTTTACACAATTGTTTACTGGGTTTGTTTTTTAAGTAAATATTCTTAAAATATAATTTCTAATTGTATAAGTATATTGTTTATATAATTCGAATGTATATGTTATTTCTATAATTTAAAAATTATTATATAATATTAATCTATAGTTAAAATTACATTTGTAAATAATTTAGATTAACATATTAATTCTATAACCGTGTAATTCTATTTTCTAACA
>OZ038313.1:30446000-30453500 GCA_964035775.1 Osedax frankpressi
CTTTAAACATGAGATAATAATTAAAACTATATATAAATACATATAAATAATTAAATAATTTAAATTAATTATTATAATAATAATTTAGTATTCATGAAATTGATTTTGGTAAGTAAAATAAATAACTGAAATACTATAAAACATATATATATACTTATTTAAAATATATCATTATATTATAATATAATAATACTAGTTTTACTACATTAATACTTTTTCCTTTATTTTCAAAATATCTAAGAGTTTTTTTAACAATTTAATTATGATACTTAAAAAAGGACTTTTACTTTTATTTATTATTAACTTTTAATTTGTACATATTTTATTTTGATTTGTAAATGATGATTATTTTAATGTATGTTTAATCAATTTATTTGTTATTATATTTATTTCTTTTAACATTTGTTAATATTGTAAACAGGATGTATTCATTTTATTCTAATTATTTATTATTATTATCAACAAACATTCCTGAACATACATAATATAAAATTATAATTTTAATTCTAAATCCAATTTCAAAAAAAAATACATAATATATTATTTTCGCAATATTAAACCTAATAATTAATTTTATAAATATAAATATATTAAATTTAATAATTATATATAATAGAAACTAAGAGGTAAATTAATTAATAATATTTTTGTAAATATATAATATATATATTATTATATTATAGATATTATATAAAATTATGAAAGTAAATTATAAATTATAGAAAACTAAATTTTATAATGATTATAATAATAGTTATATATTTGTTATTATATATTTTATAATTAATGATTATATATAAGGTAATCAATTATTTAATTTAATATATATATATATATTTGTATTTAACATATTTATCATATCATAGCCCTGACCAAGCTCTTTGTGATAAATGTATGTATAATTAATAATGTATAAAATAAACTATTCTGTATTTTAAAATACTTAATATTTGATAGCATAATATGATATTTTATATTAAAAATCCTAATTTATTTATTTATATTATATTTTTATGTATTAATTTTATAGTAAAATTTAAGAATTTTGATAAATTACATATATAATCATTTACATATTACATTTATCATATCTGATTAACAATACTTTAACAGCAGGCGATACAATCCTAAGGTATACATATACAAAATAATATATATATATATAATTATTTAAATAAATGAATAGTTTATTATAGAAATTGAAAATAATATACGCTGAATTACCTTATATATATATTCCTACAAAATCAAGATTAACATTAGCAATAAAAGACTTCCTAGAAAATGATTCTTTTATTTAAGGTCTAATCGAGAAACATTTTAGCTAAGTCCATATGGATTACTACTACCACTACTACTACTACTACTACTACTACTACTACTACCACTACTACTACCCATACTACTACTACTACTACTGCTACTACTTCTACTACTACTACTACTACTACTACTACTACTACTACTACTACTACTACTACTACTACTACTACTACTACTACTACTACTACTACTACTACTACTACTACTACTACTACTACTACTACTACTACTACTACTACTAATAATAATAATACTACTACTACTACTACTACTACTACTACTACTACTACTACTACTACTACTACTACTACTACTACTACTACCCGTACTACTACTACTACTACTACTACTACTTCTACTACTACTACTACTACTACTACTACTACTACTACTACTACTACTACTACTACTATTACTACTATTACTACTCATGCTACTACTATTACTACTACTACTACTACTACTCATACTATTACTACTACTACTACTTCTACTACTACTACTACTACTACTACTACTACTACTACTACTACTACTACTACTACTACTAATACTTTTATTACTACTACTATTACCATTACTATTACTATTACAATTACCACTTTTTATGATAATATTCCTAATTTATAGTAATAAAAGTGAATCGGGTTACTTTATATTATTCATTAAATACTTAATTATAATATTTCAATCGTATTTAACCTAATATAGATTTATTTTATTTATTCAATTAATAATAATTATAAATTTATAATTAATTTCAATAGAATATTAAAATATACAAACATTATATATAAATATATATAATATAATACATATTTCGTCTTTATAGTACTTATTGAAACAAAAAGGTTATATGTATTATACTTAATTATATATATATTACATTTAATTATATATTTATATTGGATATTTAATATTCTATATAAATGAAAAATTTAAATTAAATTCTACATTAAATATTGTAATTTGTAGTTATAGTTTATGAATTTAATATTAAGTTTATTTTTTATTTAAATTCGCATTATTATTATTTTTATCAAAAGGTTTACAAATGTAATTTCATTACTTTAAACATGAGATAATAATTAAAACTATATATAAATACATATAAATAATTAAATAATTTAAATTAATTATTATAATAATAATTTAGTATTCATGAAATTGATTTTGGTAAGTAAAATAAATAACTGAAATACTATAAAACATATATATATACTTATTTAAAGTATATCATTATATTATAATATAATAATACTAGTTTTACTACATTAATACTTTTTCCTTTATTTTCAAAATATCTAAGAGTTTTTTTAACAATTTAATTATGATACTTAAAAAAGGACTTTTACTTTTATTTATTATTAACTTTTAATTTGTACATATTTTATTTTGATTTGTAAATGATGATTATTTTAATGTATGTTTAATCCAATTTATTTGTTAGTATATTTATTTCTTTTAACTTTTGTTAATATTGTAAACAGGATGTATTCATTGTATTCTAATTATTTATTATTATCATCAACAAACATACCTGAACATACATAATATAAAATTATTTAATTCTAAATCCAATTTCAAAAAAATACATAATATATTATTTTCGCGATATTAATTAATAATTAATAATTAATAATTAATAATTAATTTTATAAATATAAATTTATTAAATTTAATAATTATATATAAAAGAAAATAAGAGGTAAATTAATAATTATATTTTTGTAAATATATTTTTAATAAGATTTATGTAAATATATAATATATATATTATATAAAATTAAAAAAGTAAATTATAAATTATAGAAAACTTTCATAATTTTATAATGATTATAATAATAGTTATATATTTTTTAATTTATGATTATATATAAGGTAATCAATTATTTAATTTAATATATATATATATATATATATATATGTATATATTTGTATTTATCATAGCCCTGACCGAGCTCTTTGTCATAATGGTATGTATAATTAATAATGTATAAAATAAACTATTCTATATTTTAAAATAATTAATATTTTATATTAAAAATCCTAATTAATTGATTTGTATTATATTTTTATGTATTATTTTTATAGTAAAATTTAAGAATTTAGATAAATCACATATATAATCATTTATATATTATATTTATCATATCTGATTAACAATAATTTAACAGAAAATAATGTAAACCTAAGGTAATGTATATACATATAATTGTAATGCATATACAAATTAATATATATATAATTTTTATATATATAATATATATATATATATATATAATATATATATAATTATTTAAATAAATAAATATTTTATTAGAGAAATTGAAAATAATATATAGTGAAATTAATGAAATATTTAAATTATAATTAATAATCGATGTATAAATAATATATATAATTGAAATATATATTTTTAATTTTTGAATTGACTCATTTATTTATAGATACGTTGGAATAGGTAAGTTCACATAATGTTATATAAATATTTAAGTGTTATATTGATATTTATATTGATAAATTTTGTTAATATATTTATATATCATTACATAGGTTAAATGTACTATATACTGCGTGCTTTTTATATTAAGTGTTCATATGTAGATACATGTCTATCTCTATTCATCTCATATATAAAATACTAGCTATTTGATAAAAAAGCTTATAAAGTAATGCACGTATTCTACTTCAATTATTAAATAGGCGGTATATAGTATATCACGTATTTATTATATCAAATATTAAATTCTAAATTATCAAGCTATATTTATCAATCTAAAGAAAAATGGCAGACAAATAAAGTCAAATAATAACATAAATATTTATAAATAGTTCAACTTAAATAAGTATCAGTACAAGAGCAATTTATTAGAATTTTTCACGAAAATAATATTTTTATAATATATTTATTATAACAGAAAAAAGAAATAGGAAAAAGTTATATAACATAATATAAATATATATTATTTTATAATTTTATATATTACCCTTTATCTGTATACTGTTATAGAAAATTAAAGATAATACATTATTTAATAATAATTCATTAAAATGATAATTATTTAAAAAATACATTTAAATCTAATTCTTATTGTAAATAATTCAGTTATACAAGAGTATATGGCATATGATTAGTAATCCTATTTTTGTAGAAAATAATATAATTTTGAATAAGTTGCTTATTCGAATCTATAAATATATTTATTTAATATTTTGCATGTTTATAATAAAGTTATAATTATTTATTATAATTATAATTATATAATTATTATAATTATATTCACAATAAATATATTATATAAATAATTGTAAATAAAATGTCAACATTTATCTTTAATAATATTAATTAATATTTATTTACTTATATTTAATTATAATTTTTACAAATTTAACTTAACTTATACTCACATACAAATGTACTTTTAATAAGTATTATATTAATTAATACAGTTATATTTATTTAAACAATTAAAACAAATGAATATTTTATGAATGAATATTTAACATAGATTTTTAGTCAAAGAAAAATGGCTACTGGGTTTGATGATACATTATGTATTATTATAAAACTAAATTATTGTTCTAAAAATATTATTTTATGATAAATTTATTTTCAAATTTCATAAATAATTAAACTAAACTAATAAATTAATTAATTATAATTATTCGCGAAAAATATAAATTTTATAATATAATTTTAATAACAGGAATCAACAATAAAATGTTACAATATATATATATATATATATATATATATATATATATATATATAATCATAGATAAAGTGTTAAGTATTATATAATATTATAAACAAAGGTTCCATATTCATCGATATTCTCATTTTTAGATTATTTTCTCGAATTGTTTTAAGAATATATTAATTATAAAGTATTTAATTATATTTTATTTATTTTAAATTTATGTATAACGTATTCAGATTAAACAATATACTTTTATTTACAAGTTAAAAAATTGCATATGTTTATGATAATATTAAAACTATATTGTATATGATTATTATTATATTAATCTGCAATGAAATGCATTATTTATAATTAATATATAAAATATATTTATAGACCATCACATTATATTAAATAATATTTTAATATTACATTTATTTAAATATATAATTAATATGGAATTCCAATATATATATATATATATATATATTATTTAATTATTGCATGATATTATATATTTAAATAATTTGTAATTATAATATTAACATATATTTACGTATACTTTTAATACACTTTTACTCATATACAAATTTAATCTTAGTTGGGTTTTTATTAATTAATATATATATATATATATATTTATTTTTTATTTATATTTTATATATTTTAAGATAGATATAAATTTAACTTCACTAATATCATGTTCTGTGACGATAATAATATCGGAACAACATATTTATATATACTCTTTGTCATAACAATAATATAGATAATATATTGATTCTTTATGATCCTTCATATCCATAAATATATTACTACGTTAAGAATTTATATATATATATATATATATATATATTATTTAATTATTGCATGATATTATATATTTAAATAATTCGCAATTATAATATTAACATATATTTACGTATACTTTTAATACACTTTTACTTATATACAAATTTAATCTTAGTTGGGTTTTTATTAATTAAAATATATATATTTATTTTTTATTTATATTTTATATATTTTTATATATTATAAGTTATATATTATAAGTTATATATTATAAGTTATATATTATAAGTTATATACTATAAGTTATATATTATAATTTATATATTATAAGTTATATATTATAAGTTATATATTATAAGTTATATATTATAAGTTATATATTGTAAGTTATATATTATAAGTTATATATTATAAGTTATATATTATAAGTTATATATTATAAGTTATATATTATAAGTTATATATTATAAGTTATATATTATAAGTTATATATTATAAGTTATATATTATAAGTTATATATTATAAGTTATATATTATAAGTTATATATTATAAGTTATATATTATAAGTTATATATTATAAGTTATATATTATAAGTTATATATTTTAAGATATTCATAAATTTAAATTCACTAATATCATGTTCTGAGACGATAATAATATAGTAACAAAATATTTATATATACTCTTTGTCATAAAAATAATATAGATAATATATTGATTCTTTATGATCCTTCATATCCATAAATATATTACTACGTTAAGAATTTTCTAACATTTATTCAAAATATTCATATTATAATATGAATGTTCAAAATAAGTCATACGTGACAAATGTGATCATTACCTATGAAATAGATATTTATTTATACGATATAATATTTTATAAATAAACAATATTATAAATAATTTAATAACAATTATAGCTCAACTACTAAAATAAATGGTTAGTTTTTATTCAATTTAAAACATTAATAGTTTCATTTAAATTAAGTAATATACTAAGTAAACAATTGTGAAAAATACCAAGGTTAATCTGTATGTTTTGTGTGATACTCAATACAAGAATCTGTTATCGTATGTTTTTATACTATTGTAATTTACATAAAAAATACACATGTGTAATTTTCTTATGTTGAGTAAAACAAAAAATACATGTGTTAACAACACAGGTATTTATCACAATCTTGTGTTGATTACAGGTTAATCAAAGTATATTTTCAAAATCAATCTTGTATTGAGCAACGCATAAAAACACGTGTTACCCCAAGTTTTTTTTACACGATTGTTTACTGGGTATATTTTTAAAATAAATATTCTTAAAATGTAATGTCTAATTATATAAGTATATTGTTTATATAATTATAATGTATATGTTGTTTATATAATTTAAACATTATTATATAATATTAATCTATAGTTAAAATTACATTTGTAAATAATTTAGGGAAACATATTAATTCTATAACCGTATAATTCTAACATTATATTTAGTGCACCCAACAAAAAACATGTAATTATATAAATATATTTATATATATACATTTATACGATACTATACGTAAACGTTTTTAAGATCAAATATATTTTTCTTATATATAAACTATATTTTAATAGTATATTTATATTCATGAATTATATATAGTAAATCAATATCTTGATATATTTTCCTATTGCGAAATAGATACTTCAAATACTA
>OZ038313.1:30461000-30466000 GCA_964035775.1 Osedax frankpressi
AAGTATATTTTTCCTTATATAAAAACTATATTTTAATATTATATTTATGTTTATGAATTATATATAGTAAATCAATCTTGATATCAATCAATTAAATCTTGATATATTTTCCTATTACGAAATAGATACTTCAAATAATAATACTATTATTAAGACTACTACTACTACTAACTACTGACTACTACTACTATTACTACTACTACTACTACTACTACTACTACTACTACTACTACTACTACTACTACTACTACTACTACTACTACTACTACTACTACTACTACTACTACTACTACTACTACTACTACTACTACTACTACTACTACTACTACTACTACTACTACTACTACTACTACTACTACTACTACTACTACTACTACTACTACTACTACTACTACTACTACTACTACTACTACTACTACTACTACTACTACTACTACTACTACTACTACTACTACTACTACTACTACTACTACTACTACTACTACTACTACTACTACTACTACTACTACTACTACTACTACTACTACTACTACTACTACTACTACTACTACTACTACTACTACTACTACTACTACTACTACTACTACTACTACTACTACTACTACTACTACTACTACTACTACTACTACTACTACTACTACTACTACTACTACTACTACTACTACTACTACTACTACTACTACTACTACTACTACTACTACTACTACTACTACTACTACTACTACTACTACTACTACTACTACTACTACTACTACTACTACTACTACTACTACTACTACTACTACTACTACTACTACTACTACTACTACTACTACTACTACTACTACTACTACTACTACTACTACTACTACTACTACTACTACTACTACTACTACTACTACTACTACTACTACTACTACTACTACTACTACTACTAACTACTGACTACTACTACTATTACTACTACTACTACTACTACTACTACTACTACTACTACTACTACTACTACTACTACTACTACTACTACTACTACTACTACCCATACTATTACTACTACTACTACTTCTACTACTACTACTACTACTACTACTACTACTACTACTACTACTACTACTACTACTACTACTACTATTACTACTACTACTACTACTACTACTAATACTTTTATTACTACTACTATTACCATTACTATTACTATTACAATTACTACTTTTATAATAATACTTCTAATTTGTAGTAATAAAAGTGAATCGGGTTACTTTATATTAATCATTAAATACTTAATTATAATATTTCAGTCGTATTTAACCTAATATAAGTTTACTTTTTATTTATTCAATTAATAATAATTATAAATATATAATTAATTTCAATTGAATATTAAAATATATAAACATATACAAATATATATAATATAATGCATATTTCGTTTTTATAGTACTTATCGAAACAAAAAGGTAAATATGTAGTATACTTAAGTATATATATTACATTTAATTGTATATTTATATGGGATATTTAATATTCTATAAAATGAAAAATTTAAATTTAAATTCTTCATTAATTATTGTAATGTGTAGTTATAATTTATGAATTTAATATTAAGTTTATTTTTTTATTTATTCGCATTTTTCATTATTTCTATCAAAAGGTTAACTAATGTAATTTCATTACTTTAAACATAATATAATAATTTAAACTATATATAAATACATTTAGATTATTAAATAATTTAAATAATTTAAATTAATTATTATAATAATATTTAAATTAGTATTGATCAATTTGATTTTGGTAAGTAAAATAAATAGCTGAAATACTATAAAACATATATATATATATATATTTATTTATTTAGACTATATCATAATATTAGTTTTACTACATTAATAATTTTTTCTTTTATTTTCAAAATATTTAAGATTTTTTTAACAATTTAATTATTATACTTAAAAAATAACTTTCACTTATATTTATTATTAACTTTTAATTTGTACATATTTTATTTTGATACATATTTTATTTTGATTTGTAAATGATGATTATTTTAATGTATTTTTAATCTAATTTATTTGTTATTATATTTATTTCTTTTAACATTTGTTAATAGTGTAAACAGGATGTATACATTTTATTCTAAATATTAATTATTATTATCAACAAACATACCTGAATATACATAATATATTATTCGAGGACAATATCTCGGTAAGCTTTTAACTTCTATATATTCAATAGATTTTACCCAAATCTAATTTTTTTTAAAAATACATAATATATTATGTTCGCAATATTAAGTCTATAATTAACTTTATAAATATTAATTTTATAAATATTAAATACAGCAATAATTAATTTTATAAATATAAATATATTAAATTTAATAATTATATATAATAGAATTTAAGAGGTAAATTAATTAATAAGATTTTTGTAATTATATAATATATATATTATTATATTATATAAAATTATAAAAGTAAATTATAGAAAACTTTCATAATTGTATAATGATTATAATAATAGTTATATATTTGTTATTATATATTTTATAATTTATGATAATATATAAGGTAATCAAATATTTAATTTAATATATATATATATTTGTATTTACTATAGCACTGACCAACCTCCTTGTATTAATGGTTTGTGTAATTAATAATATATCAAATAAACTGTACTGTATTTTTAAATACTTATTTGATAGCAATTTATTGATTTGTATTATATTTTTATGTGTTAATTTTATAGTAAAATTTAAGAATTTAGATAAATCACATATATAATCATTTATATAATACATTTATCATATCTGATTAACAATACTTTACCACCAGGCGATACAAACCTTAGGTATACATATACAAATTAATATATAATTAATATATAATTATTTAAATAAATGAATATTTTATTAGAGAAATTTAAAAATAATATACTTTATATATATTCCTACGAAATCAAGAGTAGAATTAAAAAAATTCCTAGAAAATTATTATTTTATTTAAAGTCTAATATTAAAAGCATTTTAGCTAAATCCATATAGGTTTGATCAATTACTAATATTTGATTTGTCTATATATTGTGGTTTATTTAGATGTAATGTATTGAAGTACAAAAATGTAATAACCTTTTAATATTCTCATCGAGTGATAATGAGTAATTAAATTTGAAATTATACGTAAACATTTTTAAGATCAAGTATATTTTTCCTTATATAAAAACTATATTTTAATATTATATTTATGTTTATGAATTATATATAGTAAATCAATATCTTGATATATTTTCCTATTACGAAATAGATACTTCAAATAATAATACTATTATTAAGACTACTGCTACTACTAACTACTGACTACTACTACTACTACTACTACTACTACTACTACTACTACTACTACTACTACTACTACTACTACTACTACTACTACTACTACTACTACTACTACTACTACTACTACTACTACTACTACTACTACTACTACTACTACTACTACTACTACTACTACTACTACTACTACTACTACTACTACTACTACTACTACTACTACTACTACTACTACTACTACTACTACTCAAACTACTACTACTACTACTACTACTACTACTACTACTACTACTACTACTACTACTACTACTACTACTACTACTACTACTACTACTACTACTACTACTACTACTACTACTACTACTACTACTACTACTACTACTACTACTACTACTACTACTACTACTACTACTACTACTACTACTACTACTACTACTACTACTACTACTAATACTTTTATTACTACTACTATTACCATTACTATTACTATTACAATTACTACTTTTATAATAATACTTCTAATTTGTAGTAATAAAAGTGAATCGGGTTACTTTATATTAATCATTAAATACTTAATTATAATATTTCAGTCGTATTTAACCTAATATAAGTTTACTTTTTATTTATTCAATTAATAATAATTATAAATATATAATTAATTTCAATTGAATATTAAAATATATAAACATATACAAATATATATAATATAATGCATATTTCGTTTTTATAGTACTTATCGAAACAAAAAGGTAAATATGTAGTATACTTAATTATATATATTACATTTAATTGTATATTTATATGGGATATTTAATATTCTATAAAATGAAAAATTTAAATTTAAATTCTTCATTAATTATTGTAATGTATAAGTAGTTATAATTTATGAATTTAATATTAAGTTTATTTTTTATTTATTCGCATTTTTCATTATTTCTATCAAAAGGTTAACTAATGTAATTTCATTACTTTAAACATAAGATAATAATTTAAACTATATATAAATACATTTAGATTATTAAATAATTTAAATTAATTATTATAATAATATTTAAATTAGTATTGATGAATTTGATTTTGGTAAGTAAAATAAATAGCTGAAATACTATAAAACATATATATATATATATATATATATTTATTTAGACTATATCATAATATTAGTTTTACTACATTAATAATTTTTTCTTTTATTTTCAAAATATTTAAGATTTTTTTAACAATTTAATTATTATACTTAAAAAATAACTTTCACTTATATTTATTATTAACTTTTAATTTGTACATATTTTATTTTGATACATATTTTATTTTGATATGTAATGATGATTATTTTAATGTATTTTTAATCTAATTTATTTGTTATTATATTTCTTTTAACATTTGTTAACAGGATGTATACATTTTATTCTAAATATTAATTATTATTATCAACAAACATACCTGAATATACATAATATATTATTCGAGGACAATATCTCGGTAAGCTTTTAACTTCTATATATTCAATAGATTTTACCCAAATCTAATTTTTTTTAAAAAATACATAATATATTATGTTCGCAATATTAAGTCTATATTATTAGTATATTAAGTCTATATTATTAGTCTATATTAACTTTATAAATATTAATTTTATAAATATTAAATACAGCAATAATTAATTTTATAAATATAAATATATTAA
>OZ038313.1:30468500-30514621 GCA_964035775.1 Osedax frankpressi
TAATCATTAAATACTTAATTATAATATTTCAGTCGTATTTAACCTAATATAAGTTTACTTTTTATTTATTCAATTAATAATAATTATAAATATATAATTAATTTCAATTGAATATTAAAATATATAAACATATACAAATATATATAATATAATGCATATTTCGTTTTTATAGTACTTATCGAAACAAAAAGGTAAATATGTAGTATACTTAAGTATATATATTACATTTAATTGTATATTTATATGGGATATTTAATATTCTATAAAATGAAAAATTTAAATTTAAATTCTTCATTAATTATTGTAATGTGTAGTTATAATTTATGAATTTAATATTAAGTTTATTTTTTATTTATTCGCATTTTTCATTATTTCTATCAAAAGGTTAACTAATGTAATTTCATTACTTTAAACATAATATAATAATTTAAACTATATATAAATACATTTAGATTATTAAATAATTTATATTAATTATTATAATAATATTTAAATTAGTATTGATCAATTTGATTTTGGTAAGTAAAATAAATAGCTGAAATACTATAAAACATATATATATATATTTATTTATTTAGACTATATCATAATATTAGTTTTACTACATTAATAATTTTTTCTTTTATTTTCAAAATATTTAAGATTTTTTTAACAATTTAATTATTATACTTAAAAAATAACTTTCACTTATATTTATTATTAACTTTTAATTTGTACATATTTTATTTTGATACATATTTTATTTTGATTTGTAAATGATGATTATTTTAATGTATTTTTAATCTAATTTATTTGTTATTATATTTATTTCTTTTAACATTTGTTAATAGTGTAAACAGGATGTATACATTTTATTCTAAATATTAATTATTATTATCAACAAACATACCTGAATATACATAATATATTATTCGAGGACAATATCTCGGTAAGCTTTTAACTTCTATATATTCAATAGATTTTACCCAAATCTAATTTTTTTTAAAAATACATAATATATTATGTTCGCAATATTAAGTCTATAATTAACTTTATAAATATTAATTTTATAAATAGTAAATACAGCAATAATTAATTTTATAAATATAAATATATTAAATTTAATAATTATATATAATAGAATTTAAGAGGTAAATTAATTAATAAGATTTTTGTTATTATATAATATATATATTATTATATTATATAAAATTATAAAAGTAAATTATAGAAAACTTTCATAATTGTATAATGATTATAATAATAGTTATATATTTGTTATTATATGTATTATAATTTATGATAATATATAAGGTAATCAAATATTTAATTTAATATATATATATTTGTATTTACTATAGCACTGACCAACCTCCTTGTATTAATGGTTTGTGTAATTAATAATATATCAAATAAACTGTACTGTATTTTTAAATACTTATTTGATAGCAATTTATTGATTTGTATTATATTTTTATGTGTTAATTAATTTTTATGTATTAATTTTATAGTAAAATTTAAGAATTTAGATAAATCACATATATAATCATTTATATAATACATTTATCATATCTGATTAACAATACTTTAACACCAGGCGATACAAACCTTAGGTATACATATACAAATTAATATATAATTATTTAAATAAATGAATATTTTATTAGAGAAATTTAAAAATAATATACTTTATATAAATTCCTACGAAATCAAGAGTAGAATTAAAAAAATTCCTAGAAAATTATTATTTTATTTAAAGTCTAATATTAAAAGCATTTTAGCTAAATCCATATAGGTTTGATCAATTACTAATATTTGATTTGTCTATATATTGTGGTTTATTTAGATGTAATGTATTGAAGTACAAAAATGTAATAACCTTTTAATATTCTCATCGAGTGATAATGAGTAATTAAATTTGAAATTATACGTAAACATTTTTAAGATCAAGTATATTTTTCCTTATATAAAAACTATATTTTAATATTATATTTATGTTTATGAATTATATATAGTAAATCAATCTTGATATCAATCAATTAAATCTTGATATATTTTCCTATTACGAAATAGATACTTCAAATAATAATACTATTATTAAGACTACTACTACTACTAACTACTGACTACTACTACTATTACTACTACTACTACTACTACTACTACTACTACTACTACTACTACTACTACTACTACTACTACTACTACTACTACTACTACTACTACTACTACTACTACTACTACTACTACTACTACTACTACTACTACTACTACTACTACTACTACTACTACTACTACTACTACTACTACTACTACTACTACTACTACTACTACTACTACTACTACTACTACTACTACTACTACTACTACTACTACTACTACTACTACTACTACTACTACTACTACTACTACTACTACTACTACTACTACTACTACTACTACTACTACTACTACTACTACTACTACTACTACTACTACTACTACTACTACTACTCATACTATTACTACTACTACTACTTCTACTACTACTACTACTACTACTACTACTACTACTACTACTACTACTACTACTACTATTACTACTACTACTACTACTACTACTACTAATACTTTTATTACTACTACTATTACCATTACTATTACTATTACAATTACTACTTTTATAATAATACTTCTAATTTGTAGTAATAAAAGTGAATCGGGTTACTTTATATTAATCATTAAATACTTAATTATAATATTTCAGTCGTATTTAACCTAATATAAGTTTACTTTTTATTTATTCAATTAATAATAATTATAAATATATAATTAATTTCAATTGAATATTAAAATATATAAACATATACAAATATATATAATATAATGCATATTTCGTTTTTATAGTACTTATCGAAACAAAAAGGTAAATATGTAGTATACTTAAGTATATATATTACATTTAATTGTATATTTATATGGGATATTTAATATTCTATAAAATGAAAAATTTAAATTTAAATTCTTCATTAATTATTGTAATGTGTAGTTATAATTTATGAATTTAATATTAAGTTTATTTTTTATTTATTCGCATTTTTCATTATTTCTATCAAAAGGTTAACTAATGTAATTTCATTACTTTAAACATAATATAATAATTTAAACTATATATAAATACATTTAGATTATTAAATAATTTATATTAATTATTATAATAATATTTAAATTAGTATTGATCAATTTGATTTTGGTAAGTAAAATAAATAGCTGAAATACTATAAAACATATATATATATATTTATTTATTTAGACTATATCATAATATTAGTTTTACTACATTAATAATTTTTTCTTTTATTTTCAAAATATTTAAGATTTTTTTAACAATTTAATTATTATACTTAAAAAATAACTTTCACTTATATTTATTATTAACTTTTAATTTGTACATATTTTATTTTGATACATATTTTATTTTGATTTGTAAATGATGATTATTTTAATGTATTTTTAATCTAATTTATTTGTTATTATATTTATTTCTTTTAACATTTGTTAATAGTGTAAACAGGATGTATACATTTTATTCTAAATATTAATTATTATTATCAACAAACATACCTGAATATACATAATATATTATTCGAGGACAATATCTCGGTAAGCTTTTAACTTCTATATATTCAATAGATTTTACCCAAATCTAATTTTTTTTAAAAATACATAATATATTATGTTCGCAATATTAAGTCTATAATTAACTTTATAAATATTAATTTTATAAATAGTAAATACAGCAATAATTAATTTTATAAATATAAATATATTAAATTTAATAATTATATATAATAGAATTTAAGAGGTAAATTAATTAATAAGATTTTTATTATTATATAATATATATATTATTATATTATATAAAATTATAAAAGTAAATTATAGAAAACTTTCATAATTGTATAATGATTATAATAATAGTTATATATTTGTTATTATATGTATTATAATTTATGATAATATATAAGGTAATCAAATATTTAATTTAATATATATATATTTGTATTTACTATAGCACTGACCAACCTCCTTGTATTAATGGTTTGTGTAATTAATAATATATCAAATAAACTGTACTGTATTTTTAAATACTTATTTGATAGCAATTTATTGATTTGTATTATATTTTTATGTGTTAATTAATTTTTATGTATTAATTTTATAGTAAAATTTAAGAATTTAGATAAATCACATATATAATCATTTATATAATACATTTATCATATCTGATTAACAATACTTTAACACCAGGCGATACAAACCTTAGGTATACATATACAAATTAATATATAATTAATATATAATTATTTAAATAAATGAATATTTTATTAGAGAAATTTAAAAATAATATACTTTATATAAATTCCTACGAAATCAAGAGTAGAATTAAAAAAATTCCTAGAAAATTATTATTTTATTTAAAGTCTAATATTAAAAGCATTTTAGCTAAATCCATATAGGTTTGATCAATTACTAATATTTGATTTGTCTATATATTGTGGTTTATTTAGATGTAATGTATTGAAGTACAAAAATGTAATAACCTTTTAATATTCTCATCGAGTGATAATGAGTAATTAAATTTGAAATTATACGTAAACATTTTTAAGATCAAGTATATTTTTCCTTATATAAAAACTATATTTTAATATTATATTTATGTTTATGAATTATATATAGTAAATCAATCTTGATATCAATCAATTAAATCTTGATATATTTTCCTATTACGAAATAGATACTTCAAATAATAATACTATTATTAAGACTACTACTACTACTAACTACTGACTACTACTACTATTACTACTACTACTACTACTACTACTACTACTACTACTACTACTACTACTACTACTACTACTACTACTACTACTACTACTACTACTACTACTACTACTACTACTACTACTACTACTACTACTACTACTACTACTACTACTAATACTACTACTACTACTACTACTACTACTACTACTACTACTACTACTACTACTACTACTACTACTACTACTACTACTACTACTACTACTACTACTACTATACTACTACTACTACTACTACTACTACTACTACTACTACTACTACTACTACTACTACTACTACTACTACTACTACTACTATTACTACTACTACTACTACTACTACTACTACTACTACTACTACTACTACTACTACTACTATTACTACTACTACTACTACTACTACTACTAATACTTTTATTACTACTACTATTACCATTACTATTACTATTACAATTACTACTTTTATAATAATACTTCTAATTTGTAGTAATAAAAGTGAATCGGGTTACTTTATATTAATCATTAAATACTTAATTATAATATTTCAGTCGTATTTAACCTAATATAAGTTTACTTTTTATTTATTCAATTAATAATAATTATAAATATATAATTAATTTCAATTGAATATTAAAATATATAAACATATACAAATATATATAATATAATGCATATTTCGTTTTTATAGTACTTATCGAAACAAAAAGGTAAATATGTAGTATACTTAATTATATATATTACATTTAATTGTATATTTATATGGGATATTTAATATTCTATAAAATGAAAAATTTAAATTTAAATTCTTCATTAATTATTGTAATGTATAAGTAGTTATAATTTATGAATTTAATATTAAGTTTATTTTTTATTTATTCGCATTTTTCATTATTTCTATCAAAAGGTTAACTAATGTAATTTCATTACTTTAAACATAAGATAATAATTTAAACTATATATAAATACATTTAGATTATTAAATAATTTAAATTAATTATTATAATAATATTTAAATTAGTATTGATGAATTTGATTTTGGTAAGTAAAATAAATAGCTGAAATACTATAAAACATATATATATATATATATATATATATATATATATATATATATATTTATTTAGACTATATCATAATATTAGTTTTACTACATTAATAATTTTTTCTTTTATTTTCAAAATATTTAAGATTTTTTTAACAATTTAATTATTATACTTAAAAAATAACTTTCACTTATATTTATTATTAACTTTTAATTTGTACATATTTTATTTTGATACATATTTTATTTTGATTTGTAAATGATGATTATTTTAATGTATTTTTAATCTAATTTATTTGTTATTATATTTATTTCTTTTAACATTTGTTAATAGTGTAAACAGGATGTATACATTTTATTCTAAATATTAATTATTATTATCAACAAACATACCTGAATATACATAATATATTATTCGAGGACAATATCTCGGTAAGCTTTTAACTTCTATATATTCAATAGATTTTACCCAAATCTAATTTTTTTTAAAAATACATAATATATTATGTTCGCAATATTAAGTCTATAATTAACTTTATAAATATTAATTTTATAAATATTAAATACAGCAATAATTAATTTTATAAATATAAATATATTAAATTTAATAATTATATATAATAGAATTTAAGAGGTAAATTAATTAATAAGATTTTTGTAATTATATAATATATATATTATTATATTATATAAAATTATAAAAGTAAATTATAGAAAACTTTCATAATTGTATAATGATTATAATAATAGTTATATATTTGTTATTATATATATTATAATTTATGATAATATATAAGGTAATCAAATATTTAATTTAATATATATATATTTGTATTTACTATAGCACTGACCAACCTCCTTGTATTAATGGTTTGTGTAATTAATAATATATCAAATAAACTGTACTGTATTTTTAAATACTTATTTGATAGCAATTTATTGATTTGTATTATATTTTTATGTGTTAATTAATTTTTATGTATTAATTTTATAGTAAAATTTAAGAATTTAGATAAATCACATATATAATCATTTATATAATACATTTATCATATCTGATTAACAATACTTTAACACCAGGCGATACAAACCTTAGGTATACATATACAAATTAATATATAATTAATATATAATTATTTAAATAAATGAATATTTTATTAGAGAAATTTAAAAATAATATACTTTATATATATTCCTACGAAATCAAGAGTAGAATTAAAAAAATTCCTAGAAAATTATTATTTTATTTAAAGTCTAATATTAAAAGCATTTTAGCTAAATCCATATAGGTTTGATCAATTACTAATATTTGATTTGTCTATATATTGTGGTTTATTTAGATGTAATGTATCGAAGTACAAAAATGTAATAACCTTTTAATATTCTCATCGAGTGATAATGAGTAATTAAATTTGAAATTATACGTAAACATTTTTAAGATCAAGTATATTTTTCCTTATATAAAAACTATATTTTAATATTATATTTATGTTTATGAATTATATATAGTAAATCAATCTTGATATCAATCAATTAAATCTTGATATATTTTCCTATTACGAAATAGATACTTCAAATAATAATACTATTATTAAGACTACCTACTACTACTAACTACTGACTACTACTACTATTACTACTACTACTACTACTACTACTACTACTACTACTACTACTACTACTACTACTACTACTACTACTACTACTACTACTACTACTACTACTACTACTACTACTACTACTACTACTACTACTACTACTACTACTACTACTACTAATACTACTACTACTACTACTACTACTACTACTACTACTACTACTACTACTACTACTACTACTAATACTTTTATTACTACTACTATTACCATTACTATTACTATTACAATTACTACTTTTATAATAATACTTCTAATTTGTAGTAATAAAAGTGAATCGGGTTACTTTATATTAATCATTAAATACTTAATTATAATATTTCAGTCGTATTTAACCTAATATAAGTTTACTTTTTATTTATTCAATTAATAATAATTATAAATATATAATTAATTTCAATTGAATATTAAAATATATAAACATATACAAATATATATAATATAATGCATATTTCGTTTTTATAGTACTTATCGAAACAAAAAGGTAAATATGTAGTATACTTAATTATATATATTACATTTAATTGTATATTTATATGGGATATTTAATATTCTATAAAATGAAAAATTTAAATTTAAATTCTTCATTAATTATTGTAATGTATAAGTAGTTATAATTTATGAATTTAATATTAAGTTTATTTTTTATTTATTCGCATTTTTCATTATTTCTATCAAAAGGTTAACTAATGTAATTTCATTACTTTAAACATAAGATAATAATTTAAACTATATATAAATACATTTAGATTATTAAATAATTTAAATTAATTATTATAATAATATTTAAATTAGTATTGATGAATTTGATTTTGGTAAGTAAAATAAATAGCTGAAATACTATAAAACATATATATATATATATATATATATATATATATATATATTATTTAGACTATATCATAATATTAGTTTTACTACATTAATAATTTTTTCTTTTATTTTCAAAATATTTAAGATTTTTTTAACAATTTAATTATTATACTTAAAAAATAACTTTCACTTATATTTATTATTAACTTTTAATTTGTACATATTTTATTTTGATACATATTTTATTTTGATATGTAATGATGATTATTTTAATGTATTTTTAATCTAATTTATTTGTTATTATATTTATTTCTTTTAACATTTGTTAATAGTGTAAACAGGATGTATACATTTTATTCTAAATATTAATTATTATTATCAACAAACATACCTGAATATACATAATATATTATTCGAGGACAATATCTCGGTAAGCTTTTAACTTCTATATATTCAATAGATTTTACCCAAATCTAATTTTTTTTAAAAAATACATAATATATTATGTTCGCAATATTAAGTCTATATTATTAGTATATTAAGTCTATATTATTAGTCTATATTAACTTTATAAATATTAATTTTATAAATATTAAATACAGCAATAATTAATTTTATAAATATAAATATATTAAATTTAATAATTATATATAATAGAATTTAAGAGGTAAATTAATTAATAAGATTTTTGTAATTATATAATATATATATTATTATATTATATAAAATTATAAAAGTAAATTATAGAAAACTTTCATAATTGTATAATGATTATAATAATAGTTATATATTTGTTATTATATATTTTATAATTTATGATAATATATAAGGTAATCAAATATTTAATTTAATATATATATATTTGTATTTACTATAGCACTGACGAATCTCCTTGTATTAATGGTTTGTGTAATTAATAATATATCAAATAAACTGTACTGTATTTTAAAATACTTATTTGATAGCAATTTATTGATTTGTATTATATTTTTATGTGTTAATTAATTTTTATGTATTAATTTTATAGTAAAATTTAAGAATTTAGATAAATCACATATATAATCATTTATATAATACATTTATCATATCTGATTAACAATACTTTAACACCAGGCGATACAAACCTTAGGTATACATATACAAATTAATATATAATTAATATATAATTATTTAAATAAATGAATATTTTATTAGAGAAATTTAAAAATAATATACTTTATATATATTCCTACGAAATCAAGAGTAGAATTAAAAAAATTCCTAGAAAATTATTATTTTATTTAAAGTCTAATATTAAAAGCATTTTAGCTAAATCCATATAGGTTTGATCAATTACTAATATTTGATTTGTCTATATATTGTGGTTTATTTAGATGTAATGTATCGAAGTACAAAAATGTAATAACCTTTTAATATTCTCATCGAGTGATAATGAGTAATTAAATTTGAAATTATACGTAAACATTTTAAAGATCAAGTATATTTTTCCTTATATAAAAACTATATTTTAATATTATATTTATGTTTATGAATTATATATAGTAAATCAATCTTGATATCAATCAATTAAATCTTGATATATTTTCCTATTACGAAATAGATACTTCAAATAATAATACTATTATTAAGACTACTACTACTACTAACTACTGACTACTACTACTATTACTACTACTACTACTACTACTACTACTACTACTACTACTACTACTACTACTACTACTACTACTACTACTACTACTACTACTACTACTACTACTACTACTACTACTACTACTACTACTACTACTACTACTACTACTACTAATACTACTACTACTACTACTACTACTACTACTACTACTACTACTACTACTACTACTAATACTTTTATTACTACTACTATTACCATTACTATTACTATTACAATTACTACTTTTATAATAATACTTCTAATTTGTAGTAATAAAAGTGAATCGGGTTACTTTATATTAATCATTAAATACTTAATTATAATATTTCAGTCGTATTTAACCTAATATAAGTTTACTTTTTATTTATTCAATTAATAATAATTATAAATATATAATTAATTTCAATTGAATATTAAAATATATAAACATATACAAATATATATAATATAATGCATATTTCGTTTTTATAGTACTTATCGAAACAAAAAGGTAAATATGTAGTATACTTAATTATATATATTACATTTAATTGTATATTTATATGGGATATTTAATATTCTATAAAATGAAAAATTTAAATTTAAATTCTTCATTAATTATTGTAATGTATAAGTAGTTATAATTTATGAATTTAATATTAAGTTTATTTTTTATTTATTCGCATTTTTCATTATTTCTATCAAAAGGTTAACTAATGTAATTTCATTACTTTAAACATAAGATAATAATTTAAACTATATATAAATACATTTAGATTATTAAATAATTTAAATTAATTATTATAATAATATTTAAATTAGTATTGATGAATTTGATTTTGGTAAGTAAAATAAATAGCTGAAATACTATAAAACATATATATATATATATATATATATATTTATTTAGACTATATCATAATATTAGTTTTACTACATTAATAATTTTTTCTTTTATTTTCAAAATATTTAAGATTTTTTTAACAATTTAATTATTATACTTAAAAAATAACTTTCACTTATATTTATTATTAACTTTTAATTTGTACATATTTTATTTTAATACATATTTTATTTTGATATGTAATGATGATTATTTTAATGTATTTTTAATCTAATTTATTTGTTATTATATTTATTTCTTTTAACATTTGTTAATAGTGTAAACAGGATGTATACATTTTATTCTAAATATTAATTATTATTATCAACAAACATACCTGAATATACATAATATATTATTCGAGGACAATATCTCGGTAAGCTTTTAACTTCTATATATTCAATAGATTTTACCCAAATCTAATTTTTTTTAAAAAATACATAATATATTATGTTCGCAATATTAAGTCTATATTATTAGTATATTAAGTCTATATTATTAGTCTATATTAACTTTATAAATATTAATTTTATAAATATTAAATACAGCAATAATTAATTTTATAAATATAAATATATTAAATTTAATAATTATATATAATAGAATTTAAGAGGTAAATTAATTAATAAGATTTTTGTAATTATATAATATATATATTATTATATTATATAAAATTATAAAAGTAAATTATAGAAAACTTTCATAATTGTATAATGATTATAATAATAGTTATATATTTGTTATTATATATTTTATAATTTATGATAATATATAAGGTAATCAAATATTTAATTTAATATATATATATTTGTATTTACTATAGCACTGACGAATCTCCTTGTATTAATGGTTTGTGTAATTAATAATATATCAAATAAACTGTACTGTATTTTAAAATACTTATTTGATAGCAATTTATTGATTTGTATTATATTTTTATGTGTTAATTAATTTTTATGTATTAATTTTATAGTAAAATTTAAGAATTTAGATAAATCACATATATAATCATTTATATAATACATTTATCATATATGATTAACAATACTTTAACACCAGGCGATACAAACCTTAGGTATACATATACAAATTAATATATAATTAATATATAATTATTTAAATAAATGAATATTTTATTAGAGAAATTTAAAAATAATATACTTTATATATATTCCTACGAAATCGAGAGTAGAATTAAAAAAATTCCTAGAAAAATATTATTTTATTTAAAGTCTAATATTAAAAGCATTTTAGCTAAGTCCATATAGGTTTGATCAATTACTAATATTTGATTTGTCTATATATTGTGGTTTATTTAGATGTAATGTATTGAAGTACAAAAATGTAATAACCTTTTAATATTCTCATCGAGTGATAATGAGTAATTAAATTTGAAATTATACGTAAACATTTTTAAGATCAAGTATATTTTTCCTTATATAAAAACTATATTTTAATATTATATTTATGTTTATGAATTATATATAGTAAATCAATATCTTGATATATTTTCCTATTACGAAATAGATACTTCAAATAATAATACTATTATTAAGACTACTGCTACTACTAACTACTGACTACTACTACTACTACTACTACTACTACTACTACTACTACTACTACTACTATTACTACTACTACTACTACTACTACTACTACTACTACTACTACTACTACTACTACTACTACTACTACTACTACTACTACTACTACTACTACTACTACTACTACTACTACTACTACTACTACTACTACTACTACTACTACTACTACTACTACTACTACTACTACTACTACTACTACTACTACTACTACTACTACTACTACTACTACTACTACTACTACTACTACTACTACTACTACTACTACTACTACTACTACTACTACTACTACTACTACTACTACTACTACTACTACTACTACTACTACTACTACTACTACTACTACTACTACTACTACTACTACTACTACTACTACTAATACTTTTATTACTACTACTATTACCATTACTATTACTATTACAATTACTACTTTTATAATAATACTTCTAATTTGTAGTAATAAAAGTGAATCGGGTTACTTTATATTAATCATTAAATACTTAATTATAATATTTCAGTCGTATTTAACCTAATATAAGTTTACTTTTTATTTATTCAATTAATAATAATTATAAATATATAATTAATTTCAATTGAATATTAAAATATATAAACATATACAAATATATATAATATAATGCATATTTCGTTTTTATAGTACTTATCGAAACAAAAAGGTAAATATGTAGTATACTTAATTATATATATTACATTTAATTGTATATTTCTATGGGATATTTAATATTCCATAAAATGAAAAATTTAAATTTAAATTCTTCATTAATTATTGTAATGTGTAGTTATAATTTATGAATTTAATATTAAGTTTATTTTTTATTTATTCGCATTTTTCATTATTTCTATCAAAAGGTTAACTAATGTAATTTCATTACTTTAAACATAAGATAATAATTTAAACTATATATAAATACATTTAGAGTATTAAATAATTTAAATTAATTATTATAATAATATTTAAATTAGTATTGATGAATTTGATTTTGGTAAGTAAAATAAATAGCTGAAATACTATAAAACATATATATATATATTTATTTAACCTATATCATAATATTAGTTTTACTACATTAATAATTTTTTCTTTTATTTTCAAAATATTTAAGATTTTTTTAACAATTTAATTATTATACTTAAAAGATAACTTTCACTTATATTTATTATTAACTTTTAATTTGTACATATTTTATTTTGATTTGTAAATGATGATTATTTTAATGTATTTTTAATCTAATTTATTTGTTATTATATTTATTTCTTTTAACATTTGTTAATAGTGTAAACAGGATGTATACATTTTATTCTAAATATTAATTATTATTATCAACAAACATACCTGAATATACATAATATATTATTCGAGGACAATATCTCGGTAAGCTTTTAACTTCTATATATTCAATAGATTTTACCCAAATCTAATTTTTTTTAAAAATACATAATATATTATGTTCGCAATATTAAGTCTATAAATAACTTTATAAATATTAATTTAATAAATATTAAATACAGCAATAATTAATTTTATAAATATAAATATATTAAATTTAATAATTATATATAATAGAATTTAAGAGGTAAATTAATTAATAAGATTTTTGTAATTATATAATATATATATTATTATATTATATAAAATTATAAAAGTAAATTATAGAAAACTTTCATAATTGTATAATGATTATAATAATAGTTATATATTTGTTATTATATATTTTATAATTTATGATAATATATAAGGTAATCAAATATTTAATTTAATATATATATATTTGTATTTACTATAGCACTGACCAACCTCCTTGTATTAATGGTTTGTGTAATTAATAATATATCAAATAAACTGTACTGTATTTTTAAATACTTATTTGATAGCAATTTATTGATTTGTATTATATTTTTATGTGTTAATTAATTTTTATGTATTAATTTTATAGTAAAATTTAAGAATTTAGATAAATCACATATATAATCATTTATATAATACATTTATCATATCTGATTAACAATACTTTAACACCAGGCGATACAAACCTTAGGTATACATATACAAATTAATATATAATTATTTAAATAAATGAATATTTTATTAGAGAAATTTAAAAATAATATACTTTATATATATTCCTACGAAATCAAGAGTAGAATTAAAAAAATTCCTAGAAAATTATTATTTTATTTAAAGTCTAATATTAAAAGCATTTTAGCTAAGTCCATATGGGTTTGATCAATTACTAATATTTGATTTGTCTATATATTATGGTTTATTTAGATGTAATGTATTGAAGTACAAAAATGTAATAACCTTTTAATATTCTCATCGAGTGATAATGAGTAATTAAATTTGAAATTATACGTAAACATTTTTAAGATCAAGTATATTTTTCCTTATATAAAAACTATATTTTAATATTATATTTATGTTTATGAATTATATATAGTAAATCAATATCTTGATATATTTTCCTATTACGAAATAGATACTTCAAATAATAATACTATTATTAAGACTACTGCTACTACTAACTACTGACTACTACTACTACTACTACTACTACTACTACTACTACTACTACTACTACTACTACTATTACTACTACTACTACTACTACTACTACTACTACTACTACTACTACTACTACTACTACTACTACTACTACTACTACTACTACTACTACTACTCCTACTACTACTACTACTACTACTACTACTACTACTACTACTACTACTACTACTACTACTACTACTACTACTACTACTACTACTACTACTACTACTACTACTACTACTACTACTACTACTACTACTACTACTACTTCTACTACTACTACTACTACTACTACTACTACTACTACAACTACTACTACTACTACTACTACTACTATTACTACTACTACTACTACTATTACTACCACTACTACTACTACTACTACTACTACTACTACTACTACTACTACTACTACTACTACTACTACTACTACTACTACTACTACTACTACTACTACTACTACTACTACTACTACTACTACTACTACTACTACTACTACTACTACTACTACTACTACTACTACTACTACTACTACTACTATACTACTACTACTACTACTACTACTACTACTACTACTACTACTACTACTACTACTACTACTACTACTACTACTACTACTACTACTACTACTACTACTACTACTACTACTACTACTACTACTACTACCACTACTACTACTACTACTACTACTACTACTACTACTACTAATACTCATACTATTACTACTACTACTACTTCTACTACTACTACTACTACTACTACTACTACTACTACTACTACTACTACTACTAATACTTTTATTACTACTACTATTACCATTACTATTACTATTACAATTACTACTTTTATAATAATACTTCTAATTTGTAGTAATAAAAGTGAATCGGGTTACTTTATATTAATCATTAAATACTTAATTATAATATTTCAGTCGTATTTAACCTAATATAAGTTTACTTTTTATTTATTCAATTAATAATAATTATAAATATATAATTAATTTCAATTGAATATTAAAATATATAAACATATACAAATATATATAATATAATGCATATTTCGTTTTATAGTACTTATCGAAACAAAAAGGTAAATATGTAGTATACTTAAGTATATATATTACATTTAATTGTATATTTATATGGGATATTTAATATTCTATAAAATGAAAAATTTAAATTTAAATTCTTCATTAATTATTGTAATGTGTAGTTATAATTTATGAATTTAATATTAAGTTTATTTTTTATTTATTCGCATTTTTCATTATTTCTATCAAAAGGTTAACTAATGTAATTTCATTACTTTAAACATAATATAATAATTTAAACTATATATAAATACATTTAGATTATTAAATAATTTAAATTAATTATTATAATAATATTTAAATTAGTATTGATGAATTTGATTTTGGTAAGTAAAATAAATAGCTGAAATACTATAAAACATATATATATATATATATTTATTTATTTAGACTATATCATAATATTAGTTTTACTACATTAATAATTTTTTCTTTTATTTTCAAAATATTTAAGATTTTTTTAACAATTTAATTATTATACTTAAAAAATAACTTTCACTTATATTTATTATTAACTTTTAATTTGTACATATTTTATTTTGATACATATTTTATTTTGATTTGTAAATGATGATTATTTTAATGTATTTTTAATCTAATTTATTTGTTATTATATTTATTTCTTTTAACATTTGTTAATAGTGTAAACAGTATGTATACATTTTATTCTAAATATTAATTATTATTATCAACAAACATACCTGAATATACATAATATATTATTCGAGGACAATATCTCGGTAAGCTTTTAACTTCTATATATTCAATAGATTTTACCCAAATCTAATTTTTTTTAAAAAATACATAATATATTATGTTCGCAATATTTAGTCTATAATTAACTTTATAAATATTAATTTTATAAATATTAAATACAGCAATAATTAATTTTATAAATATAAATATATTAAATTTAATAATTATATATAATAGAATTTAAGAGGTAAATTAATTAATAAGATTTTTGTAATTATATAATATATATATTATTATATTATATAAAATTATAAAAGTAAATTATAGAAAACTTTCATAATTGTATAATGATTATAATAATAGTTATATATTTGTTATTATATATTTTATAATTTATGATAATATATAAGGTAATCAAATATTTAATTTAATATATATATATATTTGTATTTACTATAGCACTGACCAACCTCCTTGTATTAATGGTTTGTGTAATTAATAATATATCAAATAAACTGTACTGTATTTTTAAATACTTATTTGATAGCAATTTATTGATTTGTATTATATTTTTATGTGTTAATTAATTTTTATGTATTAATTTTTAGTAAAATTTAAGAATTTAGATAAATCACATATATAATCATTTATATAATACATTTATCATATCTGATTAACAATACTTTAACACCAGGCGATACAAACCTTAGGTATACATATACAAATTAATATATAATTAATATATAATTATTTAAATAAATGAATATTTTATTAGAGAAATTTAAAAATAATATACTTTATATATATTCCTACGAAATCAAGAGTAGAATTAAAAAAATTCCTAGAAAATTATTATTTTATTTAAAGTCTAATATTAAAAGCATTTTAGCTAAATCCATATAGGTTTGATCAATTACTAATATTTGATTTGTCTATATATTGTGGTTTATTTAGATGTAATGTATTGAAGTACAAAAATGTAATAACCTTTTAATATTTTTATCGAGTGATAATGAGTAATTAAATTTGAAATTATACGTAAACATTTTTAAGATCAAGTATATTTTTCCTTATATAAAAACTATATTTTAATATTATATTTATGTTTATGAATTATATATAGTAAATCAATCTTGATATCAATCAATTAAATCTTGATATATTTTCCTATTACGAAATAGATACTTCAAATAATAATACTATTATTAAGACTACTACTACTACTAACTATTGACTACTACTACTATTACTACTACTACTACTACTACTACTACTACTACTACTACTACTACTACTACTACTACTACTACTACTACTACTACTACTACTACTACTACTACTACTACTACTACTACTACTACTACTACTACTACTACTACTACTACTACTACTACTACTACTACTACTACTACTACTACTACTACTACTACTACTACTACTACTACTACTACTACTACTACTACTACTACTACGTCTACTACTACTACTACTACTACTACTACTACTACTACTACTACTACTACTACTACTACTACTACTACTACTACTACTACTACTACTACTACTACTATTACTACTACTACTACTACTACTACTACTACTACTACTACTACTACTACTACTACTACTACTACTACTACTACTACTACTACTACTACTACTACTACTACTACTACTACTACTACTACTACTACTACTACTAGTACTACTACTACTACTACTACTACTACTACTACTACTACTACTACTACTACTACTACTACTACTACTACTACTACTACTACTACTACTACTACTACTACTACTACTACTACTACTACTACTACTACTACTACTACTACTACTACTACTACTACTACTACTACTACTACTACTACTACTACTACTACTACTACTACTACTACTACTACTACTACTACTACTACTACTACTACTACTACTACTACTACTACTACTACTACTACTACTACTACTACTACTACTACTACTACTACTACTACTACTACTACTACTACTACTACTACCCATACTATTACTACTACTACTACTACTACTACTACTACTACTACTACTACTACTACTACTACTACTACTACTACTACTACTACTACTACTACTACTATTACTACTACTAATACTACTACTACTACTACTAATACTTTTATTACTACTACTATTACCATTACTATTACTATTACAATTACTACTTTTATAATAATACTTCTAATTTGTAGTAATAAAAGTGAATCGGGTTACTTTATATTAATCATTAAATACTTAATTATAATATTTCAGTCGTATTTAACCTAATATAAGTTTACTTTTTATTTATTCAATTAATAATAATTATAAATATATAATTAATTTCAATTGAATATTAAAATATATAAACATATACAAATATATATAATATAATGCATATTTCGTTTTTATAGTACTTATCGAAACAAAAAGGTAAATATGTAGTATACTTAATTATATATATTACATTTAATTGTATATTTATATGGGATATTTAATATTCTATAAAATGAAAAATTTAAATTTAAATTCTTCATTAATTATTGTAATGTATAAGTAGTTATAATTTATGAATTTAATATTAAGTTTATTTTTTATTTATTCGCATTTTTCATTATTTCTATCAAAAGGTTAACTAATGTAATTTCATTACTTTAAACATAAGATAATAATTTAAACTATATATAAATACATTTAGATTATTAAATAATTTAAATTAATTATTATAATAATATTTAAATTAGTATTGATGAATTTGATTTTGGTAAGTAAAATAAATAGCTGAAATACTATAAAACATATATATATATATATATATTTATTTAGACTATATCATAATATTAGTTTTACTACATTAATAATTTTTTCTTTTATTTTCAAAATATTTAAGATTTTTTTAACAATTTAATTATTATACTTAAAAAATAACTTTCACTTATATTTATTATTAACTTTTAATTTGTACATATTTTATTTTGATACATATTTTATTTTGATATGTAATGATGATTATTTTAATGTATTTTTAATCTAATTTATTTGTTATTATATTTATTTCTTTTAACATTTGTTAATAGTGTAAACAGGATGTATACATTTTATTCTAAATATTAATTATTATTATCAACAAACATACCTGAATATACATAATATATTATTCGAGGACAATATCTCGGTAAGCTTTTAACTTCTATATATTCAATAGATTTTACCCAAATCTAATTTTTTTTAAAAAATACATAATATATTATGTTCGCAATATTAAGTCTATATTATTAGTCTATATTAACTTTATAAATATTAATTTTATAAATATTAAATACAGCAATAATTAATTTTATAAATATAAATATATTAAATTTAATAATTATATATAATAGAATTTAAGAGGTAAATTAATTAATAAGATTTTTGTAATTATATAATATATATATTATTATATTATATAAAATTATAAAAGTAAATTATAGAAAACTTTCATAATTGTATAATGATTATAATAATAGTTATATATTTGTTATTATATATTTTATAATTTATGATAATATATAAGGTAATCAAATATTTAATTTAATATATATATATTTGTATTTACTATAGCACTGACGAATCTCCTTGTATTAATGGTTTGTGTAATTAATAATATATCAAATAAACTGTACTGTATTTTAAAATACTTATTTGATAGCAATTTATTGATTTGTATTATATTTTTATGTGTTAATTAATTTTTATGTATTAATTTTATAGTAAAATTTAAGAATTTAGATAAATCACATATATAATCATTTATATAATACATTTATCATATCTGATTAACAATACTTTAACACCAGGCGATACAAACCTTAGGTATACATATACAAATTAATATATAATTAATATATAATTATTTAAATAAATGTATATTTTGTTAGAGAAATTTAAAAATAATATACTTTATATATATTCCTATGAAATCAAGAGTAGAATTAAAAAAATTCCTAGAAAAATATTATTTTATTTAAAGTCTAATATTAAAAGCATTTTAGCTAAGTCCATATAGGTTTGATCAATTACTAATATTTGATTTGTCTATATATTGTGGTTTATTTAGATGTAATGTATTGAAGTACAAAAATGTAATAACCTTTTAATATTCTCATCGAGTGATAATGAGTAATTAAATTTGAAATTATACGTAAACATTTTTAAGATCAAGTATATTTTTCCTTATATAAAAACTATATTTTAATATTATATTTATGTTTATGAATTATATATAGTAAATCAATATCTTGATATATTTTCCTATTACGAAATAGATACTTCAAATAATAATACTATTATTAAGACTACTGCTACTACTAACTACTGACTACTACTACTACTACTACTACTACTACTACTACTACTACTACTACTACTACTACTACTACTACTACTACTACTACTACTACTACTACTACTACTACTACTACTACTACTACTACTACTACTACTACTACTACTACTACTACTACTACTACTACTACTACTACTACTACTACTACTACTACTACTACTACTACTACTACTACTACTACTACTACTACTACTACTACTACTACTACTACTACTACTACTACTACTACTACTACTACTACTACTACTACTACTACTACTACTACTACTACTACTACTACTACTACTACTACTACTACTACTACTACTACTACTACTACTACTACTACTACTACTACTACTACTACTACTACTACTACTACTACTACTACTACTACTACTACTAATACTTTTATTACTACTACTATTACCATTACTATTACTATTACAATTACTACTTTTATAATAATACTTCTAATTTGTAGTAATAAAAGTGAATCGGGTTACTTTATATTAATCATTAACTACTTAATTATAATATTTCAGTCGTATTTAACCTAATATAAGTTTACTTTTTATTTATTCAATTAATAATAATTATAAATATATAATTAATTTCAATTGAATATATATAAACATATACAAATATATATAATATAATGCATATTTCGTTTTTATAGTACTTATCGAAACAAAAAGGTAAATATGTAGTATACTTAATTATATATATTACATTTAATTGTATATTTAATTGTATATATGGGATATTTAATATTCCATAAAATGAAAAATTTAAATTTAAATTCTTCATTAATTATAGTAATGTGTAGTTATAATTTATGAATTTAATATTAAGTTTATTTTTTATTTATTCGCATTTTTCATTATTTCTATCAAAAGGTTAACTAATGTAATTTCATTACTTTAAACATAAGATAATAATTTAAACTATATATAAATACATTTAGATTATTAAATAATTTAAATTAATTATAATAATAATATTTAAATTAGTATTGATGAATTTGATTTTGGTAAGTAAAATAAATAGATGAAATACTATAAAACATATATATATATATATATATATTTATTTAACCTATATCATAATATTAGTTTTACTACATTAATAATTTTTTCTTTTATTTTCAAAATATTTAAGATTTTTTTAACAATTTAATTATTATACTTAAAAGATAACTTTCACTTATATTTATTATTAACTTTTAATTTGTACATATTTTATTTTGATACATATTTTATTTTGATTTGTAAATGATGATTATTTTAATGTATTTTTAATCTAATTTATTTGTTATTATATTTATTTCTTTTAACATTTGTTAATAGTGTAAACAGGATGTATACATTTTATTCTAAATATTAATTATTATTATCAACAAACATACCTGAATATACATAATATATTATTCGAGGACAATATCTCGGTAAGCTTTTAACTTCTATATATTCAATAGATTTTACCCAAATCTAATTTTTTTTAAAAATACATAATATATTATGTTCGCAATATTAAGTCTATAATTAACTTTATAAATATTAATTTTATAAATATTAAATACAGCAATAATTAATTTTATAAATATAAATATATTAAATTTAATAATTATATATAATAGAATTTAAGAGGTAAATTAATTAATAAGATTTTTGTAATTATATAATATATATATTATTATATTATATAAAATTATAAAAGTAAATTATAGAAAACTTTCATAATTGTATAATGATTATAATAATAGTTATATATTTGTTATTATATATTTTATAATTTATGATAATATATAAGGTAATCAAATATTTAATTTAATATATATATATTTGTATTTACTATAGCACTGACGAATCTCCTTGTATTAATGGTTTGTGTAATTAATAATATATCAAATAAACTGTACTGTATTTTAAAATACTTATTTGATAGCAATTTATTGATTTGTATTATATTTTTATGTGTTAATTAATTTTTATGTATTAATTTTATAGTAAAATTTAAGAATTTAGATAAATCACATATATAATCATTTATATAATACATTTATCATATCTGATTAACAATACTTTAACACCAGGCGATACAAACCTTAGGTATACATATACAAATTAATATATAATTATTTAAATAAATGAATATTTTATTAGAGAAATTTAAAAATAATATACTTTATATATATTCCTACGAAATCAATAAAAAAATTCCTAGAAAATTATTATTTTATTTAAAGTCTAATATTAAAAGCATTTTAGCTAAGTCCATATGGGTTTGATCAATTACTAATATTTGATTTGTCTATATATTATGGTTTATTTAGATGTAATGTATTGAAGTACAAAAATGTAATAACCTTTTAATATTCTCATCGAGTGATAATGAGTAATTAAATTTGAAATTATACGTAAACATTTTTAAGATCAAGTATATTTTTCCTTATATAAAAACTATATTTTAATATTATATTTATGTTTATGAATTATATATAGTAAATCAATATCTTGATATATTTTCCTATTACGAAATATATTACGAAATAGATACTTCAAATAATAATACTATTATTAAGACTACTGCTACTACTAACTACTGACTACTACTACTACTACTACTACTACTACTACTACTACTACTACTACTACTACTACTACTATTACTACTACTACTAATACTACTACTACTACTACTACTACTACTACTACTACTACTACTACTACTACTACTACTACTACTACTACTACTACTACTACTACTACTACTACTACTACTACTACTACTACTACTACTACTACTACTACTACTACTACTACTACTACTACTACTACTACTACTACTACTACTACTACTACTACTACTACTACTACTACTACTACTACTACTACTACTACTACTACTACTACTACTACTACTACTACTACTACTACTACTACTACTACTACTACTACTACTACTACTACTACTACTACTACTACTACTACTACTACTACTACTACTACTACTACTACTACTACTACTACTACTACTACTACTACTACTACTACTACTAATACTTTTATTACTACTACTATTACCATTACTATTACTATTGCAATTACTACTTTTATAATAATACTTCTAATTTGTAGTAATAAAAGTGAATCGGGTTACTTTATATTAATCATTAAATACTTAATTATAATATTTCAGTCGTATTTAACCTAATATAAGTTTACTTTTTATTTATTCAATTAATAATAATTATAAATATATAATTAATTTCAATTGAATATTAAAATATATAAACATATACAAATATATATAATATAATGCATATTTCGTTTTTATAGTACTTATCGAAACAAAAAGGTAAATATGTAGTATACTTAATTATATATATTACATTTAATTATATATTTATATGGGATATTTAATATTCTATAAAATGAAAAATTTAAATTTAAATTCTTCATTAATTATTGTAATGTGTAGTTATAATTTATGAATTTAATATTAAGTTTATTTTTTATTTATTCGCATTTTTCATTATTTCTATCAAAAGGTTAACTAATGTAATTTCATTACTTTAAACATAAGATAATAATTTAAACTATATATAAATACATTTAGATTATTAAATAATTTAAATTAATTATTATAATAATATTTAAATTAGTATTGATGAATTTGATTTTGGTAAGTAAAATAAATAGCTGAAATACTATAAAACATATATATATATATATATATTTATTTAGACTATATCATAATATTAGTTTTACTACATTAATAATTTTTTCTTTTATTTTCAAAATATTTAAGATTTTTTTAACAATTTAATTATTATACTTAAAAAATAACTTTCACTTATATTTATTATTAACTTTTAATTTGTACATATTTTATTTTGATACATATTTTATTTTGATATGTAATGATGATTATTTTAATGTATTTTTAATCTAATTTATTTGTTATTATATTTATTTCTTTTAACATTTGTTAATAGTGTAAACAGGATGTATACATTTTATTCTAAATATTAATTATTATTATCAACAAACATACCTGAATATACATAATATATTATTCGAGGACAATATCTCGGTAAGCTTTTAACTTCTATATATTCAATAGATTTTACCCAAATCTAATTTTTTTTAAAAAATACATAATATATTATGTTCGCAATATTAAGTCTATATTATTAGTATATTAAGTCTATATTATTAGTCTATATTAACTTTATAAATATTAATTTTATAAATATTAAATACAGCAATAATTAATTTTATAAATATAAATATATTAAATTTAATAATTATATATAATAGAATTTAAGAGGTAAATTAATTAATAAGATTTTTGTAATTATATAATATATATATTATTATATTATATAAAATTATAAAAGTAAATTATAGAAAACTTTCATAATTGTATAATGATTATAATAATAGTTATATATTTGTTATTATATATTTTATAATTTATGATAATATATAAGGTAATCAAATATTTAATTTAATATATATATTTGTATTTACTATAGCACTGACGAATCTCCTTGTATTAATGGTTTGTGTAATTAATAATATATCAAATAAACTATACTGTATTTTAAAATACTTATTTGATAGCAATTTATTGATTTGTATTATATTTTTATGTGTTAATTAATTTTTATGTATTAATTTTATAGTAAAATTTAAGAATTTAGATAAATCACATATATAATCATTTATATAATACATTTATCATATCTGATTAACAATACTTTAACACCAGGCGATACAAACCTTAGGTATACATATACAAATTAATATATAATTAATATATAATTATTTAAATAAATGAATATTTTATTAGAGAAATTTAAAAATAATATACTTTATATATATTCCTACGAAATCAAGAGTAGAATTAAAAAAATTCCTAGAAAAATATTATTTTATTTAAAGTCTAATATTAAAAGCATTTTAGCTAAGTCCATATAGGTTTGATCAATTACTAATATTTGATTTGTCTATATATTGTGGTTTATTTAGATGTAATGTATTGAAGTACAAAAATGTAATAACCTTTTAATATTCTCATCGAGTGATAATGAGTAATTAAATTTGAAATTATACGTAAACATTTTTAAGATCAAGTATATTTTTCCTTATATAAAAACTATATTTTAATATTATATTTATGTTTATGAATTATATATAGTAAATCAATATCTTGATATATTTTCCTATTACGAAATAGATACTTCAAATAATAATACTATTATTAAGACTACTGCTACTACTAACTACTGACTACTACTACTACTACTACTACTACTACTACTACTACTACTACTATTACTACTACTACTACTACTACTACTACTACTACTACTACTACTACTACTACTACTACTACTACTACTACTACTACTACTACTACTACTACTACTACTACTACTACTACTACTACTACTACTACTACTACTACTACTACTACTACTACTACTACTACTACTACTACTACTACTACTACTACTACTACTACTACTACTACTACTACTACTACTGCTACTACTACTACTACTACTACTACTACTACTACTACTACTACTACTACTACTAATACTTTTATTACTACTACTATTACCATTACTATTACTATTACAATTACTACTTTTATAATAATACTTCTAATTTGTAGTAATAAAAGTGAATCGGGTTACTTTATATTAATCATTAAATACTTAATTATAATATTTCAGTCGTATTTAACCTAATATAAGTTTACTTTTTATTTATTCAATTAATAATAATTATAAATATATAATTAATTTCAATTGAATATTAAAATATATAAACATATACAAATATATATAATATAATGCATATTTCGTTTTTATAGTACTTATCGAAACAAAAAGGTAAATATGTAGTATACTTAATTATATATATTACATTTAATTGTATATTTATATGGGATATTTAATATTCCATAAAATGAAAAATTTAAATTTAAATTCTTCATTAATTATTGTAATGTGTAGTTATAATTTATGAATTTAATATTAAGTTTATTTTTTATTTATTCGCACTTTTCATTATTTCTATCAAAAGGTTAACTAATGTAATTTCATTACTTTAAACATAAGATAATAATTTAAACTATATATAAATACATTTAGATTATTAAATAATTTAAATTAATTATTATAATAATATTTAAATTAGTATTGATGAATTTGATTTTGGTAAGTAAAATAAATAGCTGAAATACTATAAAACATATATATATATATATTTATTTAACCTATATCATAATATTAGTTTTACTACATTAATAATTTTTTCTTTTATTTTCAAAATATTTAAGATTTTTTTAACAATTTAATTATTATACTTAAAAGATAACTTTCACTTATATTTATTATTAACTTTTAATTTGTACATATTTTATTTTGATACATATTTTATTTTGATTTGTAAATGATGATTATTTTAATGTATTTTTAATCTAATTTATTTGTTATTATATTTATTTCTTTTAACATTTGTTAATAGTGTAAACAGGATGTATACATTTTATTCTAAATATTAATTATTATTATCAACAAACATACCTGAATATACATAATATATTATTCGAGGACAATATCTCGGTAAGCTTTTAACTTCTATATATTCAATAGATTTTACTCAAATCTAATTTTTTTTAAAAATACATAATATATTATGTTCGCAATATTAAGTCTATAATTAACTTTATAAATATTAATTTTATAAATATTAAATACAGCAATAATTAATTTTATAAATATAAATATATTAAATTTAATAATTATATATAATAGAATTTAAGAGGTAAATTAATTAATAAGATTTTTGTAATTATATAATATATATATTATTATATTATATAAAATTATAAAAGTAAATTATAGAAAACTTTCATAATTGTATAATGATTATAATAATAGTTATATATTTGTTATTATATATTTTATAATTTATGATAATATATAAGGTAATCAAATATTTAATTTAATATATATATATTTGTATTTACTATAGCACTGACGAATCTCCTTGTATTAATGGTTTGTGTAATTAATAATATATCAAATAAACTGTACTGTATTTTAAAATACTTATTTGATAGCAATTTATTGATTTGTATTATATTTTTATGTGTTAATTAATTTTTATGTATTAATTTTATAGTAAAATTTAAGAATTTAGATAAATCACATATATAATCATTTATATAATACATTTATCATATCTGATTAACAATACTTTAACACCAGGCGATACAAACCTTAGGTATACATATACAAATTAATATATAATTATTTAAATAAATGAATATTTTATTAGAGAAATTTAAAAATAATATACTTTATATATATTCCTACGAAATCAAGAGTAGAATTAAAAAAATTCCTAGAAAATTATTATTTTATTTAAAGTCTAATATTAAAAGCATTTTAGCTAAGTCCATATGGGTTTGATCAATTACTAATATTTGATTTGTCTATATATTATGGTTTATTTAGATGTAATGTATTGAAGTACAAAAATGTAATAACCTTTTAATATTCTCATCGAGTGATAATGAGTAATTAAATTTGAAATTATACGTAAACATTTTTAAGATCAAGTATATTTTTCCTTATATAAAAACTATATTTTAATATTATATTTATGTTTATGAATTATATATAGAAAATCAATATCTTGATATATTTTCCTATTACGAAATAGATACTTCAAATAATAATACTATTATTAAGACTACTGCTACTACTAACTACTGACTACTACTACTACTACTACTACTACTACTACTACTACTACTACTACTATTACTACTACTACTACTACTACTACTACTACTACTACTACTACTACTACTACTACTACTACTACTACTACTACTACTACTACTACTACTACTACTACTACTACTACTACTACTACTACTACTACTACTACTACTACTACTACTACTACTACTACTACTACTACTACTACTACTACTACTACTACTACTACTACTACTACTACTACTACTACTACTACTACTACTACTGCTACTACTACTACTACTACTACTACTACTACTACTACTACTACTAATACTTTTATTACTACTACTATTACCATTACTATTACTATTACAATTACTACTTTTATAATAATACTTCTAATTTGTAGTAATAAAAGTGAATCGGGTTACTTTATATTAATCATTAAATACTTAATTATAATATTTCAGTCGTATTTAACCTAATATAAGTTTACTTTTTATTTATTCAATTAATAATAATTATAAATATATAATTAATTTCAATTGAATATTAAAATATATAAACATATACAAATATATATAATATAATGCATATTTCGTTTTTATAGTACTTATCGAAACAAAAAGGTAAATATGTAGTATACTTAATTATATATATTACATTTAATTGTATATTTATATGGGATATTTAATATTCCATAAAATGAAAAATTTAAATTTAAATTCTTCATTAATTATTGTAATGTGTAGTTATAATTTATGAATTTAATATTAAGTTTATTTTTTATTTATTCGCACTTTTCATTATTTCTATCAAAAGGTTAACTAATGTAATTTCTTTACTTTAAACATAAGATAATAATTTAAACTATATATAAATACATTTAGATTATTAAATAATTTAAATTAATTATTATAATAATATTTAAATTAGTATTGATGAATTTGATTTTGGTAAGTAAAATAAATAGCTGAAATACTATAAAACATATATATATATATATATTTATTTAACCTATATCATAATATTAGTTTTACTACATTAATAATTTTTTCTTTTATTTTCAAAATATTTAAGATTTTTTTAACAATTTAATTATTATACTTAAAAGATAACTTTCACTTATATTTATTATTAACTTTTAATTTGTACATATTTTATTTTGATACATATTTTATTTTGATTTGTAAATGATGATTATTTTAATGTATTTTTAATCTAATTTATTTGTTATTATATTTATTTCTTTTAACATTTGTTAATAGTGTAAACAGGATGTATACATTTTATTCTAAATATTAATTATTATTATCAACAAACATACCTGAATATACATAATATATTATTCGAGGACAATATCTCGGTAAGCTTTTAACTTCTATATATTCAATAGATTTTACTCAAATCTAATTTTTTTTAAAAATACATAATATATTATGTTCGCAATATTAAGTCTATAATTAACTTTATAAATATTAATTTTATAAATATTAAATACAGCAATAATTAATTTTATAAATATAAATATATTAAATTTAATAATTATATATAATAGAATTTAAGAGGTAAATTAATTAATAAGATTTTTGTAATTATATAATATATATATTATTATATTATATAAAATTATAAAAGTAAATTATAGAAAACTTTCATAATTGTATAATGATTATAATAATAGTTATATATTTGTTATTATATATTTTATAATTTATGATAATATATAAGGTAATCAAATATTTAATTTAATATATATATATTTGTATTTACTATAGCACTGACGAATCTCCTTGTATTAATGGTTTGTGTAATTAATAATATATCAAATAAACTGTACTGTATTTTAAAATACTTATTTGATAGCAATTTATTGATTTGTATTATATTTTTATGTGTTAATTAATTTTTATGTATTAATTTTATAGTAAAATTTAAGAATTTAGATAAATCACATATATAATCATTTATATAATACATTTATCATATCTGATTAACAATACTTTAACACCAGGCGATACAAACCTTAGGTATACATATACAAATTAATATATAATTATTTAAATAAATGAATATTTTATTAGAGAAATTTAAAAATAATATACTTTATATATATTCCTACGAAATCAAGAGTAGAATTAAAAAAATTCCTAGAAAATTATTATTTTATTTAAAGTCTAATATTAAAAGCATTTTAGCTAAGTCCATATGGGTTTGATCAATTACTAATATTTGATTTGTCTATATATTATGGTTTATTTAGATGTAATGTATTGAAGTACAAAAATGTAATAACCTTTTAATATTCTCATCGAGTGATAATGAGTAATTAAATTTGAAATTATACGTAAACATTTTTAAGATCAAGTATATTTTTCCTTATATAAAAACTATATTTTAATATTATATTTATGTTTATGAATTATATATAGAAAATCAATATCTTGATATATTTTCCTATTACGAAATAGATACTTCAAATAATAATACTATTATTAAGACTACTGCTACTACTAACTACTGACTACTACTACTACTACTACTACTACTACTACTACTACTACTATTACTACTACTACTACTACTACTACTACTACTACTACTACTACTACTACTACTACTACTACTACTACTACTACTACTACTACTACTACTACTACTACTACTACTACTACTACTACTACTACTACTACTACTACTACTACTACTACTACTACTACTACTACTACTACTACTACTACTACTACTACTACTACTACTACTACTACTACTACTACTACTACTACTACTACTACTACTACTACTACTACTACTACTACTACTACTACTACTACTACTACTACTACCCATACTATTACTACTACTACTACTACTACTACTACTACTACTACTACTACTACTACTACTACTACTACTACTACTACTACTACTACTACTACTACTACTACTATTACTACTACTAATACTACTACTACTACTTACTACTAATACTTTTATTACTACTACTATTACCATTACTATTACTATTACAATTACTACTTTTATAATAATACTTCTAATTTGTAGTAATAAAAGTGAATCGGGTTACTTTATATTAATCATTAAATACTTAATTATAATATTTCAGTCGTATTTAACCTAATATAAGTTTACTTTTTATTTATTCAATTAATAATAATTATAAATATATAATTAATTTCAATTGAATATTAAAATATATAAACATATACAAATATATATAATATAATGCATATTTCGTTTTTATAGTACTTATCGAAACAAAAAGGTAAATATGTAGTATACTTAATTATATATATTACATTTAATTGTATATTTATATGGGATATTTAATATTCTATAAAATGAAAAATTTAAATTTAAATTCTTCATTAATTATTGTAATGTATAAGTAGTTATAATTTATGAATTTAATATTAAGTTTATTTTTTATTTATTCGCATTTTTCATTATTTCTATCAAAAGGTTAACTAATGTAATTTCATTACTTTAAACATAAGATAATAATTTAAACTATATATAAATACATTTAGATTATTAAATAATTTAAATTAATTATTATAATAATATTTAAATTAGTATTGATGAATTTGATTTTGGTAAGTAAAATAAATAGCTGAAATACTATAAAACATATATATATATATATATATTTATTTAGACTATATCATAATATTAGTTTTACTACATTAATAATTTTTTCTTTTATTTTCAAAATATTTAAGATTTTTTTAACAATTTAATTATTATACTTAAAAAATAACTTTCACTTATATTTATTATTAACTTTTAATTTGTACATATTTTATTTTGATACATATTTTATTTTGATATGTAATGATGATTATTTTAATGTATTTTTAATCTAATTTATTTGTTATTATATTTATTTCTTTTAACATTTGTTAATAGTGTAAACAGGATGTATACATTTTATTCTAAATATTAATTATTATTATCAACAAACATACCTGAATATACATAATATATTATTCGAGGACAATATCTCGGTAAGCTTTTAACTTCTATATATTCAATAGATTTTACCCAAATCTAATTTTTTTTAAAAAATACATAATATATTATGTTCGCAATATTAAGTCTATATTATTAGTCTATATTAACTTTATAAATATTAATTTTATAAATATTAAATACAGCAATAATTAATTTTATAAATATAAATATATTAAATTTAATAATTATATATAATAGAATTTAAGAGGTAAATTAATTAATAAGATTTTTGTAATTATATAATATATATATTATTATATTATATAAAATTATAAAAGTAAATTATAGAAAACTTTCATAATTGTATAATGATTATAATAATAGTTATATATTTGTTATTATATATTTTATAATTTATGATAATATATAAGGTAATCAAATATTTAATTTAATATATATATATTTGTATTTACTATAGCACTGACGAATCTCCTTGTATTAATGGTTTGTGTAATTAATAATATATCAAATAAACTGTACTGTATTTTAAAATACTTATTTGATAGCAATTTATTGATTTGTATTATATTTTTATGTGTTAATTAATTTTTATGTATTAATTTTATAGTAAAATTTAAGAATTTAGATAAATCACATATATAATCATTTATATAATACATTTATCATATCTGATTAACAATACTTTAACACCAGGCGATACAAACCTTAGGTATACATATACAAATTAATATATAATTAATATATAATTATTTAAATAAATGTATATTTTGTTAGAGAAATTTAAAAATAATATACTTTATATATATTCCTATGAAATCAAGAGTAGAATTAAAAAAATTCCTAGAAAAATATTATTTTATTTAAAGTCTAATATTAAAAGCATTTTAGCTAAGTCCATATAGGTTTGATCAATTACTAATATTTGATTTGTCTATATATTGTGGTTTATTTAGATGTAATGTATTGAAGTACAAAAATGTAATAACCTTTTAATATTCTCATCGAGTGATAATGAGTAATTAAATTTGAAATTATACGTAAACATTTTTAAGATCAAGTATATTTTTCCTTATATAAAAACTATATTTTAATATTATATTTATGTTTATGAATTATATATAGTAAATCAATATCTTGATATATTTTCCTATTACGAAATAGATACTTCAAATAATAATACTATTATTAAGACTACTGCTACTACTAACTACTGACTACTACTACTACTACTACTACTACTACTACTACTACTACTACTACTACTACTACTACTACTACTACTACTACTACTACTACTACTACTACTACTACTACTACTACTACTACTACTACTACTACTACTACTACTACTACTACTACTACTACTACTACTACTACTACTACTACTACTACTACTACTACTACTACTACTACTACTACTACTACTACTACTACTACTACTACTACTACTACTACTACTACTACTACTACTACTACTACTACTACTACTACTACTACTACTACTACTACTACTACTACTACTACTACTACTACTACTACTACTACTACTACTACTACTACTACTACTACTACTACTACTACTACTACTACTACTACTACTACTACTACTACTACTACTACTACTACTAATACTTTTATTACTACTACTATTACCATTACTATTACTATTACAATTACTACTTTTATAATAATACTTCTAATTTGTAGTAATAAAAGTGAATCGGGTTACTTTATATTAATCATTAACTACTTAATTATAATATTTCAGTCGTATTTAACCTAATATAAGTTTACTTTTTATTTATTCAATTAATAATAATTATAAATATATAATTAATTTCAATTGAATATATATAAACATATACAAATATATATAATATAATGCATATTTCGTTTTTATAGTACTTATCGAAACAAAAAGGTAAATATGTAGTATACTTAATTATATATATTACATTTAATTGTATATTTAATTGTATATATGGGATATTTAATATTCCATAAAATGAAAAATTTAAATTTAAATTCTTCATTAATTATAGTAATGTGTAGTTATAATTTATGAATTTAATATTAAGTTTATTTTTTATTTATTCGCATTTTTCATTATTTCTATCAAAAGGTTAACTAATGTAATTTCATTACTTTAAACATAAGATAATAATTTAAACTATATATAAATACATTTAGATTATTAAATAATTTAAATTAATTATAATAATAATATTTAAATTAGTATTGATGAATTTGATTTTGGTAAGTAAAATAAATAGATGAAATACTATAAAACATATATATATATATATATATATTTATTTAACCTATATCATAATATTAGTTTTACTACATTAATAATTTTTTCTTTTATTTTCAAAATATTTAAGATTTTTTTAACAATTTAATTATTATACTTAAAAGATAACTTTCACTTATATTTATTATTAACTTTTAATTTGTACATATTTTATTTTGATACATATTTTATTTTGATTTGTAAATGATGATTATTTTAATGTATTTTTAATCTAATTTATTTGTTATTATATTTATTTCTTTTAACATTTGTTAATAGTGTAAACAGGATGTATACATTTTATTCTAAATATTAATTATTATTATCAACAAACATACCTGAATATACATAATATATTATTCGAGGACAATATCTCGGTAAGCTTTTAACTTCTATATATTCAATAGATTTTACCCAAATCTAATTTTTTTTAAAAATACATAATATATTATGTTCGCAATATTAAGTCTATAATTAACTTTATAAATATTAATTTTATAAATATTAAATACAGCAATAATTAATTTTATAAATATAAATATATTAAATTTAATAATTATATATAATAGAATTTAAGAGGTAAATTAATTAATAAGATTTTTGTAATTATATAATATATATATTATTATATTATATAAAATTATAAAAGTAAATTATAGAAAACTTTCATAATTGTATAATGATTATAATAATAGTTATATATTTGTTATTATATATTTTATAATTTATGATAATATATAAGGTAATCAAATATTTAATTTAATATATATATATTTGTATTTACTATAGCACTGACGAATCTCCTTGTATTAATGGTTTGTGTAATTAATAATATATCAAATAAACTGTACTGTATTTTAAAATACTTATTTGATAGCAATTTATTGATTTGTATTATATTTTTATGTGTTAATTAATTTTTATGTATTAATTTTATAGTAAAATTTAAGAATTTAGATAAATCACATATATAATCATTTATATAATACATTTATCATATCTGATTAACAATACTTTAACACCAGGCGATACAAACCTTAGGTATACATATACAAATTAATATATAATTATTTAAATAAATGAATATTTTATTAGAGAAATTTAAAAATAATATACTTTATATATATTCCTACGAAATCAAGAGTAGAATTAAAAAAATTCCTAGAAAATTATTATTTTATTTAAAGTCTAATATTAAAAGCATTTTAGCTAAGTCCATATGGGTTTGATCAATTACTAATATTTGATTTGTCTATATATTATGGTTTATTTAGATGTAATGTATTGAAGTACAAAAATGTAATAACCTTTTAATATTCTCATCGAGTGATAATGAGTAATTAAATTTGAAATTATACGTAAACATTTTTAAGATCATTTCCTTATATAAAAACTATATTTTAATATTATATTTATGTTTATGAATTATATATAGTAAATCAATATCTTGATATATTTTCCTATTACGAAATAGATACTTCAAATAATAATACTATTATTAAGACTACTGCTACTACTAACTACTGACTACTACTACTACTACTACTACTACTACTACTACTACTACTACTACTACTACTACTACTATTACTACTACTACTACTATACTACTACTACTACTACTACTACTACTACTACTACTACTACTACTACTACTACTACTACTACTACTACTACTACTACTACTACTACTACTACTACTACTACTACTACTACTACTACTACTACTACTACTACTACTACTACTACTACTACTACTACTACTACTACTACTACTACTACTACTACTACTACTACTACTACTACTACTACTACTACTACTACTACTACTACTACTACTACTTCTACTACTACTACTACTACTACTACTACTACTACTACTACTACTACTACTACTACTACTACTACTACTACTACTACTACTACTACTACTACTACTACTACTACTACTACTACTACTACTACTACTACTACTACTACTACTAATACTTTTATTACTACTACTATTACCATTACTATTACTATTGCAATTACTACTTTTATAATAATACTTCTAATTTGTAGTAATAAAAGTGAATCGGGTTACTTTATATTAATCATTAAATACTTAATTATAATATTTCAGTCGTATTTAACCTAATATAAGTTTACTTTTTATTTATTCAATTAATAATAATTATAAATATATAATTAATTTCAATTGAATATTAAAATATATAAACATATACAAATATATATAATATAATGCATATTTCGTTTTTATAGTACTTATCGAAACAAAAAGGTAAATATGTAGTATACTTAATTATATATATTACATTTAATTATATATTTATATGGGATATTTAATATTCTATAAAATGAAAAATTTAAATTTAAATTCTTCATTAATTATTGTAATGTGTAGTTATAATTTATGAATTTAATATTAAGTTTATTTTTTATTTATTCGCATTTTTCATTATTTCTATCAAAAGGTTAACTAATGTAATTTCATTACTTTAAACATAAGATAATAATTTAAACTATATATAAATACATTTAGATTATTAAATAATTTAAATTAATTATTATAATAATATTTAAATTAGTATTGATGAATTTGATTTTGGTAAGTAAAATAAATAGCTGAAATACTATAAAACATATATATATATATATATATTTATTTAGACTATATCATAATATTAGTTTTACTACATTAATAATTTTTTCTTTTATTTTCAAAATATTTAAGATTTTTTTAACAATTTAATTATTATACTTAAAAAATAACTTTCACTTATATTTATTATTAACTTTTAATTTGTACATATTTTATTTTGATACATATTTTATTTTGATATGTAATGATGATTATTTTAATGTATTTTTAATCTAATTTATTTGTTATTATATTTATTTCTTTTAACATTTGTTAATAGTGTAAACAGGATGTATACATTTTATTCTAAATATTAATTATTATTATCAACAAACATACCTGAATATACATAATATATTATTCGAGGACAATATCTCGGTAAGCTTTTAACTTCTATATATTCAATAGATTTTACCCAAATCTAATTTTTTTTAAAAAATACATAATATATTATGTTCGCAATATTAAGTCTATATTATTAGTATATTAAGTCTATATTATTAGTCTATATTAACTTTATAAATATTAATTTTATAAATATTAAATACAGCAATAATTAATTTTATAAATATAAATATATTAAATTTAATAATTATATATAATAGAATTTAAGAGGTAAATTAATTAATAAGATTTTTGTAATTATATAATATATATATTATTATATTATATAAAATTATAAAAGTAAATTATAGAAAACTTTCATAATTGTATAATGATTATAATAATAGTTATATATTTGTTATTATATATTTTATAATTTATGATAATATATAAGGTAATCAAATATTTAATTTAATATATATATTTGTATTTACTATAGCACTGACGAATCTCCTTGTATTAATGGTTTGTGTAATTAATAATATATCAAATAAACTATACTGTATTTTAAAATACTTATTTGATAGCAATTTATTGATTTGTATTATATTTTTATGTGTTAATTAATTTTTATGTATTAATTTTATAGTAAAATTTAAGAATTTAGATAAATCACATATATAATCATTTATATAATACATTTATCATATCTGATTAACAATACTTTAACACCAGGCGATACAAACCTTAGGTATACATATACAAATTAATATATAATTAATATATAATTATTTAAATAAATGAATATTTTATTAGAGAAATTTAAAAATAATATACTTTATATATATTCCTACGAAATCAAGAGTAGAATTAAAAAAATTCCTAGAAAAATATTATTTTATTTAAAGTCTAATATTAAAAGCATTTTAGCTAAGTCCATATAGGTTTGATCAATTACTAATATTTGATTTGTCTATATATTGTGGTTTATTTAGATGTAATTTATTTAGATGTAATGTATTGAAGTACAAAAATGTAATAACCTTTTAATATTCTCATCGAGTGATAATGAGTAATTAAATTTGAAATTATACGTAAACATTTTTAAGATCAAGTATATTTTTCCTTATATAAAAACTATATTTTAATATTATATTTATGTTTATGAATTATATATAGTAAATCAATATCTTGATATATTTTCCTATTACGAAATAGATACTTCAAATAATAATACTATTATTAAGACTACTGCTACTACTAACTACTGACTACTACTACTACTACTACTACTACTACTACTACTACTACTACTATTACTACTACTACTACTACTACTACTACTACTACTACTACTACTACTACTACTACTACTACTACTACTACTACTACTACTACTACTACTACTACTACTACTACTACTACTACTACTACTACTACTACTACTACTACTACTACTACTACTACTACTACTACTACTACTACTACTACTACTACTACTACTACTACTACTACTACTACTACTACTACTACTACTACTACTACTACTACTACTACTACTACTACTACTAATACTTTTATTACTACTACTATTACCATTACTATTACTATTACAATTACTACTTTTATAATAATACTTCTAATTTGTAGTAATAAAAGTGAATCGGGTTACTTTATATTAATCATTAAATACTTAATTATAATATTTCAGTCGTATTTAACCTAATATAAGTTTACTTTTTATTTATTCAATTAATAATAATTATAAATATATAATTAATTTCAATTGAATATTAAAATATATAAACATATACAAATATATATAATATAATGCATATTTCGTTTTTATAGTACTTATCGAAACAAAAAGGTAAATATGTAGTATACTTAATTATATATATTACATTTAATTGTATATTTATATGGGATATTTAATATTCCATAAAATGAAAAATTTAAATTTAAATTCTTCATTAATTATTGTAATGTGTAGTTATAATTTATGAATTTAATATTAAGTTTATTTTTTATTTATTCGCACTTTTCATTATTTCTATCAAAAGGTTAACTAATGTAATTTCATTACTTTAAACATAAGATAATAATTTAAACTATATATAAATACATTTAGATTATTAAATAATTTAAATTAATTATTATAATAATATTTAAATTAGTATTGATGAATTTGATTTTGGTAAGTAAAATAAATAGCTGAAATACTATAAAACATATATATATATATATTTATTTAACCTATATCATAATATTAGTTTTACTACATTAATAATTTTTTCTTTTATTTTCAAAATATTTAAGATTTTTTTAACAATTTAATTATTATACTTAAAAGATAACTTTCACTTATATTTATTATTAACTTTTAATTTGTACATATTTTATTTTGATACATATTTTATTTTGATTTGTAAATGATGATTATTTTAATGTATTTTTAATCTAATTTATTTGTTATTATATTTATTTCTTTTAACATTTGTTAATAGTGTAAACAGGATGTATACATTTTATTCTAAATATTAATTATTATTATCAACAAACATACCTGAATATACATAATATATTATTCGAGGACAATATCTCGGTAAGCTTTTAACTTCTATATATTCAATAGATTTTACTCAAATCTAATTTTTTTTAAAAATACATAATATATTATGTTCGCAATATTAAGTCTATAATTAACTTTATAAATATTAATTTTATAAATATTAAATACAGCAATAATTAATTTTATAAATATAAATATATTAAATTTAATAATTATATATAATAGAATTTAAGAGGTAAATTAATTAATAAGATTTTTGTAATTATATAATATATATATTATTATATTATATAAAATTATAAAAGTAAATTATAGAAAACTTTCATAATTGTATAATGATTATAATAATAGTTATATATTTGTTATTATATATTTTATAATTTATGATAATATATAAGGTAATCAAATATTTAATTTAATATATATATATTTGTATTTACTATAGCACTGACGAATCTCCTTGTATTAATGGTTTGTGTAATTAATAATATATCAAATAAACTGTACTGTATTTTAAAATACTTATTTGATAGCAATTTATTGATTTGTATTATATTTTTATGTGTTAATTAATTTTTATGTATTAATTTTATAGTAAAATTTAAGAATTTAGATAAATCACATATATAATCATTTATATAATACATTTATCATATCTGATTAACAATACTTTAACACCAGGCGATACAAACCTTAGGTATACATATACAAATTAATATATAATTATTTAAATAAATGAATATTTTATTAGAGAAATTTAAAAATAATATACTTTATATATATTCCTACGAAATCAAGAGTAGAATTAAAAAAATTCCTAGAAAATTATTATTTTATTTAAAGTCTAATATTAAAAGCATTTTAGCTAAGTCCATATGGGTTTGATCAATTACTAATATTTGATTTGTCTATATATTATGGTTTATTTAGATGTAATGTATTGAAGTACAAAAATGTAATAACCTTTTAATATTCTCATCGAGTGATAATGAGTAATTAAATTTGAAATTATACGTAAACATTTTTAAGATCAAGTATATTTTTCCTTATATAAAAACTATATTTTAATATTATATTTATGTTTATGAATTATATATAGAAAATCAATATCTTGATATATTTTCCTATTACGAAATAGATACTTCAAATAATAATACTATTATTAAGACTACTGCTACTACTAACTACTGACTACTACTACTACTACTACTACTACTACTACTACTACTACTACTACTATTACTACTACTACTACTACTACTACTACTACTACTACTACTACTACTACTACTACTACTACTACTACTACTACTACTACTACTACTACTACTACTACTACTACTACTACTACTACTACTACTACTACTACTACTACTACTACTACTACTACTACTACTACTACTACTACTACTACTACTACTACTACTACTACTACTACTACTACTACTACTACTACTACTACTACTACTGCTACTACTACTACTACTACTACTACTACTACTACTACTACTACTAATACTTTTATTACTACTACTATTACCATTACTATTACTATTACAATTACTACTTTTATAATAATACTTCTAATTTGTAGTAATAAAAGTGAATCGGGTTACTTTATATTAATCATTAAATACTTAATTATAATATTTCAGTCGTATTTAACCTAATATAAGTTTACTTTTTATTTATTCAATTAATAATAATTATAAATATATAATTAATTTCAATTGAATATTAAAATATATAAACATATACAAATATATATAATATAATGCATATTTCGTTTTTATAGTACTTATCGAAACAAAAAGGTAAATATGTAGTATACTTAATTATATATATTACATTTAATTGTATATTTATATGGGATATTTAATATTCCATAAAATGAAAAATTTAAATTTAAATTCTTCATTAATTATTGTAATGTGTAGTTATAATTTATGAATTTAATATTAAGTTTATTTTTTATTTATTCGCACTTTTCATTATTTCTATCAAAAGGTTAACTAATGTAATTTCTTTACTTTAAACATAAGATAATAATTTAAACTATATATAAATACATTTAGATTATTAAATAATTTAAATTAATTATTATAATAATATTTAAATTAGTATTGATGAATTTGATTTTGGTAAGTAAAATAAATAGCTGAAATACTATAAAACATATATATATATATATATTTATTTAACCTATATCATAATATTAGTTTTACTACATTAATAATTTTTTCTTTTATTTTCAAAATATTTAAGATTTTTTTAACAATTTAATTATTATACTTAAAAGATAACTTTCACTTATATTTATTATTAACTTTTAATTTGTACATATTTTATTTTGATACATATTTTATTTTGATTTGTAAATGATGATTATTTTAATGTATTTTTAATCTAATTTATTTGTTATTATATTTATTTCTTTTAACATTTGTTAATAGTGTAAACAGGATGTATACATTTTATTCTAAATATTAATTATTATTATCAACAAACATACCTGAATATACATAATATATTATTCGAGGACAATATCTCGGTAAGCTTTTAACTTCTATATATTCAATAGATTTTACTCAAATCTAATTTTTTTTAAAAATACATAATATATTATGTTCGCAATATTAAGTCTATAATTAACTTTATAAATATTAATTTTATAAATATTAAATACAGCAATAATTAATTTTATAAATATAAATATATTAAATTTAATAATTATATATAATAGAATTTAAGAGGTAAATTAATTAATAAGATTTTTGTAATTATATAATATATATATTATTATATTATATAAAATTATAAAAGTAAATTATAGAAAACTTTCATAATTGTATAATGATTATAATAATAGTTATATATTTGTTATTATATATTTTATAATTTATGATAATATATAAGGTAATCAAATATTTAATTTAATATATATATATTTGTATTTACTATAGCACTGACGAATCTCCTTGTATTAATGGTTTGTGTAATTAATAATATATCAAATAAACTGTACTGTATTTTAAAATACTTATTTGATAGCAATTTATTGATTTGTATTATATTTTTATGTGTTAATTAATTTTTATGTATTAATTTTATAGTAAAATTTAAGAATTTAGATAAATCACATATATAATCATTTATATAATACATTTATCATATCTGATTAACAATACTTTAACACCAGGCGATACAAACCTTAGGTATACATATACAAATTAATATATAATTATTTAAATAAATGAATATTTTATTAGAGAAATTTAAAAATAATATACTTTATATATATTCCTACGAAATCAAGAGTAGAATTAAAAAAATTCCTAGAAAATTATTATTTTATTTAAAGTCTAATATTAAAAGCATTTTAGCTAAGTCCATATGGGTTTGATCAATTACTAATATTTGATTTGTCTATATATTATGGTTTATTTAGATGTAATGTATTGAAGTACAAAAATGTAATAACCTTTTAATATTCTCATCGAGTGATAATGAGTAATTAAATTTGAAATTATACGTAAACATTTTTAAGATCAAGTATATTTTTCCTTATATAAAAACTATATTTTAATATTATATTTATGTTTATGAATTATATATAGAAAATCAATATCTTGATATATTTTCCTATTACGAAATAGATACTTCAAATAATAATACTATTATTAAGACTACTGCTACTACTAACTACTGACTACTACTACTACTACTACTACTACTACTACTACTACTACTATTACTACTACTACTACTACTACTACTACTACTACTACTACTACTACTACTACTACTACTACTACTACTACTACTACTACTACTACTACTACTACTACTACTACTACTACTACTACTACTACTACTACTACTACTACTACTACTACTACTACTACTACTACTACTACTACTACTACTACTACTACTACTACTACTACTACTACTACTACTACTACTACTACTACTACTACTACTACTACTACTACTACTACTACTACTACTACTACTACTACTACTACCCATACTATTACTACTACTACTACTACTACTACTACTACTACTACTACTACTACTACTACTACTACTACTACTACTACTACTACTACTACTACTACTACTACTATTACTACTACTAATACTACTACTACTACTACTAATACTTTTATTACTACTACTATTACCATTACTATTACTATTACAATTACTACTTTTATAATAATACTTCTAATTTGTAGTAATAAAAGTGAATCGGGTTACTTTATATTAATCATTAAATACTTAATTATAATATTTCAGTCGTATTTAACCTAATATAAGTTTACTTTTTATTTATTCAATTAATAATAATTATAAATATATAATTAATTTCAATTGAATATTAAAATATATAAACATATACAAATATATATAATATAATGCATATTTCGTTTTTATAGTACTTATCGAAACAAAAAGGTAAATATGTAGTATACTTAATTATATATATTACATTTAATTGTATATTTATATGGGATATTTAATATTCTATAAAATGAAAAATTTAAATTTAAATTCTTCATTAATTATTGTAATGTATAAGTAGTTATAATTTATGAATTTAATATTAAGTTTATTTTTTATTTATTCGCATTTTTCATTATTTCTATCAAAAGGTTAACTAATGTAATTTCATTACTTTAAACATAAGATAATAATTTAAACTATATATAAATACATTTAGATTATTAAATAATTTAAATTAATTATTATAATAATATTTAAATTAGTATTGATGAATTTGATTTTGGTAAGTAAAATAAATAGCTGAAATACTATAAAACATATATATATATATATATATATATTTATTTAGACTATATCATAATATTAGTTTTACTACATTAATAATTTTTTCTTTTATTTTCAAAATATTTAAGATTTTTTTAACAATTTAATTATTATACTTAAAAAATAACTTTCACTTATATTTATTATTAACTTTTAATTTGTACATATTTTATTTTGATACATATTTTATTTTGATATGTAATGATGATTATTTTAATGTATTTTTAATCTAATTTATTTGTTATTATATTTATTTCTTTTAACATTTGTTAATAGTGTAAACAGGATGTATACATTTTATTCTAAATATTAATTATTATTATCAACAAACATACCTGAATATACATAATATATTATTCGAGGACAATATCTCGGTAAGCTTTTAACTTCTATATATTCAATAGATTTTACCCAAATCTAATTTTTTTTAAAAAATACATAATATATTATGTTC
>OZ038313.1:30514821-30671025 GCA_964035775.1 Osedax frankpressi
TACCACTACCACTACCACTACCACTACCACTACCACTACCACTACCACTACCACTACCACTACCACTACCACTACCACTACCACTACCACTACCACTACCACTACCACTACCACTACCACTACCACTACCACTACCACTACCACTACCACTACCACTACCACTACCACTACCACTACCACTACCACTACCACTACTACTACTACTACTACTACTACTACTACTACTACTACTACTACTACTACTACTACTACTACTACTACTACTACTACTACTACTATTACTACCACAACTACTATTACGAATACTACTACTACTACTACTACTACTACTACTACTACTACTACTACTACTACTACTACTACTACTACTACTACTACTACTACTACTACTACTACTACTACTACTACTACTACTACTACTACTACTACTACTACTACTACTACTACTACTACTACTACTACTACTACTACTACTACTACTACTACTACTACTACTACTACTACTACTACTACTACTACTACTACTACTACTACTACTACTACTACTACTACTACTACTACTACTACTACTACTACTACTACTACTACTACTACTACTACTACTACTACTACTACTACTACTACTACTACTACTACTACTACTACTACTACTACTACTACTACTACTACTACTACTACTACTACTACTACTACTACTACTACTACTACTACTACTACTACTACTACTACTACTACTACTACTACTACTACTACTACTACTACTACTACTACTACTACTACTACTACTACTACTACTACTACTACTACTACTACTACTACTACTACTACTACTACTACTACTATTACTACTACTACTACTACTACTACTACTATTACTACTACTACTACTACTACTACTACTACTACTACTACTACTACTATTACTACTACTACTACTACTACTACTACTAATACTACTACTACTACTACTACTACTACTACTACTACTACTACTACTACTACTACTACTACTACTACTATTACTTTTACTAAAACTATTACTACTTTTATAATAATACTCCTAATTTGTAGTAATAAAAGTGAATCGGGTTACTTTATATTAATTATTATATACCTAATTATAATATTTCAATCGTATTTAACATAATATAAGTTTACATTTTATTTATTCATTAATAATAATTATAAATATATAATACACATTTCGTCTTTATAGTACTTATCGAAACAAAAAGGTATATATGTATTATACTTTATTATATATATTACATTTAATTGTATGTTTTATATATATATATATATATAAGGGATATTTAATATGCTATAGAAATGAAAAATTTAAAATTAAATTCTACATCAAATATTGTAATGTGTAGTTTATGAATTTAATATTAAGTTTATTTTTTATTTAAATTCGCATTTTTCATTATTTCTATCAAAAGGTTAACTAATGTAATTTCATTACTTTAAACATAAGAGAATAATTAAAACTATATATAAATACATATAAATTATTAAATAATTTAAATTAATTATTAAAATAATAATTTAGTATTGATTATGGTAAGTAAACTAAATAACTGAAATACTATAAAATATACTAAAATATACTTATTTAAAATATATCATAATATTATGATATAATAATACTACTTTTACTATATTAATAATTTACCTTTATTTTTCAAAACATTTAAGAGTTTTTTTAACAATATAATTATAATACTTAAAAAAGGACTTTTTCTTATATTTATTATTAATTTTAATTTGTATATTATTGTTTATTTATATATTACTTATATATATTAAATAGGATTTTGCCCAAATCTAATTTTTTTAAAAAATACATAATATATTATTTTCGTAATATTAAGTCTAATAATTAATTTTATAAAAATAAATATATTAAATTTAATAATTTTATTAAATAGAAACTGAGAGGTAAATTAATTAATAAGATTTTTGTGAATATATAATATATATATTATTATATTATATATATTATATAAAATTATAAAATTAAATTATAAATTATAGAAAACTTTCATAATTTTATAATGATTATAATAATAATTATATATTATTTTATAATAATAGTTATATATTTGTTATTATATATTTTATAATTAATGATTATATAAGGTAATCAATTACTAAATTTAATATATATATGTTTGTATTTATTATAGCCTTGCACCAGCTATTTGTACTAATCGTATGTATAATTAATAATGTATAAAATAAACTGTTCTGTATTTTAAAATACTTAATATTTGATTGCATAATATAATATTTGATATTAAAAATACTAATTTATTGATTTGTATTATATTTTTATATTTTATGTATTAATCTTATAGCAAAATTTAAGAATTTAGATAAATCACATATTCAATCATTTATATATTAAATTTATCATATCTTATTAACAATACTTTAACAGCACAATGTCCATTCCAAAGGTATATAAATTCTAATATATCTAATGCATATACAAATTAATATATATATATATATATATATATATATATATATATATATATATTAATATAATTATTTAAATAAATGAATAGTTTATTAGAAATTGAAAATAATATACGTTGAATTACTTTATATTTATTCATGCAAAATCAAGATTAACATTATAAATAAAAGACTTCCTAGAAAATGATTATTTTATATAAGGTCTAATAGAGAAAGTATTTTAGCTAAGTCCATATAGGTTTGATCAATTACTAATATTTGAATTGTCTATATATTGTGGTTTATTTAGATGTAATGTATTGAAATACAAAAATGTAATAACCTTTTAATATTCCCATCGAGTGATAATGAGTAATTAAATTAGCAATTATATGAATTTATATCGATAATTTAAAAATCGATGACTATTTTAAATTTGAAATGTGTTCTGTTTATCAATTCAACTCATTGAAAGACATTTTTATAAGAGTGATTTTAATTTTGATTTCGTTCAATTTCCTTTATTTTTTAGTCTACGGTTATAGTATTACTGGTATGTTTCTTACTAATCTATTAATTAATTAATCTATCTATTAATAATTTATTAATGAAATAGCTCATGTAACATAGGTTGTATTATTAAGATGAACAAATGCTTTAATATAATATATATATATATATATATATATATATATATATATTGCTAGTTTTAGTTTTCTAATAGTAATCTACTCATGAAGTTTATCAATTGATACACTGATGACTTTAGTATTACATACACGGTATACATATACAATTCTTTTTTTTAAATATAATATACTCTTTTTATAATTGAACCAATTTAACTATAACAAAAATGTTAAGTTATATTTTTTGATATTATAATGAAATAATTTCTATAAAATTTCGATTAATATTTAATATATAATTAATAATCGATTAATATATAATATATATTTTTAATTGAAATATATATTTTTAATATTTGAATTTCATAATTTATTTATAGAATGATCGCAATCGGTTAAGTTCACATAATTTTATAAAATATTTAATGTTATATTGATAAATTTTGTTAATATATTTATATATCATTACATAGGTTAAATGTACTATATACTGCATGCATTCATATATTAAGTGTTCATATGTAGATAAATGTCTAACTCTATTCATCTCATATATAAAATACTAGCTATTTGATAAAAAGCTTATAAAGTAATGCACGTATTCTACTTCAATTATTAAATAGGCGGTATATAGTATATCACGTATTTATTATATCATATATTAAATTCTAAATTATCAAGCTATATTTATCAATCTAAAGAAAAATGGCAGACAACTAAAGTCAAATAATACCATAAATATTTATAAATAGTTCAACTATAATAATTATCAGTAACAAGAGAAATTTATTATAATTATTCAAGAAAATAATATTTTTTAAATATATTTATTATAACAGCATGGCAAAAAAGGAAAAAGTTATATAGCATAATATATATATATATATATATATTATTTTATAATATTATATAATACCATTTATCTGTATGCTGTCATAGATAATTAGAGTGAATAAATGATTTAATAATAATTATAATATTTTAAAATTATATAAAAAATCGTAAAATTTAAATCTAATTCTTATTGTAAATAATTCAGTTAAATGTAAAATGTAAAACGTATTCAGATTAAAAAATATACTTTTATTTACAAGTTAAAAAATTGCATATGTTTATGATCATAATAAAACTATATTTTATATGATTATTTTTATATTAATCTGCAATGAAAATACATTATTTATAATTAATATATAAAAAATCATTATAGACAATTGAAATTTTATTAAATAATATCTGAATATTACATTTATTCAAATATATAATTAATAAGGAATTCAAATATACACACATACACACACATATATATATATATATATATATATATATATATTCTTAGATTATTGCATGATATTATATATTTAAATTTAATATCACATATACAAATTTAATCTTAGTTGGATTTTTATTAATTCAAATATATATTTTTTTTATTATTTATATTTTTTATATTTGATAAACATTATATAATTTAAGATATTATACTATTGATTTATAAACATATATTTAACTTCACCATGTTCTGAGACGATACTAATATCGGAACAAAATATGTATATATACTCTTTGTCATAAAAATGATATAGATAATATATTGATTATTTATGATCCATCATATATCCCTAAATATATTATTACTTTAAAATTTTCTAAAATTCTGAAAATTCATTCAAATATTCTCATTATTATAAGAATGTTCAAAATAAGTCATACGCGACAAATGCGATCATTATCTATGAAATATATATTTATTTATACGATATAATATTTTATAAATAAACAATATTATAAATAATTTAATAACTATTATAGCTTAACTACTAAAATAAATGGTTAGTTTTTATTCAATTTAGAACATTAATAGTTTCATTTAAATTAAGTAATATACTAAGTAAACAATTGTGAAAAATACCAAGGTTAATCTGTATGTTTTGTGTGATACACAATACAAGAATCTTTTATCGTGTGTTTTTATACTATTGTAATTTACATAAAAAATACACATGTGTAATTTTCTTATGTTGAGTAAAACAAAAAATACATGTGTTAACAACACAGGTATTTATCACAATCTTGTGTTGATTACAGGTTAATCAAAGTATATTTTCAAAATCAATCTTGTATTGAGCAACGCATAAAAACACGTGTTATCCCAAGTTTTTTTTACACGATTGTTTACTGGGTATATTTTAAAAATAAATATTCTTAAAATGTAATGTCTAATTATATAAGTATATTGTTTATATAATTATAATGAATATATTGTTTATATAATTTAAACATTATTATATAATATTAATCTATAGTTAAAATTACATTTGTAAATCATTTAGAGAAACATATTAATTCTATAACCGTATAATTCTAACATTATATTTAGAGCACCCAACAAAAAACATGTAATTATATAAATATATATATATATATATATATATACATTTTTACGAAACTGTACGTAAACGTTTTTAAGATCAAATATATTATTAATTATATTTAAACTACATTTTAATAGTATATTTATGTATATGAATTATTTATAGTTAATCAATATCTTGATATATTTTTCTAAAAAATATATAAAACCAATATATCAACTATACATTATAAAGTATTGTTTCATTCAAACTTGGCTAATTTATATTTTAATAACATTTTAGTAACGACAGCAGTGATTCTGGTAAGAAATATTTACTATGTTGTATAACAATATATATCATAAATATATAATTTTACCATCACATTATATATACTTAAATATGTAAATTTAGTAATTCATATAATATGACACTTCTTTGTATATTTATTTTTATTTTATTTTATATATGTATACGTTTGAATTATAAATTTAAAAATGTTATTAAAATATAATTCTATACTTTTTTTATCATTATTTTATAAATACAAATAAATTGTAATTATAAAATTAATATTATATAGAAGATCTGTCAACATGTAAGCATGAATAAATAATATTAAATATTCACACATAAATAATTATATATTTATATTTAAATTAATGAACACATCACATTATATTAATATTTAAATAATTGTATATGTATTAATAAATTTATATATATATATATATATATATATATATATATATATATGTATATATATAATGTTATATTTATTATAATTATGAAATCATATAAGATTTAATATAAAATCTTGGATTTATTTTATATTTATTAGTAACTCCTATGATTAATTAATTATAAATAATAGAACATTATAAATATTAATAGCAACACAATAATTAAATATAAATACATATTGAATAGACCTAGAATGTAAAAAATAACAAATTAAATGTGATTAATTACTAAAATGGTATATATATAATAAGGGTAATTGTATGTAATTATCTTCTCACTGAGATTTAATTTTATCAGTACAATTATGTAGGTAATTCCATAATAAAAAAGGGATATAAATTGCGTTTTTAGGGAATTTGCATGCCGATGTATAAAAATTATAATTTTAAATAGTTATTTTTGTTTTTATATATTTTAAAAATATAATATTAAGATACATATATTTTATTTACATGAAAGAGATTCGCAATAAACTGTATATTAGATTATTGATTAAAAAGGGTAATCTCTATAGGTAAATAGTATTAATTATAGAAAACCAACCTAACTATATAATAAATAATTTATAATGCTACATAATTAAGATATTAAAAATAGAATGAGTTATAATATATTATTTTTTATTATAGTTAATACAAATTATTAATATTAATATAAATTTAATTCTTAGGTGATACATCAGAACAAAGGTATACATTTATATAACTTTATTACATATAACCTATTCTAATACTTAATATACCACGTTACATACATATATCAAATGATTATTAATTTTAGAATTAATACATTAACTTTCAATGTAATGTCTTTGTTTTAGCCCGATCTTGTTATTCCCATGATAACTTTCATTTAACTGGATACATTTTTCTTTAAAAAAAATAAGTTCTGTTTGAAATCGTCTTTTAAAATAACATATCTATAAATAAGATATCTACTATGTATTCATTATTATATTTAAATATTAACCAATATCTGGATATATAATGTATGTTTATTAAGAAAAGTATTATTTAATTGAAACCATGAAAATATGTTAGCGGTATATATATAACTATATGATTATTATTTATATAACTATATGAAATACTAAATGCGTTAAAATACTACTAAAAAATACTACTAACTATTATCTATTGGGATCATTATCTACTGAAAGGCAGATTCGATATTCGATAATAAACCCCGATTGACTCAAATATATTTATTTTAATATTTCTTTATTTTCAATTCTCATCCCCAGTAATATAATGATATATGGTCGTTTACCTTTATCGTTGATTTTCTCACGCGATACGCGTATTTAATGATAAACTTGTTTAATCCAGATATTTACATATATATTTATCCAGTGAAATAGTTTAGCGATAATAAAAGGAAATATTTAATAAGATTTATATATTATAAAAAAATATATAAAACCAATATATCAACTATACATTATAAAGTATTGTTTCATTCAAACTTGGCTAATTTATATTTTAATAACATTTTAGTGACGACAGCAGTGATTCTGGTAAGAAATATTTACTATGTTGTATAACAATATATATCATAAATATATAATTTTACCATCACATTATATATACTTAAATATGTAAATTTAGTAATTCATATAATATGACACTTCTTTGTATATTTATTTTTATTTTATTTTATATATTATACGTTTGAATTGTAAATTTAAAATATATAATACTTTTTTGCAGATGATATAAGTATATTCAGGTATAATTTTGCCATAAAAATCAACTCATATCGATAACCTTCACATTATAAATTAATTACATTTTTGTACATAATTTATATAATTATAAATTGTTCTAAATCTACCTAAAAAGTCAAAATTTAAATATTTTGTTATACATTTTATGTCATGTTATGTACTATAAATATAAACTCATACCGATAACATTCACATTATAAATTAATTACATTGTTGTAAAATTGTTCTATATATACCTAAAAAGGTAAACATTTTATTATATTTTCAATATCTTAAAGTTGTGTAAATACACAATGCTAATAGTTATATATATATATATATATATACAAACACTCACACACACACACACACACACACACACACACACGCGCGCGCGTACGCACACACATTCACGCACACACACACACACATACACACATACATATATATATATATATATATATATATATATATATATATATATATATATATATATATAATTGTGTGTTATTATATACATACTACTAATGATAATACACATAATTTAGTTTCAGCGAAAGTTATAGAGGTTATATAATATTAATGTTTATTAAATCTATAAAATATATAAAACAGATTATAAGTTATTAAACTTCTTCAAATATTACATTTATTATTTATTATCACATTTATATGTAGTATTATGAATTAGATTTGTTATTGAATTTATTTTAAAATGAACAATTGAATTCGTTTTACTACATTTTATTAATATTTCGCGAAAATATATTTTTTATAAAGATACAAAAAAGTATTTTATGATCTATTATACTATTTAAATTAATGAAACGATTACCCCATTAATCATATCTATAATATATAAAATAATATAAAATATTTGCAAATTATCAATTAGTATGTATAACTAAAATAGTACTGCATATCATTATAGATATATATATATATATATATATATATATATATATATATGCATGTATGTTATATATTATTAATACGATTAATAAGATCATTATTAATTTAAATAATACAATAACTCATGACATACCTCTTTGTATCTATATGTTAAATATTAATAAAATGTTAATGTAGTGCATTACTAATGTATAGACAATACATGTATTCATGCATATATTGTCTATTTATATTGTATGTAAATTTAAATAAAACTTTATTCTAACCTAAATCAGAAAAATGAACATACAATAATTATAAATATATTGTAAAATATAATAGCTAGAGTTCTTGATTATGTAGCATTAATGATTTAAAATAAAAGTATGTTATGTATATGTTATTAAGTTATACTTATATTGGCATATGAATATGCATATAATATAAGATTGAATATGTTGATATAAATCTGCGCTATTCTAAATATTAATGGTAGAATATAGATAGCATATTAAGTTATTTTTTTAATATTTACTATATGTAAATATTTTATTTTATATTTACTATATGTATATATATTATTTTATATTGATATCGAATGTAATATATGTCACCACTTTATTTATTAGTATTGAATTGAATTCATGAGTGAATATAATTTTTAAATTATTATTATATAGTAATTCTTGTTAATAACGTATTCATTAATATAGAGCCTACACGTGGGTTAATATATTATCATATAGATAGGTATATATATATATTAATAAATGCATATATTTTGATGTAAGCTATATATAATTATAATATCATAAACTATATTAAATTATATTATAAAATAAACTATTTTAAGGATGACAGTATTAGAAATGTGGGTAAGATCTGGTTAGATACTTAAATTATATTAACTCTCTAAAAGATATAGTTAACGTATACATTTCTATAAATTGATATAATTGAATATCAATTAATAACATATAACATATTTTTATTTTTTACACTAAATATCTATGTCTAATATCTATGTCTAGATATAATACGAGCGTAGATTATTATGTTATATAAACTGATTTATTTACGTATTAAAATGTAGTAGTAAATATTTGAAAAATATTTTCACCTTTTGATATTTTTCCTAATTCTTTTCATATCATATATATATATATGTATATATATATATATATATATATATATATATATATATATATATATATATGCTCATTATATTGAATTACCTTTATTTGAATGTACCATACATATTATATATTAAAATGTATACACGTATAAAACTAAATCGAAAATTGCAAACTATAACTTTTTTATTATTAGGAACACCGTTCAAGTTAATAGTTATATATTTTTAATAATCATTATATATATATTAATTAATATATCTTATATATAATATATAATATATATATATATATATTAATATATCTTATATTATATTTTATAATTTGTAGGCACAAAACTATAAGAGAATGGGTTAATGGTTAGAAACTAGTTTACCAGTAGATATATTTAGTTTATCGGTATATATAGAATATTATTAATAACATTTTATATTAATATTTTTTACAATGGAGAAATTCATAAGCGAAATTTGTAACTAAAATTAATTGCTTACTAATTTTGGTTTATAATTAATTTGACTATTACATCCCATGATTCAATAAGTATACTATATTATTATTTAAGGACACTAAATTATTATTAAATTATTAAATTATAAATTATTAAGGACATTAAATTAAAACTGAGGGATTAAAAAAAAATATATATTTGAAAACAATATTTTTTAATATCTATCATATTTAATATGTTATTTACTACTTGCGAAAACTACAGAGTTCAATTCAATTTAGAAATACCAAAAAAGCACTTTTAAAAGTAATCCATTATTGAAAAATTATAAAAATTATATAAATATATCAGAAATATAAATATAATATTAGTAAACTAATACATGATGAAAATTTAAAATTTTAAAACTGAATTATTTAGTATTATCCGTATTCGGCGGTTAGTGTACATATATGTGGTCATGTGCTTCTAAAAGCCAATCATATAGCTTGAAAAAATTGAAATAATTTTCTCATTCAAATAAGAATCATACAAGCATCTAATTACATAATGATTTAATTTTATTTATTTCAATTTACTTGTTTAATTATATTATATTTTATTATTCTATACATATTCACATGTATATGGGATGAAGAGATGAGTATGCGCCCGGAGAGATATTTTATATTTAGTTTGTAATTCAATTTATTATGTAACTTATGTAACTTTTAAAAATATATAAAATTATAACAAATATATGTCTAAATCTAAATATATATTATAATGTAAAAAAACTCTTTATTTGATTATACTTATAAATATACTGGATGTAGTAAATAAAAATTAAATTGATAGCGCTAGTACTTTTTATCGCAATAGATTTATAAAATGGGTCCATTTCCCTATCTCTTACATGTAAAATTTCTCAGTGTCGACATGCCCTTAAGATTTTTAAGGATTTTTATAAAAAAAATTCTTATTAAATACTCAATTCATTTTTATAAAAATAAATAATACCCATACATATGCAAATATACATTTCTCTATAAATATATGCATACAATATACTTTAATGTCAATATATTATAAGTATAAACTAATTTATAGAAATAAAATGTATTATTTGGTTTTTGATTTATCAACATATTTTGGTAAATTACAATATATTAGTTAACATCTAAATATAAAAGAGTTAGTAGGCTCGTATATAGAATCATAAAATACACATAATATTAAATATTGAATACAATTATCATTCATCAATAATTAGATTATATGGTTAAAATAAATAATTATTATGTGATTTTTAAATAAAAAGTTAAGTAAATATTTAATTAGATATTTTTTGTTAAAATTATCATACAATTGTACTTTTCCACATATACTGTTATAAAACTTACTTCAAAATGTAATTAATAAATTTCTCTATATGAATTATATTATATAATATAAGTATGTAATATATAAAATTAAAATAATAATCAAAATTATAAGATTCAATATATTGTTAAAATCTATGATACTAATTTATATATTTAATATTTATAGAGTCTGACCCTAGATACGGGTATATATTTTATCATATATTTATTTCCATAATATAGAGTATATCTTTAAAGAGTATATATTCTAATATATAATTAATATTACATGTCACTTTTTAATTTATTTATATTTATGAATATATTTAATATTAGTAATACATTATATTTTAAGAATATTGAATGAATACATAATAATAATATTTTTAAACATATTTAGACTTACGCACACAACAAAAAGTTTGTTCATATTTGTGTTATATTATATAATATATATACACCATTACACATATTCTACAGTATATAATAATATATACTTTATACATTATTTATATTATTTATATTACAATTAACATATTATGTTATATAACATATTTTAATTACGATGTTATATAATTTCATTAGCTTTGTCAAATACCAGGTTATAGTATATATTTAGTATATATTAATTTGCAATTTGTAACTTATAATTTATTTTCTATATATAAATAAATAATATGTGTGTTATTTGATACCAAATATTATAATTATAATATACAAAATAATAATAATCACATTTAACAAAATTAATTAAAAAATAATTTATAATTAATTTTTTAAATCAATATATATACATATTTCATTATAATATAATAATATTACATACATGTATGCGTATTATATATAATGTTATAATTGTTTTAGCTTAAATTCTATGAGTTCTATGAGGAGTGAGTATTTTATTTAAACTTATAATATAATTTTAATAATATAATCATTAAACAATTATTTATTTATAACATATTATAACAATTTAATATTCTAATTTTAATAGGCTCTATTACAAGAAAAAAGTAATCATTCATATATATATATATATATATATATATATATATCATAATTAAGTTATATATTCATGTATATCTGTAGATTGTTTTAAAATGATTTTCTACTACATCTTATTGCAAAAACTGTTGTAATATGAGTTAGTTAACATCGGTGAACTAATGAATAAACTAAATTGTACAAACGTTTAATTCATATATTATATAATCATATTGATGTATATTATATTATTCTTTATTTTAGTTAAAATTATATATTGATAAACAGAATACGGTATTGGTAGATTACCTTTGGAATTCTTATTTGTTATTACTTAGATACTACTTAAATACTAGAATTTTTGTTATAAGTTTTAAAAACGTTTTAATTCCTATAGTAATATATATGAAACTAGCATACTAGTCAAATATCGAGGTATAAGTGTTATCGATTATATTGGTATACGTTTATAATATACATAGATGATAAAACTGAAGTAAATTATTTAATTTAAAATTATTTAAATATTTCATTACATTTCTGTAAATTATTTTAGTAATTCAGAAGATGGCGACGGTAAAGATGATAAATATATATGTTTTGAAAAATATTTAATAACAAATTTTATCATTTTAATTTATTATATAGTTATTGTTATACATATTTATTAAATAATTATAAAAATTAAATATAATGGAGTATGTAGTCATCCCTCAAGTTGTAGAAATTAATATGTATAATAATATATTATTTTTATAAATACATTATTATATATGATACCTAAACAATTAGATTAGATGTTCTATTATTAATAATAAATAATATTATTTATAAATATTTATATCGGCTTTATTATAACCAATCAGATATATATATATATATATATATATATATATATACATGTGTATGTATTATATATATATATATATATATATATATGTGTGTGTGCGTATGTTTGTATATATATATATATATATATACTTTATATTTTATTAACTAATATAATTTAATAAAGATTTATCAGTATCCAGGTTTACGATATATATATTGTATACGAAATAATAATGCATAGTATAAAAAATAATAATCTATTTATATTATTAATATATGCCCATATGCAGTAGTAAATTACTTAATGTCTACTAAAATAATTTATAGTCGTATGTATCATATTTCAACATATATTCATTATACATGATTAATATATCATTAGCTAATATCACATATATTGTTAAATAGTTTTCTTGCCAATTATTATAACGGTACATTCAATATAAATATAGTAATATATATATATATATATATATATATATATTCATGTTCTTGATATTATATATTTTGTATTAGCTAATATATTCATATTTTAAATTCTAATTCTTATTGTCAGTATTAAAGTTATTTTTATCTATCATTAATTTCATTATTTATTATATATACTTTACAGAACCAAGTCCTTACGTACATGGTTATAATTACAATTTATGTTGACATTTTTAAATAATATTTAATTATTTACCAAATTTGAGATATAAATTTAATAATAGTAAATTAATATGGATTCATTTAATTATGTATATTATATTAATTAATTATAATAAAATAATTACTGTATTATTAGATACGTTTCGCAGGTACTAGACTTAGTATTATTATTATATAAAATATATGTGAATGTTAAATATATCTAGATATATTAACCATATATGATTATTTTTAAATTGCAATCAAGTGTATTGTTATAAATTACATCTTACTAATAATCATATGTATTCACGAATGTATCAATAGTCAACATTGATCGTAGAATTAAATATTTTCTTCGACATGTTAATCATATAACCGACAATTCTGATAATCCTTTCATTATTTGTACCAACAAATATCAGTATCTTATATCCAAAGATAAAAAAAACTATTCGACTTACTAATATGGCTAGGTATACAATTTCTGAAACCATATATTCAGCCACAAATTTTGATTATTTAAATTTAAAATATTTTTATTATATTCTTTATATTTTTGTTCATTATTATTTTTATTTATATCTATATGTTAGTATTAATGTCTATTTAATATTAGTTTTTATATATATTTATGTTTACCTTAGTTTTCATTGGATCATGATATATTATAGATTTAATTATCAATGATTATTATTTCATTATTAATCAAAAGAACTCTTATACCCTATATATATATATATATATATATATATATATATATATATTCTATTTCATTTAATTTATTAATAATAATCCAGCTTTAAAACTGATTGGGGTAAGTGAATGAATTTATGTATTATTATTCATACTTATTGTATTTATACTTATTATTATTATGGTATACATATGATAGCTTTCTAGGGAGTCAGTTAATATTGAGACAGAATTTTACATTATTAACTAAAATAATAAATTTAAAGTAAATGTAAGATAAAACATATCTATCATTGGAATAATAGAATGTTATAAGATTTAAAAATCATTTCAAATACAAGTATTTATTCAATTATTATAATTATTAATTCTAAATAAATAAATACATCCACCATAAGAGAATAATAAAATTGATAATTCTTATTATATGAATATAATGAAAATAATAGATATTACTTACGAATTAATAAGATGCTATTGGAACTATAAATATAGACTAAATATATAAATCAATGTATACAAATCATTAAAGTTACAGTAGAGATAAATTATTGTTTTGGATATTAATACTAACTACTTATCAATATAGTATAATATAATATAATTGTAGCTCACAATCGTTTGGCGTATGTTATATCTGGAACCGATATGTAAATCTCAACTAATAGAGTATTATACTATTATTATACTACTATTATACTAAACAAAATTACATTTAATAAATATATTTATAAATCTATTATTAAATTCATATTCTTGAGCATACTCTAATATATTTATGTTCTTATCTTATAAGTTAACAAGATAAGTTTTTAAATGGAACTTTATGTATTTTCGTGAAATATTATTTTTGAAAATGTATTATCTATATATATATATATATATATGTATCTAGATGTATTGATTATCATACATTAATAAAGAACTCATAAAGTTATAATGATGTTTTATTACTGTCTTAAAAAACACTACTTATTCTTTAATTTAAATAAAATAATAATTTATATTTGATTAATATAGATATACATATATATATATATATATATTAATTAATCATATTTATAATGATAATTAATTATATATTGATTAATAAATGTTAATATAGTCTTTTATCTATTTTAACATTTACAACAAAATTTATATTAGAATTTTAATATTTTAGTTTTAATTATAAAAATAAATATACAATTATAATAAAAAATATTTATAATAAACTAATTATGTATACCTATCGTAGACTCAAGGTTTATATATATAAGTAATAATTAAAGATATTATAAGAAAATAAATGATTATTAAAATTATCTATATTGTTAAACCATTTATATATTTTATAATATACCATAATACCATATATTTAAATATAGAATATATTATTTCCTAAATTCACATTGAATATGCATTCTAATTTAGTTACGTTGATTCAAATTCAGGTAAGTTTACGATATATCTATTATTAAATTTAATTAATAAATATAGACAGTAAATAGAAATACAAAAGCGTTATTTCTTGTTTATTATTCCAATATTATACAAAACATAAATTTGTTCTTGTATTTAATATAAATTAATATTTAATGTTTTATAAAAATTAAATTGTTTTTATTATTTATTGAATTATATTAAGATTATGTAAATATATATATATATATATATATATATATATATACAATTGCATATTATATTGTATGTGAATATACAATAATCATTTTATTAAATTTAGTATTTCTGATTTATTGAATTTCGTAGTAACAATGATGATTGATAATCATTTAGTTTCATCTATAGTTGAAAACGAAATTAAATCAATATTTAAAATAGAACACTGACGTATATCACGGACGTATATAATCTTGGGATTTTTTTTAAATATTTCTCTTTTTAAGATATTTTAATTATAATTTATTTTATTTATAATAATAATAAGTATTTATATGTACACATTTTAATATACTTTATCTATGTTATTGAATAAATCGTATATTTAAATTAGAATTCATATTAAATATTAATTTAAAAATTGAAATAATATATTAATAATATATTGGTCAGAATATTCTATAGATGCAAAGAGGTAAATTAATAAACATTATGTATAATATAATTTCAACTTGTTTATTGTATACTATTTATATACTAAAATAGATAATAATTTATTACCTCATTTAATATGGTAATAAATTATATAGATTTTATTTTATTTAGTGAGCAATTAAGTATTTACTACAATTATATATTAATATTAAGTATCATAACAATAATATAGTTCTGATCAAGACCTTTGCAAAACTGGTCAGTATATATAATAATTATTTCGATATTAATTGAATATTATTAATATAATAATTTTCCTAAGAATAATTAATATATATAGAGATTTAATTATAGAAATTCAAATTAATAATATTAAAGGGGAAATTGGCAGACATTGATATATAAAATTATAGAAATATGTGAGAATGGCATCCCTTGAATATATTTATTATAATTTAATATTTTGCTTAAACTATTTTGGATTTATCTTAATGACTTATATTTAAATACGTAAATTATAATTAAATTGCATTTAAGTGAAAATACCTCTTATATTATATAAACCTAGTTTAAAAATATTATATATTTATAAACTATAATTTGCGTATATATTTTCATTTCTGAAATATATAATATTTTATATATAATTAAGATTTAGATATAAATTAATTTAATCTATTATTATTTACAATAATAATACATATTTAGGCGTATAACTCTTAATATATTTGATTTATATTATTAAATAAATCATAATAAGAATTGATATTAAATATTATTTTTAAAATTGAAATAATAAATTAATAATATATTGTTTAGCATCTTCCACAAATACAAAGAGGTAATTTAAGTAACATCATGTATAATTATATAATATTTATTAAATATATAATATAATTTAAACTTTTTATAAACATTGTAAAGTATCATATACCAAACTGTATTGCATTTAATATAGTAATAAGTTGTATAGTGTATTACTATAGTATGCAATTAATTATTTACTATACTTATTTATTAATATTAAGTATCATAACAATAATATAGCTCTGATCAAGACATTTGCAAAACTGGTCAGTATATATATTAATTATTTCGATATTAATTGAATATTATTAACATAATAATTTTCCTAAGAATAATTAATATATATAGAGATTTAATTATAGAAATTAAATTAATAATATTAAAGGGGAAATTGGCAGACATTGATATATAAAATTATAGAAATATGTGAGAACCTTATCCCTTGAATATATTTATTATAATTTAATATTTTGCTTAAACTATTTTGGATTTATCTTAATGACTTATATTTAAATATGTAAATTATAATTAAATTGCATTTAAGTGAAAATACCTCTTATATTATATAAACCTAGTTTAAAAATATTATATATTTATAAACTATAATTTGCGTATATATTTTCATTTCTGAAATATATAATATTTTATATATAATTAAGATTTAGATATAAATTAATTTAATCTATTATTATTTACAATAATAATACATATTTAGGCGTATAACTCTTAATATATTTGATTTATATTATTAAATAAATCATAATAAGAATTGATATTAAATATTATTTTTAAAATTGAAATAATAAATTAATAATATATTGTTTAGCATCTTCCACAAATACAAAGAGGTAATTTAAGTAACATCATGTATAATTATATAATATTTATTATATATATAATATAATTTAAACTTTTTATTAACATTGTAAAGTATCATATACTAAACTGTATCGCATTTAATATAGTAATACTTTATATAGTTTATTATTATAGTGAGCAATACATAATTTACTACAATTATATATTAATATTAAGTATCATAACAATAATATAGCTCTGATCAAGACATTTGCAAAACTGGTCAGTATATATATTAATTATTTCGATATTAATTGAATATTATTAACATAATAATTTTCCTAAGAATAATTAATATATATAGAGATTTAATTATAGAAATTAAAATTAATAATATTAAAGGGGAAATTGGCAGACATTGATATATAAAATTATAGAAATATGTGAGAACCTTATCCCTTGAATATATTTATTATAATTTAATATTTTGCTTAAACTATTTTGGATTTATCTTAATGACTTATATTTAAATACGTAAATTATAATTAAATTGCATTTCAGTGAAAATACCTCTTATATTATATAAACATAGTTTAAAAATATTATATATTTATAAACTATAATTTGCGTATATATTTTCATTTCTGAAATATATAATATTTTATATATAATTAAGATTTAGATATAAATTAATTTAATCTATTATTATTTACAATAATAATACATATTTAGGCGTATAACTCTTAATATATTTGATTTATATTATTAAATAAATCATAATAAGAATTGATATTAAATATTATTTTTAAAATTGAAATAATAAATTAATAATATATTGTTTAGCATCTTCCACAAATACAAAGAGGTAATTTAAGTAACATCATGTATAATTATATAATATTTATTAAATATATAATATAATTTAAACTTTTTATAAACATTGTAAAGTATCATATACCAAACTGTATTGCATTTAATATAGTAATAAGTTGTATAGTGTATTACTATAGTATGCAATTAATTATTTACTATACTTATTTATTAATATTAAGTATCATAACAATAATATAGCTCTGATCAAGACATTTGCAAAACTGGTCAGTATATATATTAATTATTTCGATATTAATTGAATATTATTAACATAATAATTTTCCTAAGAATAATTAATATATATAGAGATTTAATTATAGAAATTAAATTAATAATATTAAAGGGGAAATTGGCAGACATTGATATATAAAATTATAGAAATATGTGAGAACCTTATCCCTTGAATATATTTATTATAATTTAATATTTTGCTTAAACTATTTTGGATTTATCTTAATGACTTATATTTAAATATGTAAATTATAATTAAATTGCATTTTAGTGAAAATACCTCTTATATTATATAAACCTAGTTTAAAAATATTATATATTTATAAACTATAATTTGCGTATATATTTTCATTTCTGAAATATATAATATTTTATATATAATTAAGATTTAGATATAAATTAATTTAATCTATTATTATTTACAATAATAATACATATTTAGGCGTATAACTCTTAATATATTTGATTTATATTATTAAATAAATCATAATAAGAATTGATATTAAATATTAATTTTAAAATTGAAATAATAAATTAATAATATATTGTTTAGCATCTTCCACAAATACAAAGAGGTAATTTAAGTAACATCATGTATAATTATATAATATTTATTAAATATATAATATAATTTAAACTTTTTATAAACATTGTAAAGTATCATATACCAAACTGTATTGCATTTAATATAGTAATAAATTGTATAGTGTATTACTATAGTATGCAATTAATTATTTACTATACTTATTTATTAATATTAAGTATCATAACAATAATATAGCTCTGATCAAGACATTTGCAAAACTGGTCAGTATATATATTAATTATTTCGATATTAATTGAATATTATTAATATAATAATTTTCCTAAGGATGATTAATATATATAGAGATTTAATTATAGAAATTAAAATTAATAATATTAAAGGGGAAATTGGCAGACATTGATATATAAAATTATAGAAATATGTGAGAATGGTATCCCTTGAATATATTTATTATAATTTAATATTTTGCTTAAACTATTTTGGATTTATCTTAATGACTTATATTTAAATACGTAAATTATAATTAAATTGCATTTCAGTGAAAATACCTCTTATATTATATAAACATAGTTTAAAAATATTATATATTTATAAACTATAATTTGCGTATATATTTTCATTTCTGAAATATATAATATTTCATATATAATTAAGATTTAGATATAAATTAATTTAATCTATTATTATTTATAATAATAATACATATTTAGGCGTATAACTCTTAATATATTTGATTTATATTATTAAATAAATCATAATAAGAATTGATATTAAATATTATTTTTAAAATTGAAATAATAAATTAATAATATATTGTTTAGCATCTTCCACAAATACAAAGAGGTAATTTAAGTAACATCATGTATAATTATATAATATTTATTAAATATATAATATAATTTAAACTTTTTATAAACATTGTAAAGTATCATATACCAAACTGTATTGCATTTAATATAGTAATACGTTGTATAGTGTATTATTATAGTGTGCAATTAATTATTTACTATACTTATTTATTAATATTAAGTATCATAACAATAATATAGCTCTGATCAAGACATTTGCAAAACTGGTCAGTATATATATTAATTATTTCGATATTAATTGAATATTATTAACATAATAATTTTCCTAAGAATAATTAATATATATAGAGATTTAATTATAGAAATTAAAATTAATAATATTAAAGGGGAAATTGGCAGACATTGATATATAAAATTATAGAAATATGTGAGAACCTTATCCCTTGAATATATTTATTATAATTTAATATTTTGCTTAAACTATTTTGGATTTATCTTAATGACTTATATTTAAATACGTAAATTATAATTAAATTGTATTTCAGTGAAAATACCTCTTATATTATATAAACCTAGTTTAAAAATATTATATATTTATAAACTATAATTTGCGTATAGATTTTCATTTCTGAAATATATAATATTTTATATATAATTAAGATTTAGATATAAATTAATTTAATCTATTATTATTTATAATAATAATACATATTTAGGCGTATAACTCTTAATATATTTGATTTATATTATTAAATAAATCATAATAAGAATTGATATTAAATATTATTTTTAAAATTGAAATAATAAATTAATAATATATTGTTTAGCATCTTCCATAAATACAAAGAGGTAATTTAAGTAACATCATATATAATTATATAATATTTATTAAATATATAATATAATTTAAACTTTTTATAAACATTGTAAAGTATCATATACCAAACTGTATTGCATTTAATATAGTAATAAGTTGTATAGTGTATTACTATAGTGTGCAATTAATCATTTACTATACTTATTTATTAATATTAAGTATCATAACAATAATATAGCTCTGATCAAGATCTTTGCAAAACTGGTCGGTATATATTTATTAATTATTTCGATATTAATTGAATATTATTAATATAATAATTTTCCAAAGGATGATTAATATATATAGAGATTTAATTATAGAAATTAAAATTAATAATATTAAAGGGGAAATTGGCAGACATTGATATATAAAATTATAGAAATATGTGAGAACCTTATCCCTTGAATATATTTATTATAATTTAATATTATGCTTAAACTATTTTGGATTAATCTTAATGACTTATATTTAAATACGTAAATTATAATTAAATTGTATTTCAGTGAAAATACCTCTTATATTATATAAACCTAGTTTAAAAATATTATATATTTATAAACTATAATTTGCGATTATATTTTCATTTCTGAAATATATAATATTTTACATATAAGTAAGATTTAGATATAAATTAATTTAATCTAATATAATTTAATCTAATATAAATTAATTTAATCTATTATTTTTTATAATAATAATACATATTTAGGCGTATAAATCTTAATATATTTGATCTATATTATTGAATAAATCATAATAAGAATTGATATTAAATATTAATTTAAAAATTGAAATTGTAATTTAATAAAATATCGTTTAGCATCTTCAATAAATGCAAAGAGGTAATTTAAGTAACATCATGTATAATTATATAATATTTATTAAATATATAATATAATTTAATTTTTTATAAACATTGTAAAGTATCATATACTAAACTGTATCGTATTTAATATAGTAATAAATTGTATAGTGTATTACTATAGTGTGCAATAAATTATTTACTACAATTATATATTAATATTAAGTATCATAACAATAATATAGCTCTGATCAAGACATTTGCAAAACTGGTCAGTATATATATTAATTTCGATATTAATTGAATATTATTAATATAATAATTTTCCAGAGAATAATTAATATATATAGAGATTTAATTATAGAAATTAAAATTAATAATATTAAATAATATTAATAATATTAAAGGGGAAGTTGGAAGGCATTGATATATAAAATTATAGAAATATGTGAGAATCTTATCCCTTGAATATATTTATTATAATTTAATATTATGCTTAAATTATTTTGGATTTGACTTAATGACTTATATTTAAATACGTAAATTATAATTAAATTGTATTCAGTGAAAATACCTCTTATATTATAAAAACCTAGTTTAAAAATATTATATATTTATAAACTATAATTTGCGATTATATTTTCATTTCTGAAATATATAATATTTTACATATAAGTAAGATTTAGATATAAATTAATTTAATCCAATATAATTTAATCTAATATAATTTAATCTAATATAATTTAATCTAATATAATTTAATCTAATATAATTTAATCTAATATAATTTAATCTAATATAATTTAATCTAATATAATTTAATCTAATATAATTTAATCTAATATAATTTAATCTAATATAATTTAATCTAATATAATTTAATCTAATATAATTTAATCTAATATAATTTAATCTAATATAATTTAATCTAATATAATTTAATCTAATATAATTTAATCTAATATAATTTAATCTAATATAATTTAATCTAATATAAATTAATTTAATCTATTATTTTTTATAATAATAATACATATTTAGGCGTATAAATCTTAATATATTTGATCTATATTATTGAATAAATCATAATAAGAATTGATATTAAATATTAATTTTAAAATTGAAATAATAAATTAATAATATATTGTTTAGCATCTTCCATAAATACAAAGAGGTAATTTAAGTAACATCATGTATAATTATATAATATTTATTATATATATAATATAATTTAATTTTTTATAAACATTGTAAAGTATCATATACTAAACTGTATTGCATTTAATATAGTAATAATTTATATAGTGTATTATTATAATGTGCAATTAATTATTTACTATAATTATATATTAATATTAAGTATAATAACAATAATATAGCTCTGATCAAGACCTTTGCAAAATTGGTCAGTATATATATTAATTAATTCGGTATTATTTGAATATTATTAAATTAATAATTTTCCAAAGAATGATTAATATATGGAGATTTAATAATAGAAATTAAAATTAATAATATTAAAGGGGAAGTTGGAAGGCATTGATATATAAATTATAGAAATATGTGAGAATCTTATCCCTTTAATATATTTATTATAATTTAATATTTTGCTTAAATTATTTTGGATTTATCTTAATGACTTATATTTAAATACGTAAATTATAATTAAATTGTATTTTAGTGAAAATACCTCTTATATTATATAAACCTAGTTTAAAAGTATTATATATTTATAAACTAAAATTTGCGATTATATTTTCATTTCTGAAATATATAATATTTTTCATATAAGTAAGATTTAGATATAAATTAATGTAATCTAATATAAATTAATTTACCCTATTATTATTTATAATAATAATACATATTTAGGCGTATCTTAATCTTAATATATTTGATCTATATTATTAAATAAATCATAATAAGAATTGATATTAAATATTAATTTTAAAATTGAAATAATAAATTAATAATATATTGTTTAGCATCTTCCACAAATACAAAGAGGTAATTTAAGTAACATCATGTATAATTATATAATATTTATTATATATATAATATAATTTAAACTTTTTATTAACATTGTAAAGTATCATATACTAAACTGTATCGCATTTAATATAGTAATACTTTATATAGTTTATTATTATAGTGAGCAATACATTATTTACTACAATTATATATTAATATTAAGTATCATAACAATAATATAGCTCTGATCAAGACATTTGCAAAACTGGTCAGTATATATATTAATTTCGATATTAATTGGATATTATTAATATAATAATTTTCCAGAGAATAATTAATATATATAGAGATTTAATTATAGAAATTAAAATTAATAATATTAAAGGGGAAATTGCCAGACATTGATATATAAAATTATAGAAATATGTGAGAACCTTATCCCTTGAATATATTTATTATAATTTAATATTTTGCTTAAACTATTTTGGATTAATCTTAATGACTTATTTAAATACGTAAATTATAATTAAATTGTATTTCAGTGAAAATACCTCTTATATTATATAAACCTAGTTTAAAAATATTATATATTTATAAACTATAATTTGCGTATATATTTTCATTTCTGAAATATATAATATTTTATATATAATTAAGATTTAGATATAAAATAATTTAATCTATTATTATTTATAATAATAATACATATTTAGGCGTATCTTAATCTTAATATATTTGATCTATATTATTAAATAAATCATAATAAAAATTGATATTAAATATTAATTTTAAAATTGAAATAATAATTTAATAATATATTGTTTAGCATCTTCCATAAAAACAAAGAGGTAATTTAAGTAACATCATGTATAATTATATAATATTTATTAAATATATAATATAATTTAAACTTTTTATAAACATTGTAAAGTATCATATACTAAACTGTATCGCATTTAATATAGTAATACTTTATATAGTTTATTATTATAGTGAGCAATACATTATTTACTATACTTATTTATTAATATTAAGTATCATAACAATAATATAGCCCTGATCAAGACATTTGCAAAACTGGTCAGTATATATATTAATTGTTTCGATATTAATTGAATATTATTAATATAATAATTTTCCTAAGGATGATTAATATATATAGAGATTTAATTATAGAAATTTAAATTAATAATATTAAAGGGGAAATTGGCAGACATTGATATATAAAATTATAGAAATATGTGAGAACCTTATCCCTTGAATATATTTATTATAATTTAATATTTTGCTTAAACTATTTTGGATTTATCTTAATGACTTATATTTAAATACGTAAATTATAATTAAATTGTATTTCAGTGAAAATACATTATATAAACCTAGTTTAAAAATATTATATATTTATAAACTATAATTTGCGTGTATATTTTCATTTCTTAAATATATAATATTTTAAATATAATTAAGATTTAGATATAAATTAATGTAATCTAATATAAATTAATTTAATCTATTATTATTTATAATAATAATACATATTTAGGCGTATAAATCTTAATATATTTGATATATATTATTAAATAAATCATAATAAGAATTGATATTAAATATTAATTTTAAAATTGAAATAATAAATTAATAATATATTGTTTAGCATCTTCCATAAATACAAAGAGGTAATTTAAGTAACATCATGTATAATTATATAATATTTATTAAATATATAATATAATTTAAACTTTTTATTAACATTGTAAAGTATCATATACTAAACTGTATCGTATTTAATATAGTAATACTTTATATAGTGTATTATTATAGTGAGCAATACATTATTTATTACAATTATATATTAATATTAAGTATCATAACAATAATATAGCTCTGATCAAGACATTTGCAAAACTGGTCAGTATATATATATTAATTTCGATATTAATTGAATATTATTAATATAATAATTTTCCAGAGAATAATTAATATATAAAATTATAGAAATATGTGAGAACCTTATCCCTTGAATATATTTATTATAATTTAATATTTTAATATGCTTAAACTATTTTGGATTAATGACTTATATTTAAATACGTAAATTATAATTAAATTGTATTTCAGTGAAAATACCTCTTATATTATATAAACCTAGTTTAAAAATATTATATATTTATAAACTATAATTTGCGTGTATATTTTCATTTCTGAAATATATAATATTTTAAATATAAGTAAGATTTAGATATAAATTAATTGAATCTAATATAATTTAATTTAATATAAATTAATTTAATCTATATAATAAAAAGTATAATAATATTATAGACCATGCTGTATACGAATATTATGTAATTGTAGTTTGATATTATCGTAATTAATTTAATACATGTTTCAACAATAGTAATATTTAAGTATTTTTTATTTTAAATAGTGTTTATTAATATATTATTAATACATATGTATAATATATCACTTCATCTATATTATTAATATATAAGTTTCATAAAATTAATTATATCATCTTTTTTAAATACAACTGTTCTTGCATTTTATTAAAATCTAAATTTATTGTAAAAACCTTATTAAAAAAATAACCATCAAGAAATAATGTATTAAGAATATAATATTAAATTGCATTAAATTGGTTGATTGTGAAATGTGAATTGTGAATTGTGATCTATAAAAATTAAAGTTTACAATATATTTCAATTATTGAGTTGTATATTAAATATTAATTACCGTTTCCTTATTCTAATTTAGATGAACATAATATCAAAAATAGTTTGGAGATCAATTTAGATTTAAATATGTATTAAATATGATAATATAAATTAAATAATATATTGCATAGTATATTTCCTTCATATTTTATAAATATTAATACATTTGTAAAACGTATACTAGTAATTAAAATATTCATTTAATATTCTTTAAATAATTGTCAAACTAAAATTTATTATAATTTTTAAATATTAAAATGATATATCAATTAAATATATCATATATTGTAAATAAGTTGATATGCAGTACCTTGTTTATGAAACTTTGTTCATTTGAACTTTGGAAGTCATGCATTAATAACATGCATATTTACATTTTAAATTATTCAGATTGAACCATATATAAATTTACTAATATTATTTTTCAATTCGAAATATTAGTTAAAGTATAATATATATAATAATATTCTATATAATATTATTAGAATATGTATTATCTATCATTTTTATGTATGATAATATATCTATACATAATTATGGAAAAATAAAATCAATGATAATGTAAATAACTAAAAAATATATTTAAATATATATATATATAAATAAAAATGAATTATTATATTCAATTTATAATTAAATAGACGGTAAAAGTAATACAAGTTAGTAATAATTTTAAATAAAAATTTCTTTATCAAATATTCTTAAATTTTTTTGACATTTTATATATATATATATATATATATATATTTATATATATATATATATTTCATGCTTATTCACTTAATACTACATCTATATTGTCATTATTATTTATTCACATTAACATATTTATAATCACAATGTATAATGAATATATTTTTATAATTACATAGCCAAGAGTAATATAAAAATTACAAAGAGTAATATAAAATGTTTGTAATAAAATGATTTATTTAATAAATATTTTATAAAAATATATAAGATAATTAAATACATTTTTAAATAAATGTGTTACTATGTATATATATATACAACATTTAATATGATTATTGTGATTTGGCGGTTTTAAATAACATACAAAAATTCTAAAAATATTACATTAATAATTTTATAATGGATAAATAAAAACTCTAATTACTATTCCTCCTATAACAATCATATTAATTAATTTTTTATAAGCTATATGAAAGTATACAAGTTATATAATGTTTATGGATTAGGTTAGAAAGTTTGTATTGAAGTATAAATTTTTAGTTCAATTTCAAAATATAATATTTCAAATTATTTGATTTTGTATTTAAAAAAAGAAATTATGAATTTAGCACACGTTAACAAAATATATTGATATTTTAAATTAATATGTATTAAGTTACATAAATATATTCAATAATGTATATTATTATTATATATTATGATAATATATAAATATAGTGTAAATAATTTAAGTATAAAGTTTATTATATATATATATGAATTCTAATTAAATTTATCTATACAATAGCAAAAAAAAAGAAGACTAAAAGTAAGTATTGTTATTCTCAATCAATGAATAAAATATAATATATATTATATTACATTTAAAATATATGAATCAGAAATAAGTTACATGATTATATATATGTTATAAGAGAAAAAACTAAATAGAAATATTAGATATCAATATTACACACATATATATATTTTGTTTAGAAATTCTTAATATATATCTATATATGCATGTGGGGATAAATAAAATGATTTTATATTTAAGGAAATTATATTGGGAATTCTATAAAGTAAAATATTTAAGTAAAGTTTATAAGTAAAGTTTAAAAATAATATTTAGAAAGTAAAAATAAATATAAATATAAAAATTCAATGTTTGTAAACAAATAACATCTACCTACCGTAATTATACAAGAATATGTATTAGGTAGGTTTTCGACTTCATTAATGGTATTATATCTATTAATGTATCTTAGTAACCGATTGGAAACATATACGTCATTAGTCATCCCAATTTGAGGTAAGAGAATATAAAACTAATCTGCAAATACAAGTGCAAATAGTTGTTGAAAAATATATATTAATTTCAAAATTGAAAACAACGTTAAGTAATTCACTGTATCTTTAAATCATCTATATACTTTTATATTGCAAAGTATTTCGACACAATCTACTACTTCCCCTGATATATTGTATATAATGTATTTGTTTTTATAATTGTAATTTATTATTAACTACTTATGAAACATATTTGGAAAATTATAAACTATATTATTACATAACAAGTGATTTTCTCAACCGGGTATACATATGGATGTAGAAAGTTTTAATGCATCCATTACAATTCTTAATAATCTCACTAATATAATCAATTGTATCAATCGGAACTCATCAACTAAGTATCAGGCTAGTTGAACGATATCAATACAATTTTAATTCTATATCCAACTTAAATACAAAATATAACACATCAATATAAATCTTCCGGTGAGTTATAAAGGGTACTCTACATAAACTGGTTATCTAAGCTCCAATTAAAAGTATCTTTAATTTATCATTTCTTATACAATTTTAATATAAACTATCTTAATAATATATAAAATTACATTATATGATCTATTAGATCTATTAGATATTGGTTCTCATAATTGACTTGGCTATCATTTGGAATTGCTAATTATTCTTATAATTTTTAATAATATAATTTCCTTCTCTATTAAATAATCAATACTTACTGTTGTTTCTTTTTATACATACAATCATCTAATTTCAGGTTTTACACATATCTTATAATATAATAGGCTTCATATATCAAACTATCTAAATGTAATAAGGAATATTCGATACGGGACAAAAATGATCAATCGTGTTCACTTTACAATTTTGTATTATATTTAAATATTTTATTAGAATACCCCAATTTTATTTACGTCATATGTAAATAATTATTGCCATATTAAGTATTTATTCTTAACTAATTTGTTATTTATTGTCGAAATTCACGAATTATCATTTATTCATCAAATTGAATTATTGACAATATCTATCTATTTTGTAAACATAGTTATCTGTAATTTAATGCCAGTTTTACAATGTTACAATATCATTACAATTGTTAGTATCTTAAATATGTATTTTAATCATCGAGCTAAACATTCCATAGTTCAACTCATCATAAATCCCGTTAATTATCAACAATGTCATACTCTACTATTTCTAATATATTAGGATCTAACTGTAATATTATCCAAACTATATTATAATATTAAAGCGCATATATCATAAGCATAACTCTAAATAGTATATATATATATATATATATATATATATATATATATATATATATATATATATATATGTAAATATATAATTATATAAATATATAAATATATAGATATATATATATATATATATATATATATATATATATATTGAAATTTATATAATTAATGCTATGTATATATATTTAACAGAAGGCATAAGAAAATATTGTTGTTTTTGTTAACAAATAAAAATAACAAATAGTAATGACTTTTTTATATATTCAGCACAATATCTTGTCATATATATATCATTTCTTATACAATTTTAATATAAACTATCTTAATAATATATAAAATTACATTATATGATCTATTAGATATTGGTTCTCATAATTGACTTGGCTATCATTTGGAATTGCTAATTATTCTTATAATTTTTAATAATATAATTTCCTTCTCTATTAAATAATCAATACTTACTGTTGTTTCTTTTTATACTTACAATCATCTAATTTCAGGTTTTACACATATCTTATAATATAATAGGCTTCATATATCAAACTATCTAAATGTAATAAGGAATATTCGATACGGGATTCTCGTACACTACCTTCAAATGTTCGAATCGTTGTCAGTTTGATTTAATCGATGCTATTCCGATAGACCACTTGACCTGAGTGCGTGATATGTCATACCTATGCTGCTACTACTACTACTACTACTACTACTATCAATCAATCAATCAAAACGGTTTATTTAACACTCAATGTATTGCATTATTATGCTCTGCCAAGTGTATATTATAACAATAGATAATAGACAAGGCGAAATATAAATATGTATGGTGAAAAACCAAGAAAAAAAAGCCTACATTATGGCACAATCCCCTCAGCAATTACTACTACTACTACTACTACTACTACTACTACTACTACTACTACTACTACTACTACTACTACTACTACTACTACTACTACTACTACTACTACTACTACTACTACTACTACTACTACTACTACTACTACTACTACTACTACTACTACTACTACTACTACTACTACTACTACTACTACTACTACTACTACTACTACTACTACTACTACTACTACTACTACTACTACTACTACTACTACTACTACTACTACTACTACTACTACTACTACTACTACTACTACTACTACTACTACTACTACTACTACTACTACTACTACTACTACTACTACTACTACTACTACTACTACTACTACTACTACAACTACTACTACTACTACTACTACTACTACTACTACTACTACTACTACTACTACTGTTACTGTTACTGCTACTGCTACTGCTACTACTACTACTACTACTACTACTACTACTACTACTACTACTACAACTACTACTACTACTACTACTACTACTACTACTACTACTACTACTACTACTACTACTACTACTACTACTACTACTACTACTACTACTACTACTACTACTACTAATACTACTACTACTACTACTACTACTACTACTACTACTACTCTGCTCCTATTATATGGAATAAGCTTCCTCTCCATATTAGATCCACATCAAATCATAATTCATTTTAAAATCTACTTAAATCTTATATTCTATATAACACATCAAACCTGTATTAAATGACCAAACCATCCATCTCAAAAATGATGACATATTAATCTTTACTTTCTTCATTTCATCTATTTTATTTTGTTTTATTTTACTTGTATATATATTTTTTCTAGTCGAATAATTCGTTTCTCATTACTTTTATTATTATACATACGTATCCTTATCATCTATAATATTATGCTGGTGTTTTTTTCCCGATACTTATAATTTCTGATGGGCCTTGTGCCAATATGAAATCTTTATCTTTATCTTAATTTTTCACCATACATATTTATATTTCGCCCTGTCCATCTAATGTTATAATATACATATAGCAGACCATACTAATGATATAAGTCGAGTGTTTAAATAAACCGTTTTGATTGATTGATTGTTGTTGATCGAATATGGACACGAATCTTGTTCCATATAATTAAGCAATAAAATAATGCGTTAATAATGAATTAATATAATCTTATAAACATAACGTTGAATACTCATATATAATTCTAATTTATTTCTAGCATAAACAAATTAAACTTAGTATATTTTATGATTAACGTAACAGTTAATAACTTAGAATACTAAATAATAATAGAAATTGTATGTACATTTATATTTAAATAATTAAATATGAAATTGATTTAATCATTATTTTTATTAACTTTAGTGATATGTAGAAAGATAATGAATTAGACATTTGGCACATATGATCAGAATTGAGTTGATAAGTGAGTCATTTTCAATAATTTCATTAGAATTAATTATAGAATAACTTGAATTTGACAATGATATATGATTATTATATATGATATAGCTATGGTAGTTATAATGGATACATGTTTAATATATTTCTATTAGAAGATAACTGTGATGAAGACTGAATTGAAAAGCATTATAGGATCATTTTTATAAATATTATAATAATAAAATTAAGACAAGACCTATATTTAAAATTCGCTGATGTTAAAATATTTAAAACATCAACTGAGTATTTTTATTTATACATTGTATTTAGGCTTATATAGGTATTAGAAATAAATGCTGATATATAATATACCAGATCTAGATTCAGAATTAATATGAAAAGAAGCCTTATTGCACGAGTGTTGTACCGATGACGTAACGATTAATGATTGCATAGTTTGGATATGATTAGAAATAACCAGTGAGTCATTAAGTGAGAGCTAGGCTTTAGTTACGATAAATATACAGGGATGCGTATTATGGAAACATTCTAATTTTATGTGATATTTATTGCAAATAAATATTTATTTCAAATGAAAAGCTTCAATTCGATTACTGTGCAATGCAATGCACAGTATACACATTATACGACCATTTTAAAAAATTCGGTATGATTCATTTATATTTAATTTCTTATTAATTCGTTTAGCGCAATGTGAATATCGGTTATAAGATTAAAGTTTTGTCATTGTATGTTATAAATATTAAATATCTATATATTCTATATGAATCAGCATGATCGGTTAAATATCACCACCCCTACTATGCATCATATTTACCTTTCACCTTTTAACCTATACCACTTTCTCCAGCGTAGCTATGACAGCATCTACGCATGCCTCCATAATATTCTATATATAGATTTAATAATAACTTTAGTATAATACTTGATAAATCATTACCTCATTACCAGGTTATTTTAATATTCCAATGTATTCTAAATCTACTACATAACATTAATATATGTTATTACATCATCTAATTTCCAGCATTACCTCGCTCCGTCGACACACCTATCTGGAAATATTTATGATCTTATCATTTAAAATAATACAAGTAATATAACTAATAACAATCAAATCTATATTCTCATTACGTACCATCAATTAAATACATTCAACATATTATCACCGAAACCTCAATGTATCTAGTAGATACTATCTACATAACAATATATTAAGTCGATATATTAACAAATATTATCTTAACTGCTTTTATATAACACTTCATCTCAGCACTAGATGATTTTAATGCAACAAATAGACCAACCAAATATAAAGTCACCAGCAGAATTGTTTATGAATCAACAGATTGATGCATACGCTAATGAATTGAACTTATACATTTATTACGTAACAACACCTTGAGGAGCTTAGGAAAAATGTAAAAAATTAAGAATGTAACTGAGAAACGATATATGTATCTGTGTTGATAGAAAGTGTATACCACCTTATCGTCTGGTGATTAATTATGAATATATAAGATAATTAAATGTATTGTAGTGTATGAAATAGAAAATAGAACTAACTTAATAGATTACATTAAATGATATGTTATATGGATGGTGATTACATATAGAGGTGTAATAGAAATATAAATAATTTAATTATTTATATAAAAGGATTTATTTATATGGATTATAATCGAATATAAAGATAGTAATACTAATAATGATAATAATTATATAAAAGATATAGCGTTCGTTCTAATAATTCTAATTATATATATATTATGTAATCCTATATATAAATATATATAGGATTACAATAAGTTCATAATTCGAAATATAATTAAGTATAGTATAAAGGTTATCATTTAAATCTAAAAAATATGTGATTTTAGAAAAACTTTTATTTATCGTTTTATCGGGGTATTTATCATGAATATTGGTTCGATGCAATCTTTACATTTTTCAGAGAGATTATCCGTAGGGTTGGAAAATTTAAATGCCTTTCCTTTTTCACTTGTCGCCAGGCTCGATTTAAAGAAGTTAATTCCTCTATATTCGGGATATATAGTAATGTATCTATTCGCAAGCAGTATTCTCTACCGAAGAAGAAAAAGAACCGAAACTCTCTAATATACAATTATAGTATACTCTCTAATTATACAGGCAGTAATTATACGCTTGCGTAATATTATCGATATACTGAGACCATTACGACTGTTTCTCTTGTGGAATCGCATAACGTAATCAATATTTAAAATAGCTTAGTTAGTACATTGTTTTGCGAATGATATTCAATTATCCTACCCTTTTTCACTTCATGTTGTTCTCATAAATTACGAATAATTTCCGATTCAAAGTTACGCACTTGATCGTAGTATATGTTGGAGGTTATGCCATATTGAAACCAGTATTTACATAGAGCCTTCGCTACCGTCACCGGCATTTCGATTACAGGTCAAGATTTCTATCGCATACCTTATAAAAATATCGGTTAAGACTAGAATATTTTCAATATCGGAAGAGCTTTTATCTACAGTAATGAAATCAATTGCAGATTTCCAAAGGACACTGAGCTTGTATCTTCCCCATAACCGGTTTACTGTTAAAGCATTTGACATGGCACAGTGGCGATATTTTGTACAGTATTCTTTGATATATTTCCAGATTCCTACCCAGAAGATACGATTAAATACTAAATGATTAGTGTGCTCTATATCTTGGTGGCCTAAATCATCATGGATCGGCATTCTATATCGTGTTTTCTAAGATCGAGACAATCTAGAATCTGTTATTTATTAGATTGGTGTCTCTTCGCGATAAAGGATGCCATTTACTACAAAAAAATCTTATTTTGGTGTCTCAATAGAATACATATTTCACCTTATTCGAGATATTTTGTAGTTGTTTACCTTTTATTTCCTAATCATGCACCTTCGTAATAACGGATTATCTATCTTGAAATGTAACCTGGTTATCAATTAATTTGTTACTAGAATCCGGTACACCGAGTATCGTACTATATGATATATATATATATATATATATATATATATATATATATATATAATTTTTGCACGATGCTTGGGATTCAGGTTAGAAGGTATAATAGAAGAGGTACTCTAATCGAGAATATATGTAGGCTTCAACTCACGTCATCCGCATTTCTATTTTCCCTATAAGGTCGAATATATCAATATCGCATTGTTCGAGTTATGATATTCACCTCATTTTCGCATCTCCTTGGTCGCATTTCTATTGGTTTGATACTAAACAAGTGAGTTATTATCTGTGAATACCAAGCATTTGGAGTCTATTAGATATGGTATAAACTTATAAGTAATGACCTACTTCAAAGCTAACAACTCGAGGTTCATTGCACTATAATTTACCATATTCCTCTCATACTCTTAGTGCCCTACCAGCATAAGCGATTACGTTATTCTTTCCATCTACATTTTATGAGAGTGTCGCTCCAAAACCCTGAAATCACGCGTCAGTTTCTACGATATACTGACGCGTCACCAACGAAGTCGTGTATATACTCACCAACGTAGTCGTGTATATACTCACCAACGTACTCGTGTATATACTCACCAACGTACTCGTGTATATACTCACTAACGTAGTCGTGTATATACTCACCAACGTAGTCGTGTATATACTCACCAACGTACTCGTGTATATACTCACTAACGTAGTCGTGTATATACTCACCATTATAGTCGTGTATATACTCACTAACGTAGTCGTGTATATACTCACCAACGTAGTCGTGTATATACTCACCATTATAGTCGTGTATATACTCACCAACGTAGTCGTGTATATACTCACCAACGTAGTCGTGTATATACTCACCAACGTAGTCGTGTATATACTCACCAACGTAGTCGTGTATATACTCACCATTATAGTCGTGTATATACTCACCAACGTAGTCGTGTATATACTCACCATTATAGTCGTGTATATACTCACCAACGTAGTCGTGTATATACTCACCAACGTACTCGTGTATATACTCACCAACGTAGTCGTGTATATACTCACCAACGTAGTCGTGTATATACTCACCATTATAGTCGTGTATATACTCACCATTATAGTCGTGTATATACTCACCAACGTAGTCGTGTATATACTCACCATTATAGTCGTGTATATATTCACCAACGTAGTCGTGTATATACTCACCAACGTACTCGTGTATATACTCACCATTATAGTCGTGTATATATTCACCAACGTAGTCGTGTATATACTCACCAACGTACTCGTGTATATACTCACCAACGTACTCGTGTATATATTCACCAACGTAGTCGTGTATATACTCACCATTATAGTCGTGTATATACTCACCAACGTAGTCGTGTATATACTCACCAACGTACTCGTGTATATACTCACCAACGTACTCGTGTATATACTCACTAACGTAGTCGTGTATATACTCACCATTATAGTCGTGTATATACTCACCAACGTAGTCGTGTATATACTCACCAACGTAGTCGTGTATATACTCACCATTATAGTCGTGTATATACTCACCAACGTAGTCTTGTATATACTCACCATTATAGTCGTGTATATACTCACTAACGTAGTCGTGTATATACTCACCAACGTAGTCGTGTATATACTCACTAACGTAGTCGTGTATATACTCACCAACGTACTCGTGTATATACTCACCAACGTAGTCGTGTATATACTCACCATTATAGTCGTGTATATACTCACCAACGTAGTCGTGTATATACTCACCAACGTACTCGTGTATATACTCACCAACGTAGTCGTGTATATACTCACCAACGTACTCGTGTATATACTCACTAACGTAGTCGTGTATATACTCACCAACGTACTCGTGTATATACTCACCAACGTAGTCGTGTATATACTCACCAACGTACTCGTGTATATACTCACCAACGTACTCGTGTATATACTCACTAACGTAGTCGTGTATATACTCACCAACGTACTCGTGTATATACTCACCAACGTACTCGTGTATATACTCACCAACGTAGTCGTGTATATACTCACCAACGTACTCGTGTATATACTCACCAACGTAGTCGTGTATATACTCACCAACGTACTCGTGTATATACTCACTAACGTAGTCGTGTATATACTCACCAACGTACTCGTGTATATACTCACCAACGTACTCGTGTATATACTCACCAACGTAGTCGTGTATATACTCACCAACGTACTCGTGTATATACTCACCAACGTAGTCGTGTATATACTCACCAACGTACTCGTGTATATACTCACTAACGTAGTCGTGTATATACTCACTAACGTAGTCGTGTATATACTCACCAACGTACTCGTGTATATACTCACCAACGTAGTCGTGTATATACTCACCAACGTACTCGTGTATATACTCACCATTATAGTCGTGTATATACTCACTAACGTAGTCGTGTATATACTCACCAACGTAGTCGTGTATATACTCACCAACGTACTCGTGTATATACTCACCATTATAGTCGTGTATATACTCACTAACGTAGTCGTGTATATACTCACCAACGTAGTCGTGTATATACTCACCAACGTAGTCGTGTATATACTCACTAACGTACTCGTGTATATACTCACTAACGTACTCGTGTATATACTCACTAACGTACTCGTGTATATACTCACCATTATAGTCGTGTATATACTCACCAACGTAGTCGTGTATATACTCACCAACGTACTCGTGTATATACTCACCATTATAGTCGTGTATATACTCACCAACGTAGTCGTGTATATACTCACCATTATAGTCGTGTATATACTCACCAACGTAGTCGTGTATATACTCACCATTATAGTCGTGTATATACTCACCAACGTAGTCGTGTATATACTCACTAACGTAGTCGTGTATATACTCACCATTATAGTCGTGTATATACTCACCAACGTAGTCGTGTATATACTCACCATTATAGTCGTGTATATACTCACCAACGTAGTCGTGTATATACTCACTAACGTAGTCGTGTATATACTCACCAACGTAGTCGTGTATATACTCACTAACGTAGTCGTGTATATACTCTCCATTATAGTCGTGTATATACTCACCAACGTAGTCGTGTATATACTCACCAACGTAGTCGTGTATATACTCACCAACGTAGTCGTGTATATACTCACTAACGTAGTCGTGTATATACTCACCAACGTAGTCGTGTATATACTCACCAACGTACTCGTGTATATACTCACCAACGTAGTCGTGTATATACTCACCAACGTAGTCGTGTATATACTCACCATTATAGTCGTGTATATACTCACTAACGTAGTCGTGTATATACTCACCAACGTAGTCGTGTATATACTCACCATTATAGTCGTGTATATACTCACTAACGTAGTCGTGTATATACTCACCAACGTAGTCGTGTATATACTCACCATTATAGTCGTGTATATACTCACTAACGTAGTCGTGTATATACTCACCATTATAGTCGTGTATATACTCACCAACGTACTCGTGTATATACTCACCATTATAGTCGTGTATATACTCACCAACGTACTCGTGTATATACTCACCAACGTAGTCGTGTATATACTCACCATTATAGTCGTGTATATACTCATCAACGTAGTCGTGTATATACTCACCAACGTAGTCGTGTATATACTCACCAACGTACTCGTGTATATACTCACTAACGTAGTCGTGTATATACTCACCAACGTACTCGTGTATATACTCACCAACGTAGTCGTGTATATACTCACCAACGTACTCGTGTATATACTCACTAACGTAGTCGTGTATATACTCACTAACGTAGTCGTGTATATACTCACCAACGTAGTCGTGTATATACTCACTAACGTAGTCGTGTATATACTCACTAACGTAGTCGTGTATATACTCACCATTATAGTCGTGTATATACTCACTAACGTAGTCGTGTATATACTCACTAACGTAGTCGTGTATATACTCACCAACGTAGTCGTGTATATACTCACTAACGTAGTCGTGTATATACTCACCATTATAGTCGTGTATATACTCACCAACGTAGTCGTGTATATACTCACCAACGTACTCGTGTATATACTCACCAACGTACTCGTGTATATACTCACCAACGTAGTCGTGTATATACTCACCAACGTAGTCGTGTATATACTCACCAACGTAGTCGTGTATATACTCACTAACGTAGTCGTGTATATACTCACCAACGTAGTCGTGTATATACTCATCAACGTAGTCGTGTATATACTCACCAACGTACTCGTGTATATACTCACCATTATAGTCGTGTATATACTCACCATTATAGTCGTGTATATACTCACCAACGTACTCGTGTATATACTCACCAACGTAGTCGTGTATATACTCACCAACGTAGTCGTGTATATACTCACCAACGTAGTCGTGTATATACTCACTAACGTAGTCGTGTATATACTCACCATTATAGTCGTGTATATACTCACCAACGTAGTCGTGTATATACTCACCAACGTAGTCGTGTATATACTCATCAACGTAGTCGTGTATATACTCACCAACGTACTCGTGTATATACTCACCATTATAGTCGTGTATATACTCACCATTATAGTCGTGTATATACTCACCAACGTACTCGTGTATATACTCACCAACGTAGTCGTGTATATACTCACCAACGTAGTCGTGTATATACTCACTAACGTAGTCGTGTATATACTCACCATTATAGTCGTGTATATACTCACCAACGTACTCGTGTATATACTCACCAACGTAGTCGTGTATATACTCACCAACGTACTCGTGTATATATTCACCAACGTAGTCGTGTATATACTCACCATTATAGTCGTGTATATACTCACCAACGTAGTCGTGTATATACTCACCATTATAGTCGTGTATATACTCACCAACGTACTCGTGTATATACTCACCATTATAGTCGTGTATATACTCACCATTATAGTCGTGTATATACTCACCAACGTACTCGTGTATATACTCACCAACGTAGTCGTGTATATACTCACCAACGTAGTCGTGTATATACTCACTAACGTAGTCGTGTATATACTCACCATTATAGTCGTGTATATACTCACCAACGTACTCGTGTATATACTCACCATTATAGTCGTGTATATACTCACCAACGTAGTCGTGTATATACTCACCATTATAGTCGTGTATATACTCACCAACGTAGTCGTGTATATACTCACCAACGTAGTCGTGTATATACTCACTAACGTACTCGTGTATATACTCACCAACGTAGTCGTGTATATACTCACTAACGTAGTCGTGTATATACTCACCAACGTAGTCGTGTATATACTCACCAACGTAGTCGTGTATATACTCACCAACGTAGTCGTGTATATACTCACTAACGTAGTCGTGTATATACTCACCAACGTAGTCGTGTATATACTCACCATTATAGTCGTGTATATACTCACCAACGTAGTCGTGTATATACTCACCAACGTACTCGTGTATATACTCACCATTATAGTCGTGTATATACTCACCATTATAGTCGTGTATATACTCACCAACGTACTCGTGTATATACTCACCAACGTAGTCGTGTATATACTCACTAACGTAGTCGTGTATATACTCACCAACGTAGTCGTGTATATACTCACTAACGTAGTCGTGTATATACTCACCAACGTACTCGTGTATATACTCACCAACGTAGTCGTGTATATACTCACTAACGTAGTCGTGTATATACTCACCAACGTAGTCGTGTATATACTCACCAACGTACTCGTGTATATACTCACCATTATAGTCGTGTATATACTCACTAACGTAGTCGTGTATATACTCACCAACGTAGTCGTGTATATACTCACCATTATAGTCGTGTATATACTCACCAACGTAGTCGTGTATATACTCACCAACGTACTCGTGTATATACTCACCAACGTAGTCGTGTATATACTCACTAACGTAGTCGTGTATATACTCACCAACGTAGTCGTGTATATACTCACCAACGTACTCGTGTATATACTCACCATTATAGTCGTGTATATACTCACCATTTATAGTCGTGTATATACTCACCAACGTACTCGTGTATATACTCACCAACGTAGTCGTGTATATACTCACCAACGTAGTCGTGTATATACTCACCAACGTAGTCGTGTATATACTCACCAACGTAGTCGTGTATATACTCACCAACGTAGTCGTGTATATACTCACCAACGTAGTCGTGTATATACTAACCAACGTACTCGTGTATATACTCACCATTATAGTCGTGTATATACTCACTAACGTAGTCGTGTATATACTCACCAACGTAGTCGTGTATATACTCACCATTATAGTCGTGTATATACTCACCAACGTAGTCGTGTATATACTCACCAACGTAGTCGTGTATATACTCACCAACGTAGTCGTGTATATACTCACCAACGTAGTCGTGTATATACTCACCAACGTAGTCGTGTATATACTCACCAACGTAGTCGTGTATATACTAACCAACGTACTCGTGTATATACTCACCATTATAGTCGTGTATATACTCACTAACGTAGTCGTGTATATACTCACCAACGTAGTCGTGTATATACTCACCATTATAGTCGTGTATATACTCACCAACGTAGTCGTGTATATACTCACCAACGTACTCGTGTATATACTCACCATTATAGTCGTGTATATACTCACCATTATAGTCGTGTATATACTCACCAACGTACTCGTGTATATACTCACCAACGTAGTCGTGTATATACTCACCAACGTACTCGTGTATATACTCACCAACGTAGTCGTGTATATACTCACCAACGTACTCGTGTATATACTCACCAACGTAGTCGTGTATATACTCACCAACGTAGTCGTGTATATACTCTCCATTATAGTCGTGTATATACTCACCAACGTAGTCGTGTATATACTCACCAACGTAGTCGTGTATATACTCACTAACGTAGTCGTGTATATACTCACCATTATAGTCGTGTATATACTCACCAACGTAGTCGTGTATATACTCACCATTATAGTCGTGTATATACTCACCAACGTAGTCGTGTATATACTCACCAACGTACTCGTGTATATACTCACTAACGTAGTCGTGTATATACTCACCAACGTACTCGTGTATATACTCACCAACGTAGTCGTGTATATACTCACCAACGTACTCGTGTATATACTCACCAACGTAGTCGTGTATATACTCACCAACGTACTCGTGTATATACTCACTAACGTAGTCGTGTATATACTCACCAACGTAGTCGTGTATATACTCACTAACGTAGTCGTGTATATACTCACCAACGTACTCGTGTATATACTCACCAACGTAGTCGTGTATATACTCACCAACGTACTCGTGTATATACTCACCATTATAGTCGTGTATATACTCACTAACGTAGTCGTGTATATACTCACCAACGTAGTCGTGTATATACTCACCAACGTACTCGTGTATATACTCACCATTATAGTCGTGTATATACTCACTAACGTAGTCGTGTATATACTCACCAACGTAGTCGTGTATATACTCACCAACGTAGTCGTGTATATACTCACTAACGTAGTCGTGTATATACTCACCAACGTACTCGTGTATATACTCACCATTATAGTCGTGTATATACTCACCATTATAGTCGTGTATATACTCACCAACGTACTCGTGTATATACTCACCATTATAGTCGTGTATATACTCACCAACGTAGTCGTGTATATACTCACCAACGTAGTCGTGTATATACTCACCAACGTACTCGTGTATATACTCACCATTATAGTCGTGTATATACTCACTAACGTAGTCGTGTATATACTCACCAACGTAGTCGTGTATATACTCACCAACGTACTCGTGTATATACTCACCATTATAGTCGTGTATATACTCACCATTATAGTCGTGTATATACTCACCAACGTAGTCGTGTATATACTCACCATTATAGTCGTGTATATACTCACCAACGTAGTCGTGTATATACTCACCATTATAGTCGTGTATATACTCACCAACGAAGTCGTGTATATACTCACCAACGTACTCGTGTATATACTCACCATTATAGTCGTGTATATACTCACCAACGAAGTCGTGTATATACTCACCAACGTACTCGTGTATATACTCACCATTATAGTCGTGTATATACTCACCAACGAAGTCGTGTATATACTCACCAACGTACTCGTGTATATACTCACCAACGTAGTCGTGTATATACTCACCAACGTAGTCGTGTATATACTCACCAACGTAGTCGTGTATATACTCACCAACGTAGTCGTGTATATACTCACCAACGTACTCGTGTATATACTCACCAACGTACTCGTGTATATACTCACCATTATAGTCGTGTATATACTCACTAACGTAGTCGTGTATATACTCACCAACGTACTCGTGTATATACTCACCAACGTAGTCGTGTATATACTCACCATTATAGTCGTGTATATACTCACTAACGTAGTCGTGTATATACTCACCAACGTAGTCGTGTATATACTCACCAACGTACTCGTGTATATACTCACCAACGTACTCGTGTATATACTCACCAACGTAGTCGTGTATATACTCACTAACGTAGTCGTGTATATACTCACCAACGTAGTCGTGTATATACTCACCAACGTAGTCGTGTATATACTCACCAACGTACTCGTGTATATACTCACCAACGTAGTCGTGTATATACTCACTAACGTAGTCGTGTATATACTCACCATTATAGTCGTGTATATACTCACCAACGTAGTCGTGTATATACTCACTAACGTAGTCGTGTATATACTCACTAACGTAGTCGTGTATATACTCACCATTATAGTCGTGTATATACTCACCAACGTAGTCGTGTATATACTCACTAACGTAGTCGTGTATATACTCACCATTATAGTCGTGTATATACTCACCAACGTACTCGTGTATATACTCACCATTATAGTCGTGTATATACTCACCAACGTAGTCGTGTATATACTCACTAACGTAGTCGTGTATATACTCACTAACGTAGTCGTGTATATACTCACCAACGTAGTCGTGTATATACTCACCAACGTACTCGTGTATATACTCACCAACGTACTCGTGTATATACTCACCAACGTAGTCGTGTATATACTCACTAACGTAGTCGTGTATATACTCACCAACGTACTCGTGTATATACTCACCAACGTACTCGTGTATATACTCACTAACGTAGTCGTGTATATACTCACCAACGAAGTCGTGTATATACTCACCATTATATTCGTGTATATACTCACCAACGTAGTCGTGTATATACTCACCAACGTACTCGTGTATATACTCACCATTATATTCGTGTATATACTCACCAACGTAGTCGTGTATATACTCACCATTATAGTCGTGTATATACTCACCAACGTAGTCGTGTATATACTCACCAACGTACTCGTGTATATACTCACCAACGTACTCGTGTATATACTCACCAACGTAGTCGTGTATATACTCACCAACGTAGTCGTGTATATACTCACCATTATAGTCGTGTATATACTCACCAACGTAGTCGTGTATATACTCACCAACGTAGTCGTGTATATACTCACCAACGTACTCGTGTATATACTCACCAACGTAGTCGTGTATATACTCACTATCGTAGTCGTGTATATACTCACCAACGTAGTCGTGTATATACTCACCAACGTAGTCGTGTATATACTCACCAACGTACTCGTGTATATACTCACCATTATAGTCGTGTATATACTCACTAACGTAGTCGTGTATATACTCACCAACGTAGTCGTGTATATACTCACTAACGTAGTCGTGTATATACTCACTAACGTAGTCGTGTATATACTCACCAACGTAGTCGTGTATATACTCACCAACGTAGTCGTGTATATACTCACTAACGTACTCGTGTATATACTCACCAACGTAGTCGTGTATATACTCACCAACGTACTCGTGTATATACTCACCAACGTAGTCGTGTATATACTCACCAACGTAGTCGTGTATATACTCACCAACGTACTCGTGTATATACTCACTATCGTAGTCGTGTATATACTCACTAACGTAGTCGTGTATATACTCACCAACGTAGTCGTGTATATACTCACCAACGTACTCGTGTATATACTCACCAACGTATTCGTGTATATACTCACCAACGTAGTCGTGTATATACTCACTAACGTACTCGTGTATATACTCACCAACGTAGTCGTGTATATATTCACCAACGTAGTCGTGTATATACTCACTAACGTACTCGTGTATATACTCACTAACGTAGTCGTGTATATACTCACCAACGTACTCGTGTATATACTCACCATTATAGTCGTGTATATACTCACCAACGTACTCGTGTATATACTCACCAACGTACTCGTGTATATACTCACTAACGTAGTCGTGTATATACTCACCATTATAGTCGTGTATATACTCACCAACGTAGTCGTGTATATACTCACCAACGTACTCGTGTATATACTCACCATTATAGTCGTGTATATACTCACTAACGTAGTCGTGTATATACTCACCATTATAGTCGTGTATATACTCACTAACGTAGTCGTGTATATACTCACCAACGTAGTCGTGTATATACTCACCATTATAGTCGTGTATATACTCACCATTATAGTCGTGTATATACTCACCATTATAGTCGTGTATATACTCACCAACGTAGTCGTGTATATACTCACCAACGTACTCGTGTATATACTCACCATTATAGTCGTGTATATACTCACTAACGTAGTCGTGTATATACTCACCAACGTAGTCGTGTATATACTCACCAACGTAGTCGTGTATATACTCACCAACGTACTCGTGTATATACTCACTAACGAAGTCGTGTATATACTCACCAACGTAGTCGTGTATATACTCACCATTATAGTCGTGTATATACTCACCATTATAGTCGTGTATATACTCACCAACGTACTCGTGTATATACTCACCAACGTACTCGTGTATATACTCACTAACGTAGTCGTGTATATACTCACCAACGTACTCGTGTATATACTCACCATTATAGTCGTGTATATACTCACCAACGTAGTCGTGTATATACTCACCAACGTACTCGTGTATATACTCACCATTATAGTCGTGTATATACTCACCAACGTAGTCGTGTATATACTCACCATTATAGTCGTGTATATACTCACCAACGTAGTCGTGTATATACTCACCAACGTAGTCGTGTATATACTCACCAACGTAGTCGTGTATATACTTACCAACGTAGTCGTGTATATACTCACCATTATAGTCGTGTATATACTCACCAACGTAGTCGTGTATATACTCACCAACGTACTCGTGTATATACTCACCAACGTACTCGTGTATATACTCACCAACGTAGTCGTGTATATACTCACTAACGTAGTCGTGTATATACTCACCAACGTAGTCGTGTATATACTCACCAACGTAGTCGTGTATATACTCACCATTATAGTCGTGTATATACTCACCATTATAGTCGTGTATATACTCACTAACGTAGTCGTGTATATACTCACCAACGTAGTCGTGTATATACTTACCAACGTAGTCGTGTATATACTCACCAACGTAGTCGTGTATATACTCACCAACGTAGTCGTGTATATACTCACCAACGTAGTCTTGTATATACTCACTAACGTAGTCGTGTATATACTCACCAACGTAGTCGTGTATATACTCACCATTATAGTCGTGTATATACTCACTAACGTAGTCGTGTATATACTCACCAACGTAGTCGTGTATATACTCACCATTATAGTCGTGTATATACTCACTAACGTAGTCGTGTATATACTCACCAACGTAGTCGTGTATATACTCACCATTATAGTCGTGTATATACTCACCAACGTAGTCGTGTATATACTCACTAACGTAGTCGTGTATATACTCACTAACGTAGTCGTGTATATACTCACCATTATAGTCGTGTATATACTCACTAACGTAGTCGTGTATATACTCACCAATGTAGTCGTGTATATACTCACCAACGTAGTCGTGTATATACTCACCATTATAGTCGTGTATATACTCACCAACGTAGTCGTGTATATACTCACTAACGTAGTCGTGTATATACTCACTAACGTAGTCGTGTATATACTCACTAACGTAGTCGTGTATATACTCACCAACGTAGTCGTGTATATACTCACTAACGTAGTCGTGTATATACTCACTAACGTAGTCGTGTATATACTCACTAACGTAGTCGTGTATATACTCACTAACGTAGTCGTGTATATACTCACCAACGTACTCGTGTATATACTCACTAACGTAGTCGTGTATATACTCACTAACGTAGTCGTGTATATACTCACCATTATAGTCGTGTATATACTCACTAACGTAGTCGTGTATATACTCACCAACGTAGTCGTGTATATACTTACCAACGTAGTCGTGTATATACTCACCATTATAGTCGTGTATATACTCACCAACGTAGTCGTGTATATACTCACCAACGTAGTCGTGTATATACTCACTAACGTAGTCGTGTATATACTCACCATTATAGTCGTGTATATACTCACCAACGTAGTCGTGTATATACTCACCAACGTACTCGTGTATATACTCATCAACGTACTCGTGTATATACTCATCAACGTAGTCGTGTATATACTCACCAACGTAGTCGTGTATATACTCACCATTATACTCGTGTATATACTCACTAACGTAGTCGTGTATATACTCACCATTATAGTCGTGTATATACTCACCATTATAGTCGTGTATATACTCACCAACGTAGTCGTGTATATACTCACCAACGTACTCGTGTATATACTCACTAACGTAGTCGTGTATATACTCACTAACGTAGTCGTGTATATACTCACCAACGTAGTCGTGTATATACTTACCAACGTAGTCGTGTATATACTCACTAACGTAGTCGTGTATATACTCACTAACGTAGTCGTGTATATACTCACCATTATAGTCGTGTATATACTCACTAACGTAGTCGTGTATATACTCACCAACGTAGTCGTGTATATACTCACCAACGTACTCGTGTATATACTCATCAACGTACTCGTGTATATACTCATCAACGTAGTCGTGTATATACTCACCAACGTAGTCGTGTATATACTCACCATTATACTCGTGTATATACTCACTAACGTAGTCGTGTATATACTCACCATTATAGTCGTGTATATACTCACCATTATAGTCGTGTATATACTCACCAACGTAGTCGTGTATATACTCACCAACGTACTCGTGTATATACTCACTAACGTAGTCGTGTATATACTCACCAACGTAGTCGTGTATATACTCACTAACGTAGTCGTGTATATACTCACCAACGTAGTCGTGTATATACTCACCAACGTACTCGTGTATATACTCACTAACGTAGTCGTGTATATACTCACCAACGTAGTCGTGTATATACTCACCATTATAGTCGTGTATATACTCACTAACGTAGTCGTGTATATACTCACCAACGTAGTCGTGTATATACTCACCATTATAGTCGTGTATATACTCACCAACGTAGTCGTGTATATACTCACCAACGTACTCGTGTATATACTCACCATTATAGTCGTGTATATACTCACCATTATAGTCGTGTATATACTCACCAACGTAGTCGTGTATATACTCACTAACGTAGTCGTGTATATACTCACTAACGTAGTCGTGTATATACTCACCAACGTAGTCGTGTATATACTCACCAACGTACTCGTGTATATACTCACCAACGTACTCGTGTATATACTCACCAACGTAGTCGTGTATATACTCACCATTATAGTCGTGTATATACTCACTAACGTAGTCGTGTATATACTCACCAACGTAGTCGTGTATATACTCACCATTATAGTCGTGTATATACTCACCAACGTACTCGTGTATATACTCACCAACGTACTCGTGTATATACTCACCAACGTACTCGTGTATATACTCACCAACGTACTCGTGTATATACTCACCAACGTACTCGTGTATATACTCACCAACGTAGTCGTGTATATACTCACTAACGTAGTCGTGTATATACTCACCAACGTAGTCGTGTATATACTCACCAACGTAGTCGTGTATATACTCACCATTATAGTCGTGTATATACTCACCAACGTAGTCGTGTATATACTCACCAACGTACTCGTGTATATACTCACCAACGTAGTCGTGTATATACTCACCAACGTAGTCGTGTATATACTCACCATTATAGTCGTGTATATACTCACCAACGTACTCGTGTATATACTCACCAACGTAGTCGTGTATATACTCACCATTATAGTCGTGTATATACTCACTAACGTAGTCGTGTATATACTCACCAACGTACTCGTGTATATACTCACCATTATAGTCGTGTATATACTCACTAACGTAGTCGTGTATATACTCACCAACGTACTCGTGTATATACTCACCAACGTAGTCGTGTATATACTCACCATTATAGTCGTGTATATACTCACTAACGTAGTCGTGTATATACTCACCATTATAGTCGTGTATATACTCACTAACGTAGTCGTGTATATACTCACCAACGTAGTCGTGTATATACTCACTAACGTAGTCGTGTATATACTCACCATTATAGTCGTGTATATACTCACCAACGTAGTCGTGTATATACTCACCAACGTACTCGTGTATATACTCACCAACGTAGTCGTGTATATACTCACTAACGTAGTCGTGTATATACTCACTAACGTAGTCGTGTATATACTCACTAACGTAGTCGTGTATATACTCACCATTATAGTCGTGTATATACTCACTAACGTAGTCGTGTATATACTCACCAACGTAGTCGTGTATATACTCACTAACGTAGTCGTGTATATACTCACCAACGTAGTCGTGTATATACTCACCAACGTACTCGTGTATATACTCACTAACGTAGTCGTGTATATACTCACTAACGTAGTCGTGTATATACTCACTAACGTAGTCGTGTATATACTCACTAACGTAGTCGTGTATATACTCACCAACGTAGTCGTGTATATACTCACCAACGTACTCGTGTATATACTCACTAACGTAGTCGTGTATATACTCACCAACGTAGTCGTGTATATACTCACCAACGTACTCGTGTATATACTCACCAACGTAGTCTTGTATATACTCACCAACGTACTCGTGTATATACTCACCAACGTACTCGTGTATATACTCACCAACGTAGTCGTGTATATACTCACCAACGTACTCGTGTATATACTCACCAACGTACTCGTGTATATACTCACCAACGTAGTCGTGTATATACTCACCAACGTAGTCGTGTATATACTCACCAACGTACTCGTGTATATACTCACCAACGTAGTCGTGTATATACTCACTAACGTAGTCGTGTATATACTCACCAACGTAGTCGTGTATATACTCACCAACGTAGTCGTGTATATACTCACCATTATAGTCGTGTATATACTCACCATTATAGTCGTGTATATACTCACTAACGTAGTCGTGTATATACTCACCAACGTACTCGTGTATATACTCACCAACGTAGTCGTGTATATACTCACCAACGTACTCGTGTATATACTCACCAACGTACTCGTGTATATACTCACCAACGTAGTCGTGTATATACTCACCAACGTAGTCGTGTATATACTCACCAACGTACTCGTGTATATACTCACCAACGTACTCGTGTATATACTCACCAACGTAGTCGTGTATATACTCACCAACGTAGTCGTGTATATACTCACCAACGTACTCGTGTATATACTCACCAACGTAGTCGTGTATATACTCACTAACGTAGTCGTGTATATACTCACCAACGTAGTCGTGTATATACTCACCAACGTAGTCGTGTATATACTCACCATTATAGTCGTGTATATACTCACCATTATAGTCGTGTATATACTCACTAACGTAGTCGTGTATATACTCACCATTATAGTCGTGTATATACTCACCAACGTAGTCGTGTATATACTCACCAACGTAGTCGTGTATATACTCACCATTATAGTCGTGTATATACTCACCATTATAGTCGTGTATATACTCACTAACGTAGTCGTGTATATACTCACCATTATAGTCGTGTATATACTCACCAACGTAGTCGTGTATATACTCACCAACGTAGTCGTGTATATACTCACCAACGTAGTCGTGTATATACTTACCAACGTAGTCGTGTATATACTCACCATTATAGTCGTGTATATACTCACCAACGTAGTCGTGTATATACTCACCAACGTACTCGTGTATATACTCACCAACGTACTCGTGTATATACTCACCAACGTAGTCGTGTATATACTCACCAACGTAGTCGTGTATATACTCACCAACGTAGTCGTGTATATACTCACCAACGTAGTCGTGTATATACTCACTAACGTAGTCGTGTATATACTCACCATTATAGTCGTGTATATACTCACCATTATAGTCGTGTATATACTCACCAACGTAGTCGTGTATATACTCACCAACGTAGTCGTGTATATACTCACCAACGTAGTCGTGTATATACTTACCAACGTAGTCGTGTATATACTCACTAACGTAGTCGTGTATATACTCACTAACGTAGTCGTGTATATACTCACCAACGTAGTCGTGTATATACTCACCAACGTAGTCGTGTATATACTCACCATTATAGTCGTGTATATACTCACCAACGTAGTCGTGTATATACTTACCAACGTAGTCGTGTATATACTCACTAACGTAGTCGTGTATATACTCACCAACGTAGTCGTGTATATACTCACCAACGTAGTCGTGTATATACTTACCAACGTAGTCGTGTATATACTCACTAACGTAGTCGTGTATATACTCACCAACGTAGTCGTGTATATACTCACCATTATAGTCGTGTATATACTCACTAACGTAGTCGTGTATATACTCACTAACGTAGTCGTGTATATACTCACCATTATAGTCGTGTATATACTCACCAACGTAGTCGTGTATATACTCACCAACGTAGTCGTGTATATACTCACCAACGTAGTCGTGTATATACTCACCATTATAGTCGTGTATATACTCACTAACGTAGTCGTGTATATACTCACCAATGTAGTCGTGTATATACTCACCAACGTAGTCGTGTATATACTCACCATTATAGTCGTGTATATACTCACTAACGTAGTCGTGTATATACTCACTAACGTAGTCGTGTATATACTCACCATTATAGTCGTGTATATACTCACTAACGTAGTCGTGTATATACTCACCAACGTAGTCGTGTATATACTTACCAACGTAGTCGTGTATATACTCACCATTATAGTCGTGTATATACTCACCAACGTAGTCGTGTATATACTCACCAACGTAGTCGTGTATATACTCACTAACGTAGTCGTGTATATACTCACCATTATAGTCGTGTATATACTCACCAACGTAGTCGTGTATATACTCACCATTATAGTCGTGTATATACTCACTAACGTAGTCGTGTATATACTCACCAACGTAGTCGTGTATATACTTACCAACGTAGTCGTGTATATACTCACTAACGTAGTCGTGTATATACTCACTAACGTAGTCGTGTATATACTCACCATTATAGTCGTGTATATACTCACCAACGTAGTCGTGTATATACTCACTAACGTAGTCGTGTATATACTCACCAACGTAGTCGTGTATATACTCACTAACGTAGTCGTGTATATACTCACCAACGTAGTCGTGTATATACTCACTAACGTAGTCGTGTATATACTCACCAACGTAGTCGTGTATATACTCACCATTATAGTCGTGTATATACTCACCAACGTAGTCGTGTATATACTCACCAACGTAGTCGTGTATATACTCACCAACGTACTCGTGTATATACTCACCATTATAGTCGTGTATATACTCACCAACGTAGTCGTGTATATACTCACTAACGTAGTCGTGTATATACTCACCAACGTAGTCGTGTATATACTCACCAACGTACTCGTGTATATACTCATCAACGTACTCGTGTATATACTCATCAACGTAGTCGTGTATATACTCACCAACGTAGTCGTGTATATACTCACCATTATACTCGTGTATATACTCACTAACGTAGTCGTGTATATACTCACCATTATAGTCGTGTATATACTCACCATTATAGTCGTGTATATACTCACCAACGTAGTCGTGTATATACTCACCAACGTACTCGTGTATATACTCACTAACGTAGTCGTGTATATACTCACCAACGTAGTCGTGTATATACTCACTAACGTAGTCGTGTATATACTCACCAACGTAGTCGTGTATATACTCACCAACGTAGTCGTGTATATACTCACCAACGTAGTCGTGTATATACTCACCAACGTAGTCGTGTATATACTCACCAACGTAGTCGTGTATATACTCACCAACGTACTCGTGTATATACTCACTAACGTAGTCGTGTATATACTCACCAACGTAGTCGTGTATATACTCACCATTATAGTCGTGTATATACTCACTAACGTAGTCGTGTATATACTCACCAACGTAGTCGTGTATATACTCACCATTATAGTCGTGTATATACTCACCAACGTAGTCGTGTATATACTCACCAACGTACTCGTGTATATACTCACCATTATAGTCGTGTATATACTCACCATTATAGTCGTGTATATACTCACCAACGTAGTCGTGTATATACTCACTAACGTAGTCGTGTATATACTCACTAACGTAGTCGTGTATATACTCACCAACGTAGTCGTGTATATACTCACCAACGTACTCGTGTATATACTCACCAACGTACTCGTGTATATACTCACCAACGTAGTCGTGTATATACTCACCATTATAGTCGTGTATATACTCACCAACGTAGTCGTGTATATACTCACCAACGTAGTCGTGTATATACTCACCAACGTACTCGTGTATATACTCACCAACGTACTCGTGTATATACTCACCAACGTACTCGTGTATATACTCACCAACGTAGTCGTGTATATACTCACCATTATAGTCGTGTATATACTCACCATTATAGTCGTGTATATACTCACTAACGTAGTCGTGTATATACTCACCAACGTAGTCGTGTATATACTCACCATTATAGTCGTGTATATACTCACCAACGTACTCGTGTATATACTCACCAACGTACTCGTGTATATACTCACCAACGTACTCGTGTATATACTCACCAACGTACTCGTGTATATACTCACCAACGTACTCGTGTATATACTCACCAACGTAGTCGTGTATATACTCACTAACGTAGTCGTGTATATACTCACCAACGTAGTCGTGTATATACTCACCAACGTAGTCGTGTATATACTCACCAACGTACTCGTGTATATACTCACCATTATAGTCGTGTATATACTCACCAACGTAGTCGTGTATATACTCACCATTATAGTCGTGTATATACTCACCAACGTACTCGTGTATATACTCACCAACGTAGTCGTGTATATACTCACCATTATAGTCGTGTATATACTCACTAACGTAGTCGTGTATATACTCACCAACGTACTCGTGTATATACTCACCATTATAGTCGTGTATATACTCACTAACGTAGTCGTGTATATACTCACCAACGTACTCGTGTATATACTCACCAACGTAGTCGTGTATATACTCACCATTATAGTCGTGTATATACTCACTAACGTAGTCGTGTATATACTCACCATTATAGTCGTGTATATACTCACTAACGTAGTCGTGTATATACTCACCAACGTAGTCGTGTATATACTCACTAACGTAGTCGTGTATATACTCACCATTATAGTCGTGTATATACTCACCAACGTAGTCGTGTATATACTCACCAACGTACTCGTGTATATACTCACCAACGTAGTCGTGTATATACTCACTAACGTAGTCGTGTATATACTCACTAACGTAGTCGTGTATATACTCACTAACGTAGTCGTGTATATACTCACCATTATAGTCGTGTATATACTCACCATTATAGTCGTGTATATACTCACCAACGTAGTCGTGTATATACTCACCAACGTACTCGTGTATATACTCACCAACGTAGTCGTGTATATACTCACCAACGTAGTCGTGTATATACTCACCATTATAGTCGTGTATATACTCACTAACGTAGTCGTGTATATACTCACCAACGTAGTCGTGTATATACTCACCATTATAGTCGTGTATATACTCACCAACGTAGTCGTGTATATACTCACCAACGTAGTCGTGTATATACTCACCAACGTACTCGTGTATATACTCACCATTATAGTCGTGTATATACTCACCATTATAGTCGTGTATATACTCACCAACGTAGTCGTGTATATACTCACTAACGTAGTCGTGTATATACTCACTAACGTAGTCGTGTATATACTCACCAACGAAGTCGTGTATATACTCACCATTATAGTCGTGTATATACTCACTAACGTAGTCGTGTATATACTCACCAACGTAGTCGTGTATATACTCACCATTATAGTCGTGTATATACTCACTAACGTAGTCGTGTATATACTCACTAACGTAGTCGTGTATATACTCACCATTATAGTCGTGTATATACTCACTAACGTAGTCGTGTATATACTCACTAACGTAGTCGTGTATATACTCACCAACGTAGTCGTGTATATACTCACTAACGTAGTCGTGTATATACTCACTAACGTAGTCGTGTATATACTCACCATTATAGTCGTGTATATACTCACCAACGTACTCGTGTATATACTCACCAACGTACTCGTGTATATACTCACCAACGTACTCGTGTATATACTCACCAACGTACTCGTGTATATACTCACCAACGTACTCGTGTATATACTCACCAACGTAGTCGTGTATATACTCACTAACGTAGTCGTGTATATACTCACCAACGTACTCGTGTATATACTCACCAACGTAGTCGTGTATATACTCACCATTATAGTCGTGTATATACTCACCAACGTACTCGTGTATATACTCACCAACGTAGTCGTGTATATACTCACCATTATAGTCGTGTATATACTCACTAACGTAGTCGTGTATATACTCACCAACGTACTCGTGTATATACTCACCATTATAGTCGTGTATATACTCACTAACGTAGTCGTGTATATACTCACCAACGTACTCGTGTATATACTCACCATTATAGTCGTGTATATACTCACCAACGTAGTCGTGTATATACTCACCAACGTAGTCGTGTATATACTCACTAACGTAGTCGTGTATATACTCACCATTATAGTCGTGTATATACTCACCAACGTAGTCGTGTATATACTCACCAACGTAGTCGTGTATATACTCACCATTATAGTCGTGTATATACTCACTAACGTAGTCGTGTATATACTCACCATTATAGTCGTGTATATACTCACCAACGTAGTCGTGTATATACTCACCAACGTAGTCGTGTATATACTCACTAACGTAGTCGTGTATATACTCACCATTATAGTCGTGTATATACTCACTAACGTAGTCGTGTATATACTCACCATTATAGTCGTGTATATACTCACCAACGTAGTCGTGTATATACTCACCAACGTAGTCGTGTATATACTCACCATTATAGTCGTGTATATACTCACCAACGTAGTCGTGTATATACTCACTAACGTAGTCGTGTATATACTCACTAACGTAGTCGTGTATATACTCACCAACGTAGTCGTGTATATACTCACTAACGTAGTCGTGTATATACTCACCAACGTACTCGTGTATATACTCACTAACGTAGTCGTGTATATACTCACTAACGTAGTCGTGTATATACTCACCATTATAGTCGTGTATATACTCACTAACGTAGTCGTGTATATACTCACCAACGTAGTCGTGTATATACTCACTAACGTAGTCGTGTATATACTCACCATTATAGTCGTGTATATACTCACCAACGTAGTCGTGTATATACTCACCATTATAGTCGTGTATATACTCACTAACGTAGTCGTGTATATACTCACCATTATAGTCGTGTATATACTCACTAACGTAGTCGTGTATATACTCACCAACGTAGTCGTGTATATACTCACCAACGTAGTCGTGTATATACTCACTAACGTACTCGTGTATATACTCACTAACGTAGTCGTGTATATACTCACCAACGTAGTCGTGTATATACTCACCATTATAGTCGTGTATATACTCACTAACGTAGTCGTGTATATACTCACTAACGTAGTCGTGTATATACTCACTAACGTAGTCGTGTATATACTCACCAACGTAGTCGTGTATATACTCACTAACGTAGTCGTGTATATACTCACTAACGTACTCGTGTATATACTCACCAACGTACTCGTGTATATACTCACTAACGTAGTCGTGTATATACTCACCAACGTAGTCGTGTATATACTCACTAACGTACTCGTGTATATACTCACCATTATAGTCGTGTATATACTCACCAACGTACTCGTGTATATACTCACCAACGAAGTCGTGTATATACTCACCATTATAGTCGTGTATATACTCACTAACGTAGTCGTGTATATACTCACTAACGTAGTCGTGTATATACTCACCAACGTACTCGTGTATATACTCACCAACGTACTCGTGTATATACTCACCAACGTACTCGTGTATATACTCACCAACGAAGTCGTGTATATACTCACCATTATAGTCGTGTATATACTCACTAACGTAGTCGTGTATATACTCACTAACGTAGTCGTGTATATACTCACTAACGTAGTCGTGTATATACTCACCAACGTAGTCGTGTATATACTCACTAACGTAGTCGTGTATATACTCACTAACGTAGTCGTGTATATACTCACCAACGTAGTCGTGTATATACTCACCATTATAGTCGTGTATATACTCACCAACGTACTCGTGTATATACTCACCAACGTACTCGTGTATATACTCACCATTATAGTCGTGTATATACTCACTAACGTACTCGTGTATATACTCACCAACGTACTCGTGTATATACTCACTAACGTAGTCGTGTATATACTCACCAACGTAGTCGTGTATATACTCACTAACGTACTCGTGTATATACTCACCATTATAGTCGTGTATATACTCACCAACGTACTCGTGTATATACTCACCATTATAGTCGTGTATATACTCACCAACGTACTCGTGTATATACTCACCAACGTACTCGTGTATATACTCACCAACGTACTCGTGTATATACTCACCAACGAAGTCGTGTATATACTCACCATTATAGTCGTGTATATACTCACCATTATAGTCGTGTATATACTCACCAACGTACTCGTGTATATACTCACCATTATAGTCGTGTATATACTCACTAACGTAGTCGTGTATATACTCACTAACGTAGTCGTGTATATACTCACTAACGTAGTCGTGTATATACTCACCAACGTAGTCGTGTATATACTCACCAACGTAGTCGTGTATATACTCACTAACGTAGTCGTGTATATACTCACCAACGTAGTCGTGTATATACTCACCAACGTACTCGTGTATATACTCACCAACGTAGTCGTGTATATACTCACCATTATAGTCGTGTATATACTCACCAACGTACTCGTGTATATACTCACTAACGTAGTCGTGTATATACTCACCATTATAGTCGTGTATATACTCACCAACGTAGTCGTGTATATACTCACTAACGTAGTCGTGTATATACTCACTAACGTAGTCGTGTATATACTCACCAACGTACTCGTGTATATACTCACCAACGTAGTCGTGTATATACTCACCATTATAGTCGTGTATATACTCACTAACGTAGTCGTGTATATACTCACCAACGTACTCGTGTATATACTCACCAACGTAGTCGTGTATATACTCACCATTATAGTCGTGTATATACTCACTAACGTAGTCGTGTATATACTCACCATTATAGTCGTGTATATACTCACTAACGTAGTCGTGTATATACTCACCAACGTAGTCGTGTATATACTCACCATTATAGTCGTGTATATACTCACCATTATAGTCGTGTATATACTCACTAACGTAGTCGTGTATATACTCACCAACGTAGTCGTGTATATACTCACCATTATAGTCGTGTATATACTCACCATTATAGTCGTGTATATACTCACCATTATAGTCGTGTATATACTCACCAACGTAGTCGTGTATATACTCACCAACGTAGTCGTGTATATACTCACCAACGTAGTCGTGTATATACTCACCATTATAGTCGTGTATATACTCACCAACGTAGTCGTGTATATACTCACCAACGTAGTCGTGTATATACTCACCATTATAGTCGTGTATATACTCACCAACGTAGTCGTGTATATACTCACTAACGTAGTCGTGTATATACTCACCAACGTAGTCGTGTATATACTCACCAACGTAGTCGTGTATATACTCACCAACGTAGTCGTGTATATACTCACCATTATAGTCGTGTATATACTCACCAACGTAGTCGTGTATATACTCACTAACGTAGTCGTGTATATACTCACCAACGTAGTCGTGTATATACTCACCAACGTAGTCGTGTATATACTCACTAACGTACTCGTGTATATACTCACCAACGTAGTCGTGTATATACTCACCATTATAGTCGTGTATATACTCACCATTATAGTCGTGTATATACTCACCAACGTAGTCGTGTATATACTCACTAACGTAGTCGTGTATATACTCACCAACGTAGTCTTGTATATACTCACTAACGTAGTCGTGTATATACTCACCATTATAGTCGTGTATATACTCACCATTATAGTCGTGTATATACTCACCAACGTAGTCGTGTATATACTCACTAACGTAGTCGTGTATATACTCACCAACGTAGTCGTGTATATACTCACCAACGTAGTCGTGTATATACTCACCAACGTAGTCGTGTATATACTCACTAACGTAGTCGTGTATATACTCACTAACGTAGTCGTGTATATACTCACCATTATAGTCGTGTATATACTCACCAACGTAGTCGTGTATATACTCACCATTATAGTCGTGTATATACTCACCATTATAGTCGTGTATATACTCACCATTATAGTCGTGTATATACTCACCATTATACTCGTGTATATACTCACCAACGTAGTCGTGTATATACTCACTAACGTAGTCGTGTATATACTCACCAACGTAGTCGTGTATATACTCACCAACGTAGTCGTGTATATACTCACCAACGTAGTCGTGTATATACTCACCAACGTAGTCGTGTATATACTCACCAACGTAGTCGTGTATATACTCACCAACGTAGTCGTGTATATACTCACCAACGTACTCGTGTATATACTCACCAACGTACTCGTGTATATACTCACCAACGTAGTCGTGTATATACTCACCATTATAGTCGTGTATATACTCACCAACGTAGTCGTGTATATACTCACCATTATACTCGTGTATATACTCACCAACGTAGTCGTGTATATACTCACTAACGTAGTCGTGTATATACTCACCATTATAGTCGTGTATATACTCACTAACGTAGTCGTGTATATACTCACCAACGTAGTCGTGTATATACTCACCAACGTAGTCGTGTATATACTCACCATTATAGTCGTGTATATACTCACCAACGTAGTCGTGTATATACTCACCAACGTAGTCGTGTATATACTCACCATTATAGTCGTGTATATACTCACCAACGTAGTCGTGTATATACTCACTAACGTAGTCGTGTATATACTCACCATTATAGTCGTGTATATACTCACCAACGTAGTCGTGTATATACTCACCATTATAGTCGTGTATATACTCACCAACGTAGTCGTGTATATACTCACTAACGTAGTCGTGTATATACTCACTAACGTAGTCGTGTATATACTCACCATTATAGTCGTGTATATACTCACCAACGTAGTCGTGTATATACTCACCAACGTACTCGTGTATATACTCACCATTATAGTCGTGTATATACTCACCAACGTAGTCGTGTATATACTCACCAACGTACTCGTGTATATACTCACCATTATAGTCGTGTATATACTCACTAACGTAGTCGTGTATATACTCACTAACGTAGTCGTGTATATACTCACCAACGTAGTCGTGTATATACTCACCAACGTAGTCGTGTATATACTCACCAACGTAGTCGTGTATATACTCACCAACGTAGTCGTGTATATACTCACCAACGTAGTCGTGTATATACTCACTAACGTAGTCGTGTATATACTCACTAACGTAGTCGTGTATATACTCACCAACGTAGTCGTGTATATACTCACCAACGTAGTCGTGTATATACTCACCATTATAGTCGTGTATATACTCACCAACGTAGTCGTGTATATACTCACCAACGTAGTCGTGTATATACTCACCAACGTAGTCGTGTATATACTCACCATTATAGTCGTGTATATACTCACTAACGTAGTGGTGTATATACTCACCATTATAGTCGTGTATATACTCACCAACGAAGTCGTGTATATACTCACCAACGTAGTCGTGTATATACTCACCAACGTAGTCGTGTATATACTCACTAACGTAGTCGTGTATATACTCACCATTATAGTCGTGTATATACTCACTAACGTAGTGGTGTATATACTCACCATTATAGTCGTGTATATACTCACCAACGTAGTCGTGTATATACTCACCAACGTAGTCGTGTATATACTCACCATTATAGTCGTGTATATACTCACTAACGTAGTGGTGTATATACTCACCATTATAGTCGTGTATATACTCACCAACGAAGTCGTGTATATACTCACCAACGTAGTCGTGTATATACTCACCAACGTAGTCGTGTATATACTCACTAACGTAGTCGTGTATATACTCACCATTATAGTCGTGTATATACTCACTAACGTAGTCGTGTATATACTCACCATTATAGTCGTGTATATACTCACCAACGAAGTCGTGTATATACTCACCAACGTAGTCGTGTATATACTCACTAACGTAGTCGTGTATATACTCACCAACGTAGTCGTGTATATACTCACCAACGTAGTCGTGTATATACTCACCAACGTAGTCGTGTATATACTCACCAACGTAGTCGTGTATATACTCACCAACGTACTCGTGTATATACTCACCAACGTAGTCGTGTATATACTCACCATTATAGTCGTGTATATACTCACCAACGTAGTCGTGTATATACTCACTAACGTAGTCGTGTATATACTCACCATTATAGTCGTGTATATACTCACCATCATAGTCGTGTATATACTCACTAACGTAGTCGTGTATATACTCACCATTATAGTCGTGTATATACTCACTAACGTAGTCGTGTATATACTCACCATTATAGTCGTGTATATACTCACCAACGAAGTCGTGTATATACTCACCAACGTAGTCGTGTATATACTCACCAACGTAGTCGTGTATATACTCACCATTATAGTCGTGTATATACTCACCAACGAAGTCGTGTATATACTCACCAACGTAGTCGTGTATATACTCACTAACGTAGTCGTGTATATACTCACCATTATAGTCGTGTATATACTCACTAACGTAGTCGTGTATATACTCACCAACGTAGTCGTGTATATACTCACCAACGTAGTCGTGTATATACTCACCAACGTAGTCGTGTATATACTCACCAACGTAGTCGTGTATATACTCACCAACGTAGTCGTGTATATACTCACTAACGTAGTCGTGTATATACTCACCAACGTAGTCGTGTATATACTCACCATTATAGTCGTGTATATACTCACCAACGTAGTCGTGTATATACTCACTAACGTAGTCGTGTATATACTCACCAACGTAGTCGTGTATATACTCACCAACGTACTCGTGTATATACTCACCAACGTAGTCGTGTATATACTCACCAACGTAGTCGTGTATATACTCACCAACGTAGTCGTGTATATACTCACCAACGTAGTCGTGTATATACTCACCATTATAGTCGTGTATATACTCACTAACGTAGTCGTGTATATACTCACCAACGTAGTCGTGTATATACTCACCAACGTAGTCGTGTATATACTCACCATTATAGTCGTGTATATACTCACCAACGTAGTCGTGTATATACTCACCATTATAGTCGTGTATATACTCACCATTATAGTCGTGTATATACTCACCATTATAGTCGTGTATATACTCACCATTATAGTCGTGTATATACTCACTAACGTAGTCGTGTATATACTCACCAACGTAGTCGTGTATATACTCACCAACGTAGTCGTGTATATACTCACCAACGTAGTCGTGTATATACTCACCAACGTAGTCGTGTATATACTCACCAACGTACTCGTGTATATACTCACCATTATAGTCGTGTATATACTCACTAACGTAGTCGTGTATATACTCACTAACGTAGTCGTGTATATACTCACTAACGTAGTCGTGTATATACTCACTAACGTAGTCGTGTATATACTCACTAACGTACTCGTGTATATACTCACCAACGTAGTCGTGTATATACTCACCATTATAGTCGTGTATATACTCACCAACGTACTCGTGTATATACTCACTAACGTAGTCGTGTATATACTCACCAACGTACTCGTGTATATACTCACCAACGTACTCGTGTATATACTCACCATTATAGTCGTGTATATACTCACCAACGTAGTCGTGTATATACTCACCATTATAGTCGTGTATATACTCACCAACGTAGTCGTGTATATACTCACTAACGTAGTCGTGTATATACTCACCAACGTAGTCGTGTATATACTCACTAACGTACTCGTGTATATACTCACCATTATAGTCGTGTATATACTCACCAACGTAGTCGTGTATATACTCACCATTATAGTCGTGTATATACTCACCAACGTAGTCGTGTATATACTCACCATTATAGTCGTGTATATACTCACTAACGTACTCGTGTATATACTCACCAACGTACTCGTGTATATACTCACTAACGTAGTCGTGTATATACTCACCATTATAGTCGTGTATATACTCACTAACGTACTCGTGTATATACTCACCAACGTACTCGTGTATATACTCACTAACGTAGTCGTGTATATACTCACCAACGTAGTCGTGTATATACTCACTAACGTACTCGTGTATATACTCACCATTATAGTCGTGTATATACTCACTAACGTACTCGTGTATATACTCACCATTATAGTCGTGTATATACTCACCAACGTAGTCGTGTATATACTCACCAACGTAGTCGTGTATATACTCACCATTATAGTCGTGTATATACTCACCAACGTACTCGTGTATATACTCACCAACGTACTCGTGTATATACTCACTAACGTAGTCGTGTATATACTCACCATTATAGTCGTGTATATACTCACCAACGTAGTCGTGTATATACTCACTAACGTACTCGTGTATATACTCACCATTATAGTCGTGTATATACTCACTAACGTACTCGTGTATATACTCACCAACGTAGTCGTGTATATACTCACTAACGTACTCGTGTATATACTCACCATTATAGTCGTGTATATACTCACTAACGTAGTCGTGTATATACTCACCAACGTACTCGTGTATATACTCACCAACGTAGTCGTGTATATACTCACTAACGTACTCGTGTATATACTCACCATTATAGTCGTGTATATACTCACTAACGTAGTCGTGTATATACTCACCATTATAGTCGTGTATATACTCACCATTATAGTCGTGTATATACTCACCAACGTAGTCGTGTATATACTCACCAACCTAGTCGTGTATATACTCACCATTATAGTCGTGTATATACTCACCAACGTAGTCGTGTATATACTCACCATTATAGTCGTGTATATACTCACCAACGTAGTCGTGTATATACTCACCAACCTAGTCGTGTATATACTCACCATTATAGTCGTGTATATACTCACCAACGTAGTCGTGTATATACTCACCATTATAGTCGTGTATATACTCACCAACGAAGTCGTGTATATACTCACTAACGTAGTCGTGTATATACTCACCATTATAGTCGTGTATATACTCACCAACGTAGTCGTGTATATACTCACCATTATAGTCGTGTATATACTCACCAACGAAGTCGTGTATATACTCACTAACGTAGTCGTGTATATACTCACCATTATAGTCGTGTATATACTCACCAACGTAGTCGTGTATATACTCACCATTATAGTCGTGTATATACTCACTAACGTAGTCGTGTATATACTCACCAACGAAGTCGTGTATATACTCACTAACGTAGTCGTGTATATACTCACCATTATAGTCGTGTATATACTCACTAACGTACTCGTGTATATACTCACTAACGTAGTCGTGTATATACTCACCAACGTAGTCGTGTATATACTCACCATTATAGTCGTGTATATACTCACCAACGTAGTCGTGTATATACTCACCATTATAGTCGTGTATATACTCACTAACGTACTCGTGTATATACTCACTAACGTAGTCGTGTATATACTCACTAACGTAGTCGTGTATATACTCACCAACGTAGTCGTGTATATACTCACTAACGTAGTCGTGTATATACTCACCAACGTACTCGTGTATATACTCACCAACGTACTCGTGTATATACTCACCAACGTAGTCGTGTATATACTCACCAACGTAGTCGTGTATATACTCACCATTATAGTCGTGTATATACTCACTAACGTAGTCGTGTATATACTCACCAACGTACTCGTGTATATACTCACCAACGTAGTCGTGTATATACTCACCAACGTAGTCGTGTATATACTCACTAACGTAGTCGTGTATATACTCACCAACGTAGTCGTGTATATACTCACTAACGTAGTCGTGTATATACTCACTAACGTAGTCGTGTATATACTCACTAACGTAGTCGTGTATATACTCACTAACGTAGTCGTGTATATACTCACCATTATAGTCGTGTATATACTCACTAACGTAGTCGTGTATATACTCACTAACGTAGTCGTGTATATACTCACTAACGTAGTCGTGTATATACTCACCATTATAGTCGTGTATATACTCACTAACGTAGTCGTGTATATACTCACTAACGTAGTCGTGTATATACTCACCAACGTACTCGTGTATATACTCACCAACGTAGTCGTGTATATACTCACCATTATAGTCGTGTATATACTCACTAACGTAGTCGTGTATATACTCACCAACGTAGTCGTGTATATACTCACCATTATAGTCGTGTATATACTCACCAACGTACTCGTGTATATACTCACCATTATAGTCGTGTATATACTCACCAACGTAGTCGTGTATATACTCACCAACGTAGTCTTGTATATACTCACTAACGTAGTCGTGTATATACTCACCATTATAGTCGTGTATATACTCACCAACGTAGTCGTGTATATACTCACCAACGTAGTCGTGTATATACTCACCAACGTACTCGTGTATATACTCACCATTATAGTCGTGTATATACTCACCATTATAGTCGTGTATATACTCACCATTATAGTCGTGTATATACTCACCAACCTAGTCGTGTATATACTCACCAACGTACTCGTGTATATACTCACCATTATAGTCGTGTATATACTCACCATTATAGTCGTGTATATACTCACCAACGTAGTCGTGTATATACTCACCATTATAGTCGTGTATATACTCACCAACGTAGTCGTGTATATACTCACCATTATAGTCGTGTATATACTCACCAACGTAGTCGTGTATATACTCACCATTATAGTCGTGTATATACTCACTAACGTAGTCGTGTATATACTCACCAACGTAGTCGTGTATATACTCACCAACGTAGTCGTGTATATACTCACTAACGTAGTCGTGTATATACTCACCAACGTAGTCGTGTATATACTCACTAACGTAGTCGTGTATATACTCACCAACGTAGTCGTGTATATACTCACCAACGTAGTCGTGTATATACTCACCAACGTAGTCGTGTATATACTCACTAACGTAGTCGTGTATATACTCACCAACGTAGTCGTGTATATACTCACCAACGTAGTCGTGTATATACTCACCAACGTAGTCGTGTATATACTCACCAACGTAGTCGTGTATATACTCACCAACGTAGTCGTGTATATACTCACCAACGTAGTCGTGTATATACTCACCAACGTAGTCGTGTATATACTCACCAACGTACTCGTGTATATACTCACCATTATAGTCGTGTATATACTCACCATTATAGTCGTGTATATATTCACCAACGTAGTCGTGTATATACTCACCAACGTACTCGTGTATATACTCACCATTATAGTCGTGTATATACTCACCATTATAGTCGTGTATATACTCACCAACGTAGTCGTGTATATACTCACCAACGTAGTCGTGTATATACTCACTAACGTAGTCGTGTATATACTCACCAACGTAGTCGTGTATATACTCACCAACGTAGTCGTGTATATACTCACCATTATAGTCGTGTATATACTCACTAACGTAGTCGTGTATATACTCACTAACGTAGTCGTGTATATACTCACCAACGTAGTCGTGTATATACTCACCAACGTACTCGTGTATATACTCACCAACGTAGTCGTGTATATACTCACTAACGTAGTCGTGTATATACTCACCATTATAGTCGTGTATATACTCACCAACGTAGTCGTGTATATACTCACTAACGTAGTCGTGTATATACTCACCATTATAGTCGTGTATATACTCACCAACGTAGTCGTGTATATACTCACCAACGTACTCGTGTATATACTCACCATTATAGTCGTGTATATACTCACCAACGTAGTCGTGTATATACTCACCAACGTAGTCGTGTATATACTCACCAACGTAGTCGTGTATATACTCACTAACGTAGTCGTGTATATACTCACCAACGTAGTCGTGTATATACTCACTAACGTAGTCGTGTATATACTCACTAACGTAGTCGTGTATATACTCACCAACGTACTCGTGTATATACTCACTAACGTAGTCGTGTATATACTCACTAACGTAGTCGTGTATATACTCACTAACGTAGTCGTGTATATACTCACTAACGTAGTCGTGTATATACTCACTAACGTAGTCGTGTATATACTCACTAACGTAGTCGTGTATATACTCACTAACGTAGTCGTGTATATACTCACCAACGTACTCGTGTATATACTCACCATTATAGTCGTGTATATACTCACCATTATAGTCGTGTATATACTCACCAACGTAGTCGTGTATATACTCACCAACGTAGTCGTGTATATACTCACTAACGTAGTCGTGTATATACTCACCAACGTAGTCGTGTATATACTCACTAACGTAGTCGTGTATATACTCACTAACGTAGTCGTGTATATACTCACCATTATAGTCGTGTATATACTCACCAACGTACTCGTGTATATACTCACCATTATAGTCGTGTATATACTCACCATTATAGTCGTGTATATACTCACCAACGTAGTCGTGTATATACTCACCAACGTAGTCGTGTATATACTCACTAACGTAGTCGTGTATATACTCACTAACGTAGTCGTGTATATACTCACTAACGTAGTCGTGTATATACTCACCAACGTACTCGTGTATATACTCACCAACGTACTCGTGTATATACTCACTAACGTAGTCGTGTATATACTCACCAACGTAGTCGTGTATATACTCACTAACGTAGTCGTGTATATACTCACCATTATAGTCGTGTATATACTCACCATTATAGTCGTGTATATACTCACCAACGTAGTCGTGTATATACTCACCAACGTAGTCGTGTATATACTCACTAACGTAGTCGTGTATATACTCACTAACGTAGTCGTGTATATACTCACCAACGTAGTCGTGTATATACTCACTAACGTAGTCGTGTATATACTCACCATTATAGTCGTGTATATACTCACCATTATAGTCGTGTATATACTCACCAACGTAGTCGTGTATATACTCACCAACGTAGTCGTGTATATACTCACTAACGTAGTCGTGTATATACTCACTAACGTAGTCGTGTATATACTCACCAACGTAGTCGTGTATATACTCACTAACGTAGTCGTGTATATACTCACCAACGTAGTCGTGTATATACTCACCAACGTAGTCGTGTATATACTCACCAACGTAGTCGTGTATATACTCACCAACGTACTCGTGTATATACTCACCATTATAGTCGTGTATATACTCACCATTATAGTCGTGTATATACTCACCAACGTAGTCGTGTATATACTCACCAACGTACTCGTGTATATACTCACCATTATAGTCGTGTATATACTCACCATTATAGTCGTGTATATACTCACCAACGTAGTCGTGTATATACTCACTAACGTAGTCGTGTATATACTCACCATTATAGTCGTGTATATACTCACTAACGTAGTCGTGTATATACTCACTAACGTAGTCGTGTATATACTCACCAACGTAGTCGTGTATATACTCACTAACGTAGTCGTGTATATACTCACTAACGTAGTCGTGTATATACTCACCATTATAGTCGTGTATATACTCACCATTATAGTCGTGTATATACTCACCAACGTAGTCGTGTATATACTCACTAACGTAGTCGTGTATATACTCACCATTATAGTCGTGTATATACTCACTAACGTAGTCGTGTATATACTCACTAACGTAGTCGTGTATATACTCACCAACGTAGTCGTGTATATACTCACTAACGTAGTCGTGTATATACTCACTAACGTAGTCGTGTATATACTCACCATTATAGTCGTGTATATACTCTCCATTATAGTCGTGTATATACTCACCAACGTAGTCGTGTATATACTCACCAACGTAGTCGTGTATATACTCACCAACGTAGTCGTGTATATACTCACTAACGTAGTCGTGTATATACTCACCATTATAGTCGTGTATATACTCACCAACGTAGTCGTGTATATACTCACCAACGTAGTCGTGTATATACTCACCATTATAGTCGTGTATATACTCACTAACGTAGTCGTGTATATACTCACCAACGTAGTCGTGTATATACTCACTAACGTAGTCGTGTATATACTCACCATTATAGTCGTGTATATACTCACTAACGTAGTCGTGTATATACTCACCATTATAGTCGTGTATATACTCACTAACGTAGTCGTGTATATACTCACCAACGTAGTCGTGTATATACTCACTAACGTAGTCGTGTATATACTCACCATTATAGTCGTGTATATACTCACCAACGTAGTCGTGTATATACTCACTAACGTAGTCGTGTATATACTCACCAACGTAGTCGTGTATATACTCACCAACGTACTCGTGTATATACTCACTAACGTAGTCGTGTATATACTCACCAACGTAGTCGTGTATATACTCACTAACGTAGTCGTGTATATACTCACCAACGTAGTCGTGTATATACTCACTAACGTAGTCGTGTATATACTCACCATTATAGTCGTGTATATACTCACTAACGTAGTCGTGTATATACTCACTAACGTAGTCGTGTATATACTCACCATTATAGTCGTGTATATACTCACTAACGTAGTCGTGTATATACTCACCAACGTAGTCGTGTATATACTCACCAACGTAGTCGTGTATATACTCACTAACGTAGTCGTGTATATACTCACCATTATAGTCGTGTATATACTCACTAACGTAGTCGTGTATATACTCACCATTATAGTCGTGTATATACTCACTAACGTAGTCGTGTATATACTCACCAACGTAGTCGTGTATATACTCACCAACGTAGTCGTGTATATACTCACCAACGTAGTCGTGTATATACTCACTAACGTAGTCGTGTATATACTCACTAACGTAGTCGTGTATATACTCACCATTATAGTCGTGTATATACTCACTAACGTAGTCGTGTATATACTCACCATTATAGTCGTGTATATACTCACTAACGTAGTCGTGTATATACTCACCAACGTAGTCGTGTATATACTCACCAACGTAGTCGTGTATATACTCACCAACGTAGTCGTGTATATACTCACCATTATAGTCGTGTATATACTCACTAACGTAGTCGTGTATATACTCACCAACGTACTCGTGTATATACTCACCAACGTAGTCGTGTATATACTCACCAACGTACTCGTGTATATACTCACCAACGTACTCGTGTATATACTCACCAACGTACTCGTGTATATACTCACCAACGTAGTCGTGTATATACTCACCAACGTAGTCGTGTATATACTCACCAACGTAGTCGTGTATATACTCACCAACGTACTCGTGTATATACTCACTAACGTAGTCGTGTATATACTCACTAACGTAGTCGTGTATATACTCACCAACGTACTCGTGTATATACTCACCAACGTAGTCGTGTATATACTCACCAACGTACTCGTGTATATACTCACCAACGTAGTCGTGTATATACTCACCAACGTAGTCGTGTATATACTCACCAACGTAGTCGTGTATATACTCACCAACGTACTCGTGTATATACTCACTAACGTAGTCGTGTATATACTCACTAACGTAGTCGTGTATATACTCACCAACGTAGTCGTGTATATACTCACCAACGTAGTCGTGTATATACTCACTAACGTAGTCGTGTATATACTCACCAACGTACTCGTGTATATACTCACCAACGAAGTCGTGTATATACTCACCATTATAGTCGTGTATATACTCACCATTATAGTCGTGTATATACTCACCATTATAGTCGTGTATATACTCACCAACGTAGTCGTGTATATACTCACCAACGTAGTCGTGTATATACTCACCATTATAGTCGTGTATATACTCACCAACGTACTCGTGTATATACTCACCAACGTAGTCGTGTATATACTCACCAACGTACTCGTGTATATACTCACTAACGTAGTCGTGTATATACTCACTAACGTAGTCGTGTATATACTCACCAACGTAGTCGTGTATATACTCACCAACGTACTCGTGTATATACTCACCAACGTAGTCGTGTATATACTCACCAACGTAGTCGTGTATATACTCACCAACGTACTCGTGTATATACTCACCAACGTAGTCGTGTATATACTCACCAACGTAGTCGTGTATATACTCACTAACGTAGTCGTGTATATACTCACTAACGTAGTCGTGTATATACTCACCAACGTAGTCGTGTATATACTCACCAACGTACTCGTGTATATACTCACCATTATAGTCGTGTATATACTCACCAACGTACTCGTGTATATACTCACTAACGTAGTCGTGTATATACTCACTAACGTAGTCGTGTATATACTCACCAACGTAGTCGTGTATATACTCACTAACGTACTCGTGTATATACTCACCAACGTAGTCGTGTATATACTCACTAACGTACTCGTGTATATACTCACCAACGTAGTCGTGTATATACTCACCAACGTACTCGTGTATATACTCACCATTATAGTCGTGTATATACTCACCAACGTACTCGTGTATATACTCACTAACGTAGTCGTGTATATACTCACCAACGTACTCGTGTATATACTCACCATTATAGTCGTGTATATACTCACCAACGTAGTCGTGTATATACTCACTAACGTAGTCGTGTATATACTCACCAACTTACTCGTGTATATACTCACCAACGAAGTCGTGTATATACTCACTAACGTAGTCGTGTATATACTCACCAACGTAGTCGTGTATATACTCACCAACGTACTCGTGTATATACTCACCATTATAGTCGTGTATATACTCACCAACGTACTCGTGTATATACTCACCAACGTAGTCGTGTATATACTCACCAACGTAGTCGTGTATATACTCACCATTATAGTCGTGTATATACTCACCAACGTAGTCGTGTATATACTCACTAACGTAGTCGTGTATATACTCACTAACGTAGTCGTGTATATACTCACTAACGTAGTCGTGTATATACTCACTAACGTAGTCGTGTATATACTCACCAACGTAGTCGTGTATATACTCACCAACGTACTCGTGTATATACTCACTAACGTACTCGTGTATATACTCACTAACGTAGTCGTGTATATACTCACTAACGTAGTCGTGTATATACTCACCAACGTAGTCGTGTATATACTCACCAACGTAGTCGTGTATATACTCACCATTATAGTCGTGTATATACTCACCAACGTACTCGTGTATATACTCACTAACGTAGTCGTGTATATACTCACTAACGTAGTCGTGTATATACTCACTAACGTAGTCGTGTATATACTCACCAACGTAGTCGTGTATATACTCACCAACGTACTCGTGTATATACTCACTAACGTAGTCGTGTATATACTCACTAACGTAGTCGTGTATATACTCACCAACGTACTCGTGTATATACTCACTAACGTACTCGTGTATATACTCACTAACGTAGTCGTGTATATACTCACCATTATAGTCGTGTATATACTCACCAACGTAGTCGTGTATATACTCACCAACGTAGTCGTGTATATACTCACTAACGTAGTCGTGTATATACTCACCAACGTAGTCGTGTATATACTCACTAACGTAGTCGTGTATATACTCACCATTATAGTCGTGTATATACTCACTAACGTAGTCGTGTATATACTCACCAACGTACTCGTGTATATACTCACCAACGTACTCGTGTATATACTCACCAACGTAGTCGTGTATATACTCACCAACGTAGTCGTGTATATACTCACCAACGTACTCGTGTATATACTCACTAACGTAGTCGTGTATATACTCACCAACGTACTCGTGTATATACTCACTAACGTACTCGTGTATATACTCACCATTATAGTCGTGTATATACTCACCAACGTAGTCGTGTATATACTCACTAACGTAGTCGTGTATATACTCACCAACGTAGTCGTGTATATACTCACCATTATAGTCGTGTATATATTCACCATTATAGTCGTGTATATACTCACCAACGTAGTCGTGTATATACTCACCAACGTAGTCGTGTATATACTCACCAACGTAGTCGTGTATATACTCACCAACGTAGTCGTGTATATACTCACCAACGTAGTCGTGTATATACTCACTAACGTAGTCGTGTATATACTCACCAACGTAGTCGTGTATATACTCACTAACGTAGTCGTGTATATACTCACTAACGTACTCGTGTATATACTCACCATTATAGTCGTGTATATACTCACCAACGTACTCGTGTATATACTCACCAACGTAGTCGTGTATATACTCACTAACGTAGTCGTGTATATACTCACTAACGTAGTCGTGTATATACTCACTAACGTACTCGTGTATATACTCACCATTATAGTCGTGTATATACTCACCAACGTACTCGTGTATATACTCACCAACGTAGTCGTGTATATACTCACTAACGTAGTCGTGTATATACTCACCAACGTAGTCGTGTATATACTCACTAACGTAGTCGTGTATATACTCACTAACGTACTCGTGTATATACTCACCATTATAGTCGTGTATATACTCACCAACGTAGTCGTGTATATACTCACCAACGTACTCGTGTATATACTCACCAACGTAGTCGTGTATATACTCACTAACGTAGTCGTGTATATACTCACTAACGTAGTCGTGTATATACTCACTAACGTACTCGTGTATATACTCACCATTATAGTCGTGTATATACTCACCAACGTAGTCGTGTATATACTCACCAACGTAGTCGTGTATATACTCACTAACGTAGTCGTGTATATACTCACCAACGTACTCGTGTATATACTCACCAACGAAGTCGTGTATATACTCACCAACGTAGTCGTGTATATACTCACCAACGTAGTCGTGTATATACTCACCAACGTAGTCGTGTATATACTCATCAACGTACTCGTGTATATACTCACCAACGTACTCGTGTATATACTCACTAACGTAGTCGTGTATATACTCACCAACGTAGTCGTGTATATACTCACTAACGAAGTCGTGTATATACTCACTAACGTAGTCGTGTATATACTCACCATTATAGTCGTGTATATACTCACCAACGTAGTCGTGTATATACTCACTAACGTAGTCGTGTATATACTCACTATCGTAGTCGTGTATATACTCACCAACGTAGTCGTGTATATACTCACCAACGTAGTCGTGTATATACTCACTAACGTAGTCGTGTATATACTCACCATTATAGTCGTGTATATACTCACCAACGTAGTCGTGTATATACTCACTAACGTAGTCGTGTATATACTCACTAACGTAGTCGTGTATATACTCACCAACGTAGTCGTGTATATACTCACCAACGTAGTCGTGTATATACTCACTAACGTAGTCGTGTATATACTCACCAACGTAGTCGTGTATATACTCACCAACGTAGTCGTGTATATACTCACCAACGTAGTCGTGTATATACTCACTAACGTACTCGTGTATATACTCACTAACGTAGTCGTGTATATACTCACCAACGTACTCGTGTATATACTCACTAACGTAGTCGTGTATATACTCACCAACGTAGTCGTGTATATACTCACTAACGTACTCGTGTATATACTCACTAACGTAGTCGTGTATATACTCACCAACGTAGTCGTGTATATACTCACTAACGTAGTCGTGTATATACTCACCAACGTAGTCGTGTATATACTCACTAACGTAGTCGTGTATATACTCACCATTATAGTCGTGTATATACTCACCAACGTAGTCGTGTATATACTCACTAACGTAGTCGTGTATATACTCACCAACGTACTCGTGTATATACTCACCAACGTAGTCGTGTATATACTCACTAACGTAGTCGTGTATATACTCACCAACGTAGTCGTGTATATACTCACCATTATAGTCGTGTATATACTCACTAACGTAGTCGTGTATATACTCACTAACGTAGTCGTGTATATACTCACCATTATAGTCGTGTATATACTCACCAACGTACTCGTGTATATACTCACCAACGTAGTCGTGTATATACTCACCAACGTACTCGTGTATATACTCACCATTATAGTCGTGTATATACTCACTAACGTAGTCGTGTATATACTCACTAACGTAGTCGTGTATATACTCACCAACGTACTCGTGTATATACTCACCAACGTAGTCGTGTATATACTCACCATTATAGTCGTGTATATACTCACCATTATAGTCGTGTATATACTCACTAACGTAGTCGTGTATATACTCACTAACGTAGTCGTGTATATACTCACCAACGTAGTCGTGTATATACTCACCAACGTGGTCGTGTATATACTCACCATTATAGTCGTGTATATACTCACCATTATAGTCGTGTATATACTCACCAACGTACTCGTGTATATACTCACTAACGTAGTCGTGTATATACTCACTAACGTGGTCGTGTATATACTCACCATTATAGTCGTGTATATACTCACCAACGTACTCGTGTATATACTCACTAACGTAGTCGTGTATATACTCACCAACGTACTCGTGTATATACTCACCAACGTAGTCGTGTATATACTCACCAACGTGGTCGTGTATATACTCACCAACGAAGTCGTGTATATACTCACCAACGTACTCGTGTATATACTCACCATTATAGTCGTGTATATACTCACTAACGTAGTCGTGTATATACTCACCAACGTAGTCGTGTATATACTCACCAACGTAGTCGTGTATATACTCACCATTATAGTCGTGTATATACTCACCAACGTAGTCGTGTATATACTCACTAACGTAGTCGTGTATATACTCACCAACGTAGTCGTGTATATACTCACCAACGAAGTCGTGTATATACTCACCAACGTACTCGTGTATATACTCACTAACGTAGTCGTGTATATACTCACCAACGTAGTCGTGTATATACTCACCAACGTACTCGTGTATATACTCACTAACGTACTCGTGTATATACTCACCAACGTAGTCGTGTATATACTCACCAACGTAGTCGTGTATATACTCACTAACGTACTCGTGTATATACTCACTAACGTACTCGTGTATATACTCACCATTATAGTCGTGTATATACTCACTAACGTAGTCGTGTATATACTCACCAACGTAGTCGTGTATATACTCACTAACGTAGTCGTGTATATACTCACTAACGTAGTCGTGTATATACTCACCAACGTAGTCGTGTATATACTCACTAACGTAGTCGTGTATATACTCACTAACGTAGTCGTGTATATACTCACCATCATAGTCGTGTATATACTCACTAACGTAGTCGTGTATATACTCACCAACGTAGTCGTGTATATACTCACCAACGTAGTCGTGTATATACTCACCAACGTACTCGTGTATATACTCACCATTATAGTCGTGTATATACTCACCAACGTAGTCGTGTATATACTCTCCAACGTACTCGTGTATATACTCACCAACGTAGTCGTGTATATACTCACCAACGTACTCGTGTATATACTCACCAACGTACTCGTGTATATACTCACCAACGTAGTCGTGTATATACTCACTAACGTAGTCGTGTATATACTCACCAACGTACTCGTGTATATACTCACTAACGTAGTCGTGTATATACTCACCAACGTACTCGTGTATATACTCACCATTATAGTCGTGTATATACTCACTAACGTAGTCGTGTATATACTCACTAACGTAGTCGTGTATATACTCACTAACGTAGTCGTGTATATACTCACTAACGTAGTCGTGTATATACTCACCAACGTAGTCGTGTATATACTCACTAACGTAGTCGTGTATATACTCACCAACGTAGTCGTGTATATACTCACCAACGTACTCGTGTATATACTCACCAACGTACTCGTGTATATACTCACCAACGTAGTCGTGTATATACTCACTAACGTAGTCGTGTATATACTCACCAACGTAGTCGTGTATATACTCACCATTATAGTCGTGTATATACTCACCAACGTACTCGTGTATATACTCACCAACGTACTCGTGTATATACTCACCAACGTAGTCGTGTATATACTCACCATTATAGTCGTGTATATACTCACCAACGTAGTCGTGTATATACTCACTAACGTAGTCGTGTATATACTCACTAACGTAGTCGTGTATATACTCACCAACGTAGTCGTGTATATACTCACCAACGTAGTCGTGTATATACTCACCAACGTAGTCGTGTATATACTCACCAACGTAGTCGTGTATATACTCACCAACGTAGTCGTGTATATACTCACCAACGTAGTCGTGTATATACTCACCAACGTACTCGTGTATATACTCACTAACGTAGTCGTGTATATACTCACTAACGTAGTCGTGTATATACTCACTAACGTAGTCGTGTATATACTCACCAACGTACTCGTGTATATACTCACCAACGTAGTCGTGTATATACTCACCAACGTAGTCGTGTATATACTCACCATTATAGTCGTGTATATACTCACCATTATAGTCGTGTATATACTCACCAACGTAGTCGTGTATATACTCACTAACGTAGTCGTGTATATACTCACTAACGTAGTCGTGTATATACTCACCAACGTAGTCGTGTATATACTCACTAACGTAGTCGTGTATATACTCACTAACGTAGTCGTGTATATACTCACCATCATAGTCGTGTATATACTCACCAACGTAGTCGTGTATATACTCACCAACGTACTCGTGTATATACTCACTAACGTAGTCGTGTATATACTCACCATTATAGTCGTGTATATACTCACCAACGTACTCGTGTATATACTCACCAACGTAGTCGTGTATATACTCACTAACGTAGTCGTGTATATACTCACCAACGTAGTCGTGTATATACTCACCATTATAGTCGTGTATATACTCACCAACGTACTCGTGTATATACTCACCAACGTACTCGTGTATATACTCACCAACGTAGTCGTGTATATACTCACCATTATAGTCGTGTATATACTCACCAACGTAGTCGTGTATATACTCACTAACGTAGTCGTGTATATACTCACTAACGTAGTCGTGTATATACTCACCAACGTAGTCGTGTATATACTCACCAACGTAGTCGTGTATATACTCACTAACGTAGTCGTGTATATACTCACCATTATAGTCGTGTATATACTCACCAACGTAGTCGTGTATATACTCACTAACGTAGTCGTGTATATACTCACTAACGTAGTCGTGTATATACTCACCAACGTACTCGTGTATATACTCACTAACGTAGTCGTGTATATACTCACTAACGTAGTCGTGTATATACTCACCAACGTACTCGTGTATATACTCACTAACGTAGTCGTGTATATACTCACTAACGTAGTCGTGTATATACTCACTAACGTAGTCGTGTATATACTCACCATTATAGTCGTGTATATACTCACCAACGTAGTCGTGTATATACTCACTAACGTAGTCGTGTATATACTCACCATTATAGTCGTGTATATACTCACTAACGTAGTCGTGTATATACTCACTAACGTAGTCGTGTATATACTCACTAACGTAGTCGTGTATATACTCACCAACGTACTCGTGTATATACTCACTAACGTAGTCGTGTATATACTCACTAACGTAGTCGTGTATATACTCACCAACGTACTCGTGTATATACTCACTAACGTAGTCGTGTATATACTCACTAACGTAGTCGTGTATATACTCACTAACGTAGTCGTGTATATACTCACCATTATAGTCGTGTATATACTCACCAACGTAGTCGTGTATATACTCACTAACGTAGTCGTGTATATACTCACCATTATAGTCGTGTATATACTCACTAACGTAGTCGTGTATATACTCACCATTATAGTCGTGTATATACTCACTAACGTAGTCGTGTATATACTCACTAACGTAGTCGTGTATATACTCACCAACGTACTCGTGTATATACTCACTAACGTAGTCGTGTATATACTCACTAACGTAGTCGTGTATATACTCACTAACGTAGTCGTGTATATACTCACCATTATAGTCGTGTATATACTCACCAACGTAGTCGTGTATATACTCACTAACGTAGTCGTGTATATACTCACCATTATAGTCGTGTATATACTCACCAACGTAGTCGTGTATATACTCACCATTATAGTCGTGTATATACTCACTAACGTAGTCGTGTATATACTCACTAACGTAGTCGTGTATATACTCACCAACGTAGTCGTGTATATACTCACCAACGTACTCGTGTATATACTCACCATTATAGTCGTGTATATACTCACCAACGTAGTCGTGTATATACTCACCAACGAAGTCGTGTATATACTCACTAACGTAGTCGTGTATATACTCACCAACGTAGTCGTGTATATACTCACCATTATAGTCGTGTATATACTCACTAACGTAGTCGTGTATATACTCACCAACGTACTCGTGTATATACTCACCAACGTAGTCGTGTATATACTCACTAACGTAGTCGTGTATATACTCACCATTATAGTCGTGTATATACTCACCAACGTAGTCGTGTATATACTCACCAACGTAGTCGTGTATATACTCACCAACGTAGTCGTGTATATACTCACCAACGAAGTCGTGTATATACTCACTAACGTAGTCGTGTATATACTCACCATTATAGTCGTGTATATACTCACCAACGTAGTCGTGTATATACTCACTAACGTAGTCGTGTATATACTCACCATTATAGTCGTGTATATACTCACCATCATAGTCGTGTATATACTCACTAACGTAGTCGTGTATATACTCACCATTATAGTCGTGTATATACTCACCAACGTAGTCGTGTATATACTCACCATCATAGTCGTGTATATACTCACCAACGTAGTCGTGTATATACTCACCAACGTAGTCGTGTATATACTCACCATCATAGTCGTGTATATACTCACTAACGTAGTCGTGTATATACTCACCATTATAGTCGTGTATATACTCACCAACGTAGTCGTGTATATACTCACTAACGTAGTCGTGTATATACTCACTAACGTAGTCGTGTATATACTCACCATTATAGTCGTGTATATACTCACTAACGTAGTCGTGTATATACTCACTAACGTAGTCGTGTATATACTCACCATTATAGTCGTGTATATACTCACCATCATAGTCGTGTATATACTCACCAACGTAGTCGTGTATATACTCACCAACGTAGTCGTGTATATACTCACCAACGTAGTCGTGTATATACTCACCATCATAGTCGTGTATATACTCACTAACGTAGTCGTGTATATACTCACCATTATAGTCGTGTATATACTCACCAACGTAGTCGTGTATATACTCACTAACGTAGTCGTGTATATACTCACTAACGTAGTCGTGTATATACTCACCATTATAGTCGTGTATATACTCACTAACGTAGTCGTGTATATACTCACCAACGTAGTCGTGTATATACTCACCATCATAGTCGTGTATATACTCACTAACGTAGTCGTGTATATACTCACCATTATAGTCGTGTATATACTCACCAACGTAGTCGTGTATATACTCACTAACGTAGTCGTGTATATACTCACTAACGTAGTCGTGTATATACTCACCAACGTACTCGTGTATATACTCACTAACGTAGTCGTGTATTTACTCACCAACGTAGTCGTGTATATACTCACTAACGTAGTCGTGTATATACTCACCAACGTAGTCGTGTATATACTCACCAACGTAGTCGTGTATATACTCACCAACGTAGTCGTGTATATACTCACTAACGTACTCGTGTATATACTCACTAACGTAGTCGTGTATATACTCACTAACGTAGTCGTGTATATACTCACTAACGTACTCGTGTATATACTCACTAACGTAGTCGTGTATATACTCACCAACGAAGTCGTGTATATACTCACCATTATAGTCGTGTATATACTCACTAACGTAGTCGTGTATATACTCACCATTATAGTCGTGTATATACTCACTAACGTAGTCGTGTATATACTCACCATTATAGTCGTGTATATACTCACCATTATAGTCGTGTATATACTCACCAACGTAGTCGTGTATATACTCACTAACGTAGTCTTGTATATACTCACCAACGTACTCGTGTATATACTCACCATTATAGTCGTGTATATACTCACCATTATATTCGTGTATATACTCACTAACGTAGTCGTGTATATACTCACCAACGAAGTCGTGTATATACTCACCAACGTAGTCGTGTATATACTCACCATTATAGTCGTGTATATACTCACCATTATATTCGTGTATATACTCACTAACGTAGTCGTGTATATACTCACCAACGAAGTCGTGTATATACTCACCAACGTACTCGTGTATATACTCACCATTATAGTCGTGTATATACTCACCATTATATTCGTGTATATACTCACTAACGTAGTCGTGTATATACTCACTAACGTACTCGTGTATATACTCACTAACGTAGTCGTGTATATACTCACTAACGTAGTCGTGTATATACTCACTAACGTACTCGTGTATATACTCACTAACGTAGTCGTGTATATACTCACCAACGAAGTCGTGTATATACTCACCATTATAGTCGTGTATATACTCACTAACGTAGTCGTGTATATACTCACCATTATAGTCGTGTATATACTCACTAACGTAGTCGTGTATATACTCACCATTATAGTCGTGTATATACTCACTAACGTAGTCGTGTATATACTCACCATTATAGTCGTGTATATACTCACCATTATAGTCGTGTATATACTCACCAACGTAGTCGTGTATATACTCACTAACGTAGTCTTGTATATACTCACCAACGTACTCGTGTATATACTCACCATTATAGTCGTGTATATACTCACCATTATATTCGTGTATATACTCACTAACGTAGTCGTGTATATACTCACCAACGAAGTCGTGTATATACTCACCAACGTAGTCGTGTATATACTCACCATTATAGTCGTGTATATACTCACCATTATAGTCGTGTATATACTCACCATTATATTCGTGTATATACTCACTAACGTAGTCGTGTATATACTCACCAACGAAGTCGTGTATATACTCACCAACGTAGTCGTGTATATACTCACCATTATAGTCGTGTATATACTCACCATTATAGTCGTGTATATACTCACCATTATATTCGTGTATATACTCACCATCATAGTCGTGTATATACTCACTAACGTAGTCGTGTATATACTCACCAACGTAGTCGTGTATATACTCACTAACGTAGTCGTGTATATACTCACCAACGTACTCGTGTATATACTCACTAACGTAGTCGTGTATATACTCACCAACGTACTCGTGTATATACTCACCATTATAGTCGTGTATATACTCACTAACGTAGTCGTGTATATACTCACTAACGTAGTCGTGTATATACTCACTAACGTAGTCGTGTATATACTCACTAACGTAGTCGTGTATATACTCACCAACGTACTCGTGTATATACTCACTAACGTAGTCGTGTATATACTCACCAACGTACTCGTGTATATACTCACCAACGTACTCGTGTATATACTCACCAACGTACTCGTGTATATACTCACTAACGTAGTCGTGTATATACTCACCATTATAGTCGTGTATATACTCACCAACGTAGTCGTGTATATACTCACCAACGTAGTCGTGTATATACTCACTAACGTAGTCGTGTATATACTCACTAACGTACTCGTGTATATACTCACCAACGTAGTCGTGTATATACTCACCAACGTAGTCGTGTATATACTCACTAACGTAGTCGTGTATATACTCACCAACGTAGTCGTGTATATACTCACCAACGTACTCGTGTATATACTCACCAACGTACTCGTGTATATACTCACCAACGTAGTCGTGTATATACTCACTAACGTAGTCGTGTATATACTCACCAACGTAGTCGTGTATATACTCACCATTATAGTCGTGTATATACTCACCAACGTACTCGTGTATATACTCACCAACGTACTCGTGTATATACTCACCAACGTAGTCGTGTATATACTCACCATTATAGTCGTGTATATACTCACCAACGTAGTCGTGTATATACTCACTAACGTAGTCGTGTATATACTCACTAACGTAGTCGTGTATATACTCACCAACGTAGTCGTGTATATACTCACTAACGTAGTCGTGTATATACTCACCAACGTAGTCGTGTATATACTCACCATTATAGTCGTGTATATACTCACCATTATAGTCGTGTATATACTCACCAACGTACTCGTGTATATACTCACCAACGTACTCGTGTATATACTCACCAACGTAGTCGTGTATATACTCACCATTATAGTCGTGTATATACTCACCATTATAGTCGTGTATATACTCACCAACGTAGTCGTGTATATACTCACTAACGTAGTCGTGTATATACTCACCATTATAGTCGTGTATATACTCACCAACGTAGTCGTGTATATACTCACTAACGTAGTCGTGTATATACTCACTAACGTAGTCGTGTATATACTCACCAACGTAGTCGTGTATATACTCACTAACGTAGTCGTGTATATACTCACTAACGTAGTCGTGTATATACTCACCATCATAGTCGTGTATATACTCACCAACGTAGTCGTGTATATACTCACCAACGTACTCGTGTATATACTCACTAACGTAGTCGTGTATATACTCACCATTATAGTCGTGTATATACTCACCAACGTACTCGTGTATATACTCACCAACGTAGTCGTGTATATACTCACTAACGTAGTCGTGTATATACTCACCAACGTAGTCGTGTATATACTCACCATTATAGTCGTGTATATACTCACCAACGTACTCGTGTATATACTCACCAACGTACTCGTGTATATACTCACCAACGTAGTCGTGTATATACTCACCATTATAGTCGTGTATATACTCACCAACGTAGTCGTGTATATACTCACTAACGTAGTCGTGTATATACTCACTAACGTAGTCGTGTATATACTCACCAACGTAGTCGTGTATATACTCACCAACGTAGTCGTGTATATACTCACTAACGTAGTCGTGTATATACTCACCATTATAGTCGTGTATATACTCACCAACGTAGTCGTGTATATACTCACTAACGTAGTCGTGTATATACTCACTAACGTAGTCGTGTATATACTCACCAACGTACTCGTGTATATACTCACTAACGTAGTCGTGTATATACTCACTAACGTAGTCGTGTATATACTCACCAACGTACTCGTGTATATACTCACTAACGTAGTCGTGTATATACTCACTAACGTAGTCGTGTATATACTCACTAACGTAGTCGTGTATATACTCACCATTATAGTCGTGTATATACTCACCAACGTAGTCGTGTATATACTCACTAACGTAGTCGTGTATATACTCACCAACGTAGTCGTGTATATACTCACCAACGTACTCGTGTATATACTCACCATTATAGTCGTGTATATACTCACCAACGTAGTCGTGTATATACTCACCAACGAAGTCGTGTATATACTCACTAACGTAGTCGTGTATATACTCACCAACGTAGTCGTGTATATACTCACCATTATAGTCGTGTATATACTCACCATTATAGTCGTGTATATACTCACCAACGTAGTCGTGTATATACTCACCAACGTAGTCGTGTATATACTCACCAACGTAGTCGTGTATATACTCACCATTATAGTCGTGTATATACTCACTAACGTAGTCGTGTATATACTCACCAACGTACTCGTGTATATACTCACCAACGTAGTCGTGTATATACTCACTAACGTAGTCGTGTATATACTCACCATTATAGTCGTGTATATACTCACCAACGTAGTCGTGTATATACTCACCAACGTAGTCGTGTATATACTCACCATTATAGTCGTGTATATACTCACCAACGTAGTCGTGTATATACTCACTAACGTACTCGTGTATATACTCACCAACGTAGTCGTGTATATACTCACCAACGAAGTCGTGTATATACTCACTAACGTAGTCGTGTATATACTCACCATTATAGTCGTGTATATACTCACCAACGTAGTCGTGTATATACTCACTAACGTAGTCGTGTATATACTCACCATTATAGTCGTGTATATACTCACCATCATAGTCGTGTATATACTCACTAACGTAGTCGTGTATATACTCACCATTATAGTCGTGTATATACTCACCAACGTAGTCGTGTATATACTCACCATCATAGTCGTGTATATACTCACCAACGTAGTCGTGTATATACTCACCAACGTAGTCGTGTATATACTCACCATCATAGTCGTGTATATACTCACTAACGTAGTCGTGTATATACTCACCATTATAGTCGTGTATATACTCACCAACGTAGTCGTGTATATACTCACTAACGTAGTCGTGTATATACTCACTAACGTAGTCGTGTATATACTCACCATTATAGTCGTGTATATACTCACTAACGTAGTCGTGTATATACTCACTAACGTAGTCGTGTATATACTCACCATTATAGTCGTGTATATACTCACCATCATAGTCGTGTATATACTCACCAACGTAGTCGTGTATATACTCACCAACGTAGTCGTGTATATACTCACCAACGTAGTCGTGTATATACTCACCATCATAGTCGTGTATATACTCACTAACGTAGTCGTGTATATACTCACCATTATAGTCGTGTATATACTCACCAACGTAGTCGTGTATATACTCACTAACGTAGTCGTGTATATACTCACTAACGTAGTCGTGTATATACTCACCATTATAGTCGTGTATATACTCACTAACGTAGTCGTGTATATACTCACCAACGTAGTCGTGTATATACTCACCATCATAGTCGTGTATATACTCACTAACGTAGTCGTGTATATACTCACCATTATAGTCGTGTATATACTCACCAACGTAGTCGTGTATATACTCACTAACGTAGTCGTGTATATACTCACTAACGTAGTCGTGTATATACTCACCAACGTAGTCGTGTATATACTCACCAACGTAGTCGTGTATATACTCACCAACGTAGTCGTGTATATACTCACTAACGTAGTCGTGTATATACTCACTAACGTACTCGTGTATATACTCACTAACGTAGTCGTGTATATACTCACCAACGAAGTCGTGTATATACTCACCATTATAGTCGTGTATATACTCACTAACGTAGTCGTGTATATACTCACCATTATAGTCGTGTATATACTCACTAACGTAGTCGTGTATATACTCACCATTATAGTCGTGTATATACTCACCATTATAGTCGTGTATATACTCACCAACGTAGTCGTGTATATACTCACCAACGTAGTCGTGTATATACTCACTAACGTAGTCTTGTATATACTCACCAACGTACTCGTGTATATACTCACCATTATAGTCGTGTATATACTCACCATTATATTCGTGTATATACTCACTAACGTAGTCGTGTATATACTCACCAACGAAGTCGTGTATATACTCACCAACGTAGTCGTGTATATACTCACCATTATAGTCGTGTATATACTCACCATTATATTCGTGTATATACTCACTAACGTAGTCGTGTATATACTCACCAACGAAGTCGTGTATATACTCACCAACGTACTCGTGTATATACTCACCATTATAGTCGTGTATATACTCACCATTATATTCGTGTATATACTCACTAACGTAGTCGTGTATATACTCACTAACGTACTCGTGTATATACTCACTAACGTAGTCGTGTATATACTCACTAACGTAGTCGTGTATATACTCACTAACGTACTCGTGTATATACTCACTAACGTAGTCGTGTATATACTCACCAACGAAGTCGTGTATATACTCACCATTATAGTCGTGTATATACTCACTAACGTAGTCGTGTATATACTCACCATTATAGTCGTGTATATACTCACTAACGTAGTCGTGTATATACTCACCATTATAGTCGTGTATATACTCACTAACGTAGTCGTGTATATACTCACCATTATAGTCGTGTATATACTCACCATTATAGTCGTGTATATACTCACCAACGTAGTCGTGTATATACTCACTAACGTAGTCTATGTATATACTCACCAACGTACTCGTGTATATACTCACCATTATAGTCGTGTATATACTCACCATTATATTCGTGTATATACTCACTAACGTAGTCGTGTATATACTCACCAACGAAGTCGTGTATATACTCACCAACGTAGTCGTGTATATACTCACCATTATAGTCGTGTATATACTCACCATTATAGTCGTGTATATACTCACCATTATATTCGTGTATATACTCACTAACGTAGTCGTGTATATACTCACCAACGAAGTCGTGTATATACTCACCAACGTAGTCGTGTATATACTCACCATTATAGTCGTGTATATACTCACCATTATAGTCGTGTATATACTCACCATTATATTCGTGTATATACTCACCATCATAGTCGTGTATATACTCACTAACGTAGTCGTGTATATACTCACCAACGTAGTCGTGTATATACTCACTAACGTAGTCGTGTATATACTCACCATTATAGTCGTGTATATACTCACTAACGTAGTCGTGTATATACTCACCAACGTAGTCGTGTATATACTCACCATTATAGTCGTGTATATACTCACCATTATATTCGTGTATATACTCACCATCATAGTCGTGTATATACTCACCAACGTACTCGTGTATATACTCACCAACGTAGTCGTGTATATACTCACTAACGTAGTCGTGTATATACTCACTAACGTAGTCGTGTATATACTCACTAACGTAGTCGTGTATATACTCACCATTATAGTCGTGTATATACTCACCAACGTACTCGTGTATTTACTCACCATTATAGTCGTGTATATACTCACCAACGTAGTCGTGTATATACTCACCATTATAGTCGTGTATATACTCACTAACGTAGTCGTGTATATACTCACCAACGAAGTCGTGTATATACTCACCAACGTACTCGTGTATATACTCACCATTATATTCGTGTATATATTCACCAACGTACTCGTGTATTTACTCACCATTATAGTCGTGTATATACTCACTAACGTAGTCGTGTATATACTCACTAACGTAGTCGTGTATATACTCACCAACGTAGTCGTGTATATACTCACCATTATAGTCGTGTATATACTCACTAACGTAGTCGTGTATATACTCACTAACGTAGTCGTGTATATACTCACCAACGTACTCGTGTATATACTCACTAACGTAGTCGTGTATATACTCACTAACGTAGTCGTGTATATACTCACCAACGTAGTCGTGTATATACTCACCAACGTAGTCGTGTATATACTCACCATTATAGTCGTGTATATACTCACCAACGTAGTCGTGTATATACTCACCAACGTAGTCGTGTATATACTCACCATTATAGTCGTGTATATACTCACCAACGTACTCGTGTATATACTCACTAACGTAGTCGTGTATATACTCACTAACGTAGTCGTGTATATACTCACCAACGTAGTCGTGTATATACTAACCAACGTAGTCGTGTATATACTCACTAACGTAGTCGTGTATATATTCACCAACGTAGTCGTGTATATACTCACCAACGTAGTCGTGTATATACTCACTAACGTACTCGTGTATATACTCACCATTATATTCGTGTATATACTCACCAACGTAGTCGTGTATATATTCACCAACGTAGTCGTGTATATACTCACCAACGTAGTCGTGTATATACTCACTAACGTACTCGTGTATATACTCACCAACGTACTCGTGTATATACTCACCATTATAGTCGTGTATATACTCACTAACGTACTCGTGTATATATTCACCAACGTAGTCGTGTATATACTCACCAACGTAGTCGTGTATATACTCACTAACGTACTCGTGTATATACTCACCAACGTACTCGTGTATATACTCACCATTATAGTCGTGTATATACTCACTAACGTACTCGTGTATATACTCACCATTATAGTCGTGTATATACTCACCAACGTAGTCGTGTATATACTCACCAACGTAGTCGTGTATATACTCACCAACGTAGTCGTGTATATACTCACCATTATAGTCGTGTATATACTCACTAACGTACTCGTGTATATACTCACCATTATAGTCGTGTATATACTCACCAACGTACTCGTGTATATACTCACCATTATAGTCGTGTAAATATTCACCAACGTAGTCGTGTATATACTCACCAACGTACTCGTGTATATACTCACTAACGTAGTCGTGTATATACTCACCAACGTAGTCGTGTATATACTCACCAACGTAGTCGTGTATATACTCACCAACGAAGTCGTGTATATACTCACCAACGTACTCGTGTATATACTCACTAACGTAGTCGTGTATATACTCACCAACGTACTCGTGTATATACTCACTAACGTAGTCGTGTATATACTCACTAACGTAGTCGTGTATATACTCACCAACGTACTCGTGTATATACTCACTAACATAGTCGTGTATATACTCACCAACGTAGTCGTGTATATACTCACCAACGTAGTCGTGTATATACTCACCAACGAAGTCGTGTATATACTCACCAACGTACTCGTGTATATACTCACTAACGTAGTCGTGTATATACTCACCAACGTACTCGTGTATATACTCACTAACATAGTCGTGTATATACTCACCAACGTAGTCGTGTATATATTCACCAACGTAGTCGTGTATATACTCACCATTATAGTCGTGTATATACTCACCAACGTACTCGTGTATATACTCACTAACCTAGTCGTGTATATACTCACCAACGTAGTCGTGTATATACTCACCAACGTAGTCGTGTATATACTCACCAACGTAGTCGTGTATATACTCACCATTATAGTCGTGTATATACTCACCAACGTACTCGTGTATATACTCACCAACGTAGTCGTGTATATACTCACCAACGTAGTCGTGTATATACTCACCATTATAGTCGTGTATATACTCACCATTATAGTCGTGTATATACTCACCATTATAGTCGTGTATATATTCACCAACGTAGTCGTGTATATACTCACTAACGTAGTCGTGTATATACTCACCAACGTACTCGTGTATATACTCACCATTATAGTCGTGTATATACTCACCAACGTAGTCGTGTATATACTCACCAACGTAGTCGTGTATATACTCACTAACGAAGTCGTGTATATACTCACCATTATAGTCGTGTATATACTCACCATTATAGTCGTGTATATATTCACCAACGTAGTCGTGTATATACTCACTAACGTAGTCGTGTATATACTCACCAACGTAGTCGTGTATATACTCACCATTATAGTCGTGTATATACTCACCAACGTACTCGTGTATATACTCACCATTATAGTCGTGTATATACTCACCAACGTAGTCGTGTATATACTCACCATTATAGTCGTGTATATACTCACCAACGTAGTCGTGTATATACTCACCATTATAGTCGTGTATATACTCACCAACGTAGTCGTGTATATACTCACTAACGTAGTCGTGTATATACTCACTAACGTAGTCGTGTATATACTCACCAACGTAGTCGTGTATATACTCACCAACGTAGTCGTGTATATACTCACCATTATAGTCGTGTATATACTCACCAACGTACTCGTGTATATACTCACCATTATAGTCGTGTATATACTCACCAACGTAGTCGTGTATATACTCACCATTATAGTCGTGTATATACTCACCAACGTAGTCGTGTATATACTCACCATTATAGTCGTGTATATATTCACCAACGTAGTCGTGTATATACTCACTAACGTAGTCGTGTATATACTCACCAACGTAGTCGTGTATATACTCACCAACGTAGTCGTGTATATACTCACTAACGTAGTCTTGTATATACTCGCCAACGTACTCGTGTATATACTCACTAACGTAGTCGTGTATATACTCACCAACGTAGTCGTGTATATACTCACTAACGTAGTCGTGTATATACTCACTAACATAGTCTTGTATATACTCACCAACGTACTCGTGTATATACTCACCAACGTAGTCGTGTATATACTCACCAACGTACTCGTGTATATACTCACCATTATAGTCGTGTATATACTCACTAACGTAGTCGTGTATATACTCACCAACGTAGTCGTGTATATACTCACCAACGTACTCGTGTATATACTCACCATTATAGTCGTGTATATACTCACTAACGTACTCGTGTATATACTCACCATTATAGTCGTGTATATACTCACTAACGTAGTCGTGTATATACTCACCAACGTAGTCGTGTATATACTCACTAACGTAGTCGTGTATATACTCACCAACGTAGTCGTGTATATACTCACCAACGTAGTCGTGTATATACTCACTAACGTAGTCGTGTATATACTCACCAACGTAGTCGTGTATATACTCACCAACGTAGTCGTGTATATACTCACCAACGTAGTCGTGTATATACTCACTAACGTAGTCGTGTATATACTCACTAACGTACTCGTGTATATACTCACCATTATAGTCGTGTATATACTCACTAACGTAGTCGTGTATATACTCACTAACGTAGTCGTGTATATACTCACCAACGTAGTCGTGTATATACTCACTAACGTAGTCGTGTATATACTCACCATTATAGTCGTGTATATACTCACCAACGTAGTCGTGTATATACTCACCATTATAGTCGTGTATATACTCACTAACGTAGTCGTGTATATACTCACTAACGTAGTCGTGTATATACTCACCAACGTAGTCGTGTATATACTCACTAACGTAGTCGTGTATATACTCACCAACGTACTCGTGTATATACTCACCATTATAGTCGTGTATATACTCACCAACGAAGTCGTGTATATACTCACTAACGTAGTCGTGTATATACTCACCATTATAGTCGTGTATATACTCACCAACGTAGTCGTGTATATACTCACCATTATAGTCGTGTATATACTCACTAACGTAGTCGTGTATATACTCACTAACGTAGTCGTGTATATACTCACCAACGTAGTCGTGTATATACTCACTAACGTAGTCGTGTATATACTCACCATTATAGTCGTGTATATACTCACCAACGTACTCGTGTATATACTCACCATTATAGTCGTGTATATACTCACTAACGTAGTCGTGTATATACTCACTAACGTAGTCGTGTATATACTCACCAACGTAGTCGTGTATATACTCACTAACGTAGTCGTGTATATACTCACCAACGTACTCGTGTATATACTCACCATTATAGTCGTGTATATACTCACCATTATAGTCGTGTATATACTCACCAACGTACTCGTGTATATACTCACCAACGTAGTCGTGTATATACTCACCAACGTACTCGTGTATATACTCACCAACGTAGTCGTGTATATACTCACTAACGTAGTCGTGTATATACTCACCAACGTACTCGTGTATATACTCACTAACGTAGTCGTGTATATACTCACCATTATAGTCGTGTATATACTCACCAACGTACTCGTGTATATACTCACTAACGTAGTCGTGTATATACTCACCAACGTACTCGTGTATATACTCACCATTATAGTCGTGTATATACTCACTAACGTAGTCGTGTATATACTCACCAACGAAGTCGTGTATATACTCACCAACGAAGTCGTGTATATACTCACTAACGTAGTCGTGTATATACTCACCAACGTACTCGTGTATATACTCACCAACGAAGTCGTGTATATACTCACTAACGTAGTCGTGTATATACTCACTAACGTAGTCGTGTATATACTCACCATTATAGTCGTGTATATACTCACCAACGTAGTCGTGTATATACTCACTAACGTAGTCGTGTATATACTCACTAACGTAGTCGTGTATATACTCACCAACGTACTCGTGTATATACTCACCATTATAGTCGTGTATATACTCACCAACGTAGTCGTGTATATACTCACCAACGTAGTCGTGTATATACTCACTAACGTAGTCGTGTATATACTCACTAACGTAGTCGTGTATATACTCACCATTATAGTCGTGTATATACTCACCAACGTACTCGTGTATATACTCACTAACGTAGTCGTGTATATACTCACCAACGTACTCGTGTATATACTCACCATTATAGTCGTGTATATACTCACTAACGTAGTCGTGTATATACTCACCAACGTAGTCGTGTATATACTCACCAACGTACTCGTGTATATACTCACTAACGTAGTCGTGTATATACTCACCAACGTAGTCGTGTATATACTCACTAACGTAGTCGTGTATATACTCACCATTATAGTCGTGTATATACTCACCAACGTACTCGTGTATATACTCACCAACGTAGTCGTGTATATACTCACCATTATAGTCGTGTATATACTCACTAACGTAGTCGTGTATATACTCACCAACGTAGTCGTGTATATACTCACTAACGTAGTCGTGTATATACTCACTAACGTAGTCGTGTATATACTCACCAACGAAGTCGTGTATATACTCACTAACGTAGTCGTGTATATACTCACCAACGTACTCGTGTATATACTCACTAACGTAGTCGTGTATATACTCACTAACGTAGTCGTGTATATACTCACTAACGTAGTCTTGTATATACTCACCAACGAAGTCGTGTATATACTCACTAACGTAGTCGTGTATATACTCACCAACGTAGTCGTGTATATACTCACCAACGAAGTCGTGTATATACTCACCAACGTAGTCGTGTATATACTCACCATTATAGTCGTGTATATACTCACCAACGTAGTCGTGTATATACTCACCAACGTACTCGTGTATATACTCACCAACGTACTCGTGTATATACTCACTAACGTAGTCGTGTATATACTCACCAACGTAGTCGTGTATATACTCACTAACGTAGTCGTGTATATACTCACCATTATAGTCGTGTATATACTCACCAACGTACTCGTGTATATACTCACCAACGTAGTCGTGTATATACTCACCATTATAGTCGTGTATATACTCACCAACGTAGTCGTGTATATACTCACCAACGTGGTCGTGTATATACTCACCAACGTACTCGTGTATATACTCACTAACGTAGTCGTGTATATACTCACCAACGTAGTCGTGTATATACTCACCAACGTACTCGTGTATATACTCACCAACGTAGTCGTGTATATACTCACCAACGTACTCGTGTATATACTCACCAACGTGGTCGTGTATATACTCACCAACGTAGTCGTGTATATACTCACCAACGTAGTCGTGTATATACTCACCAACGTAGTCGTGTATATACTCACTAACGTACTCGTGTATATACTCACCAACGTACTCGTGTATATACTCACCATTATAGTCGTGTATATACTCACTAACGTAGTCGTGTATATACTCACCAACGTAGTCGTGTATATACTCACCAACGTAGTCGTGTATATACTCACTAACGTAGTCGTGTATATACTCACTAACGTAGTCGTGTATATACTCACCATTATAGTCGTGTATATACTCACCAACGTAGTCGTGTATATACTCACCAACGTAGTCGTGTATATACTCACTATCGTAGTCTTGTATATACTCACTAACGTACTCGTGTATATACTCACTAACGTACTCGTGTATATACTCATCAACGTAGTCGTGTATATACTCACCAACGTAGTCGTGTATATACTCACCAACGTAGTCGTGTATATACTCACCAACGTAGTCTTGTATATACTCACCATTATAGTCGTGTATATACTCACCAACGAAGTCGTGTATATACTCACCAACGAAGTCGTGTATATACTCACCAACGTAGTCGTGTATATACTCACTAACGTAGTCGTGTATATACTCACCAACGTAGTCGTGTATATACTCACCATTATAGTCGTGTATATACTCACCAACGTACTCGTGTATATACTCACCAACGTACTCGTGTATATACTCACCAACGTAGTCGTGTATATACTCACCAACGTAGTCGTGTATATACTCACCATTATAGTCGTGTATATACTCACCAACGAAGTCGTGTATATACTCACCAACGAAGTCGTGTATATACTCACTAACGTACTCGTGTATATACTCACCAACGTAGTCGTGTATATACTCACCAACGTAGTCGTGTATATACTCACCAACGTAGTCGTGTATATACTCACCAACGTAGTCGTGTATATACTCACCATTATAGTCGTGTATATACTCACCAACGTACTCGTGTATATACTCACCAACGTAGTCGTGTATATACTCACTAACGTAGTCGTGTATATACTCACCAACGTAGTCGTGTATATACTCACCATTATAGTCGTGTATATACTCACCAACGTAGTCGTGTATATACTCACTAACGTAGTCGTGTATATACTCACCATTATAGTCGTGTATATACTCACCAACGTAGTCGTGTATATACTCACCAACGTAGTCGTGTATATACTCACTAACGTAGTCGTGTATATACTCACTAACGTACTCGTGTATATACTCACCAACGTAGTCGTGTATATACTCACTAACGTAGTCGTGTATATACTCACCAACGTAGTCGTGTATATACTCACCATTATAGTCGTGTATATACTCACCAACGTACTCGTGTATATACTCACCAACGTAGTCGTGTATATACTCACCAACGTACTCGTGTATATACTCACCAACGTAGTCGTGTATATACTCACCAACGTACTCGTGTATATACTCACCAACGTACTCGTGTATATACTCACCAACGTACTCGTGTATATACTCACCAACGTAGTCGTGTATATACTCACTAACGTAGTCGTGTATATACTCACCAACGTAGTCGTGTATATACTCACCATTATAGTCGTGTATATACTCACCAACGTACTCGTGTATATACTCACCAACGTAGTCGTGTATATACTCACCAACGTAGTCGTGTATATACTCACCAACGTAGTCGTGTATATACTCACCATTATAGTCGTGTATATACTCACCAACGTACTCGTGTATATACTCACCAACGTACTCGTGTATATACTCACCAACGTAGTCGTGTATATACTCACCAACGTAGTCGTGTATATACTCACTAACGTAGTCGTGTATATACTCACCATCATAGTCGTGTATATACTCACCATTATAGTCGTGTATATACTCACTAACGTAGTCGTGTATATACTCACCATTATAGTCGTGTATATACTCACCAACGTACTCGTGTATATACTCACCAACGTACTCGTGTATATACTCACCAACGTAGTCGTGTATATACTCACCAACGTAGTCGTGTATATACTCACCAACGTAGTCGTGTATATACTCACCAACGTAGTCGTGTATATACTCACCAACGTACTCGTGTATATACTCACCATTATAGTCGTGTATATACTCACCAACGTAGTCGTGTATATACTCACTAACGTAGTCGTGTATATACTCACTAACGTAGTCGTGTATATACTCACTAACGTAGTCGTGTATATACTCACTAACGTAGTCGTGTATATACTCACTAACGTACTCGTGTATATACTCACCAACGTAGTCGTGTATATACTCACCAACGTACTCGTGTATATACTCACCAACGTAGTCGTGTATATACTCACCATTATAGTCGTGTATATACTCACTAACGTAGTCGTGTATATACTCACTAACGTAGTCGTGTATATACTCACCATTATAGTCGTGTATATACTCACCATCATAGTCGTGTATATACTCACCAACGTAGTCTTGTATATACTCACCATTATAGTCGTGTATATACTCACCAACGTAGTCGTGTATATACTCACCATTATAGTCGTGTATATACTCACCAACGTAGTCGTGTATATACTCACCAACGTACTCGTGTATATACTCACCAACGTAGTCTTGTATATACTCACCATTATAGTCGTGTATATACTCACCAACGTAGTCGTGTATATACTCACTAACGTAGTCGTGTATATACTCACTAACGTAGTCGTGTATATACTCACCATTATAGTCGTGTATATACTCACCAACGTACTCGTGTATATACTCACCAACGTAGTCGTGTATATACTCACCAACGTACTCGTGTATATACTCACCAACGTAGTCGTGTATATACTCACTAACGTACTCGTGTATATACTCACCAACGTAGTCGTGTATATACTCACCAACGTAGTCGTGTATATACTCACCAACGTACTCGTGTATATACTCACCAACGTAGTCGTGTATATACTCACCAACGTAGTCTTGTATATACTCACCATTATAGTCGTGTATATACTCACCAACGAAGTCGTGTATATACTCACCAACGAAGTCGTGTATATACTCACTAACGAAGTCGTGTATATACTCACCAACGAAGTCGTGTATATACTCACCAACGTACTCGTGTATATACTCACCAACGTAGTCGTGTATATACTCACTAACGTACTCGTGTATATACTCACCAACGTAGTCGTGTATATACTCACCAACGTAGTCGTGTATATACTCACCAACGTACTCGTGTATATACTCACCAACGTAGTCGTGTATATACTCACCATTATAGTCCTGTATATACTCACCAACGTAGTCTTGTATATACTCACCATTATAGTCGTGTATATACTCACTAACGTACTCGTGTATATACTCACTAACGTAGTCGTGTATATACTCACCAACGAAGTCGTGTATATACTCACCAACGTAGTCGTGTATATACTCACCAACGTAGTCTTGTATATACTCACCATTATAGTCGTGTATATACTCACCAACGAAGTCGTGTATATACTCACCAACGAAGTCGTGTATATACTCACTAACGTAGTCGTGTATATACTCACCAACGTAGTCGTGTATATACTCACCAACGTACTCGTGTATATACTCACCAACGTAGTCGTGTATATACTCACCAACGTAGTCGTGTATATACTCACCAACGTACTCGTGTATATACTCACCAACGTACTCGTGTATATACTCACCATTATAGTCGTGTATATACTCACCATTATAGTCGTGTATATACTCACCATTATAGTCGTGTATATACTCACTAACGTAGTCGTGTATATACTCACTAACGTAGTCGTGTATATACTCACCATTATAGTCGTGTATATACTCACTAACGTAGTCGTGTATATACTCACCAACGTAGTCGTGTATATACTCACCATTATAGTCGTGTATATACTCACCAACGTAGTCGTGTATATACTCACCATTATAGTCGTGTATATACTCACCATTATAGTCGTGTATATACTCACCATTATAGTCGTGTATATACTCACTAACGTAGTCGTGTATATACTCACCAACGTAGTCGTGTATATACTCACCATTATACTCGTGTATATACTCACTAACGTAGTCGTGTATATACTCACCAACGTACTCGTGTATATACTCACTAACGTAGTCGTGTATATACTCACCAACGTAGTCGTGTATATACTCACCATTATAGTCGTGTATATACTCACCATTATAGTCGTGTATATACTCACCATTATAGTCGTGTATATACTCACCAACGTACTCGTGTATATACTCACCAACGTACTCGTGTATATACTCACTAACGTAGTCGTGTATATACTCACTAACGTAGTCGTGTATATACTCACCAACGAAGTCGTGTATATACTCACCAACGTAGTCGTGTATATACTCACCAACGTACTCGTGTATATACTCACCAACGTAGTCGTGTATATACTCACCAACGTACTCGTGTATATACTCACCAACGTAGTCGTGTATATACTCACCAACGTAGTCGTGTATATACTCACCAACGTACTCGTGTATATACTCACCAACGTACTCGTGTATATACTCACCATTATAGTCGTGTATATACTCACCAACGTAGTCGTGTATATACTCACCAACGTACTCGTGTATATACTCACCAACGTAGTCGTGTATATACTCACCAACGTACTCGTGTATATACTCACCAACGTAGTCGTGTATATACTCACCAACGTACTCGTGTATATACTCACCAACGTAGTCGTGTATATACTCACCAACGTAGTCGTGTATATACTCACTAACGTAGTCGTGTATATACTCACCAACGTAGTCGTGTATATACTCACTAACGTAGTCGTGTATATACTCACTAACGTAGTCGTGTATATACTCACCAACGTAGTCGTGTATATACTCACTAACGTAGTCGTGTATATACTCACCATTATAGTCGTGTATATACTCACCATTATAGTCGTGTATATACTCACCATTATAGTCGTGTATATACTCACCAACGTAGTCGTGTATATACTCACTAACGTAGTCGTGTATATACTCACTAACGTAGTCGTGTATATACTCACTAACGTACTCGTGTATATACTCACCAACGTAGTCGTGTATATACTCACCAACGTAGTCGTGTATATACTCACCATTATAGTCGTGTATATACTCACCATTATAGTCGTGTATATACTCACCATTATAGTCGTGTATATACTCACCATTATAGTCGTGTATATACTCACCATTATAGTCGTGTATATACTCACCAACGTAGTCGTGTATATACTCACCAACGTACTCGTGTATATACTCACCAACGTAGTCGTGTATATACTCACCAACGTACTCGTGTATATACTCACCAACGTAGTCGTGTATATACTCACCAACGTAGTCGTGTATATACTCACCAACGTACTCGTGTATATACTCACCAACGTACTCGTGTATATACTAACCAACGTACTCGTGTATATACTCACCAACGTAGTCATGTATATACTCACCAACGTACTCGTGTATATACTCACCATTATAGTCGTGTATATACTCACCAACGTACTCGTGTATATACTCACCAACGTAGTCGTGTATATACTCACCATTATAGTCGTGTATATACTCACCAACGTACTCGTGTATATACTCACCATTATAGTCGTGTATATACTCACTAACGTAGTCGTGTATATACTCACCATTATAGTCGTGTATATACTCACCAACGTACTCGTGTATATACTCACCAACGTAGTCGTGTATATACTCACCATTATAGTCGTGTATATACTCACCAACGTACTCGTGTATATACTCACCAACGTAGTCGTGTATATACTCACCAACGTACTCGTGTATATACTCACCAACGTAGTCGTGTATATACTCACCAACGTAGTCGTGTATATACTCACTAACGTAGTCGTGTATATACTCACCAACGTAGTCGTGTATATACTCACTAACGTAGTCGTGTATATACTCACCAACGTAGTCGTGTATATACTCACTAACGTAGTCGTGTATATACTCACTAACGTAGTCGTGTATATACTCACTAACGTAGTCGTGTATATACTCACTAACGTAGTCGTGTATATACTCACCAACGTACTCGTGTATATACTCACCATTATAGTCGTGTATATACTCACCATTATAGTCGTGTATATACTCACCAACGTAGTCGTGTATATACTCACTAACGTAGTCGTGTATATACTCACCAACGTAGTCGTGTATATACTCACTAACGTAGTCGTGTATATACTCACCATTATAGTCGTGTATATACTCACCATTATAGTCGTGTATATACTCACCATTATAGTCGTGTATATACTCACCATTATAGTCGTGTATATACTCACCATTATAGTCGTGTATATACTCACCAACGTAGTCGTGTATATACTCACCAACGTACTCGTGTATATACTCACCAACGTAGTCGTGTATATACTCACCAACGTACTCGTGTATATACTCACCAACGTAGTCGTGTATATACTCACTAACGTAGTCGTGTATATACTCACCAACGTAGTCGTGTATATACTCACCAACGTACTCGTGTATATACTCACCAACGTACTCGTGTATATACTAACCAACGTACTCGTGTATATACTCACCAACGTAGTCGTGTATATACTCACCAACGTACTCGTGTATATACTCACCATTATAGTCGTGTATATACTCACCAACGTACTCGTGTATATACTCACCATTATAGTCGTGTATATACTCACCAACGTACTCGTGTATATACTCACCAACGTAGTCGTGTATATACTCACCATTATAGTCGTGTATATACTCACCAACGTACTCGTGTATATACTCACCATTATAGTCGTGTATATACTCACCAACGTAGTCGTGTATATACTCACCATCATAGTCGTGTATATACTCACTAACGTAGTCGTGTATATACTCACCAACGTAGTCGTGTATATACTCACCAACGTAGTCGTGTATATACTCACCAACGTACTCGTGTATATACTCACCAACGTACTCGTGTATATACTCACCAACGTAGTCGTGTATATACTCACCAACGTAGTCGTGTATATACTCACCATTATAGTCGTGTATATACTCACCAACGTAGTCGTGTATATACTCACCAACGTAGTCGTGTATATACTCACTAACGTAGTCGTGTATATACTCACTAACGTAGTCGTGTATATACTCACCAACGTAGTCGTGTATATACTCACCAACGTACTCGTGTATATACTCACCAACGTACTCGTGTATATACTCACTAACGTAGTCGTGTATATACTCACCAACGTAGTCGTGTATATACTCACTAACGTAGTCGTGTATATACTCACCAACGTAGTCGTGTATATACTCACCAACGTAGTCGTGTATATACTCACCAACGTAGTCGTGTATATACTCACCATTATAGTCGTGTATATACTCACTAACGTAGTCGTGTATATACTCACCAACGTAGTCGTGTATATACTCACCAACGTAGTCGTGTATATACTCACCAACGTAGTCGTGTATATACTCACCAACGTAGTCGTGTATATACTCACTAACGTAGTCGTGTATATACTCACTAACGTAGTCGTGTATATACTCACCATTATAGTCGTGTATATACTCACCATTATAGTCGTGTATATACTCACCATTATAGTCGTGTATATACTCACTAACGTAGTCGTGTATATACTCACTAACGTAGTCGTGTATATACTCACCAACGTAGTCGTGTATATACTCACTATCGTAGTCGTGTATATACTCACCAACGTACTCGTGTATATACTAACCAACGTACTCGTGTATATACTCACCAACGTAGTCGTGTATATACTCACCAACGTACTCGTGTATATACTCACCATTATAGTCGTGTATATACTCACCAACGTAGTCGTGTATATACTCACTAACGTAGTCATGTATATACTCACTAACGTACTCGTGTATATACTCACCAACGTAGTCGTGTATATACTCACTAACGTACTCGTGTATATACTCACCAACGTAGTCGTGTATATACTCACTAACGTACTCGTGTATATACTCACCAACGTACTCGTGTATATACTCACCAACGTAGTCGTGTATATACTCACCAACGTAGTCGTGTATATACTCACTAACGTAGTCGTGTATATACTCACTAACGTAGTCGTGTATATACTCACTAACGTAGTCGTGTATATACTCACTAACGTAGTCGTGTATATACTCACCAACGAAGTCGTGTATATACTCACCAACGTAGTCGTGTATATACTCACCAACGTAGTCGTGTATATACTCACCAACGTACTCGTGTATATACTCACCAACGTAGTCGTGTATATACTCACCATTATAGTCGTGTATATACTCACCATTATAGTCGTGTATATACTCACCATTATAGTCGTGTATATACTCACTAACGTAGTCGTGTATATACTCACTAACGTAGTCGTGTATATACTCACCAACGTAGTCGTGTATATACTCACCAACGTACTCGTGTATATACTCACTAACGTAGTCGTGTATATACTCACCATTATAGTCGTGTATATACTCACTAACGTAGTCGTGTATATACTCACCAACGTAGTCGTGTATATACTCACCAACGTACTCGTGTATATACTCACTAACGTAGTCATGTATATACTCACCATTATAGTCGTGTATATACTCACCATTATAGTCGTGTATATACTCACTAACGTAGTCGTGTATATACTCACTAACGTAGTCGTGTATATACTCACCAACGTAGTCGTGTATATACTCACCAACGTAGTCGTGTATATACTCACTAACGTAGTCGTGTATATACTCACCAACGTACTCGTGTATATACTCACCAACGTAGTCGTGTATATACTCACCAACGTAGTCGTGTATATACTCACCATTATAGTCGTGTATATACTCACCATTATAGTCGTGTATATACTCACTAACGTAGTCGTGTATATACTCACTAACGTAGTCGTGTATATACTCACCAACGTACTCGTGTATATACTCACCAACGTAGTCGTGTATATACTCACCATTATAGTCGTGTATATACTCACCATTATAGTCGTGTATATACTCACCAACGTACTCGTGTATATACTCACCAACGTACTCGTGTATATACTCACCAACGTAGTCGTGTATATACTCACCATCATAGTCGTGTATATACTCACCAACGTACTCGTGTATATACTCACCAACGTACTCGTGTATATACTCACCATCATAGTCGTGTATATACTCACCAACGTACTCGTGTATATACTCACCAACGTAGTCGTGTATATACTCACCATCATAGTCGTGTATATACTCACCAACGTACTCGTGTATATACTCACCAACGTACTCGTGTATATACTCACCATCATAGTCGTGTATATACTCACCAACGTAGTCGTGTATATACTCACTAACGTACTCGTGTATATACTCACCAACGTAGTCGTGTATATACTCACCAACGAAGTCGTGTATATACTCACCAACGAAGTCGTGTATATACTCACCATTATAGTCGTGTATATACTCACCAACGTACTCGTGTATATACTCACCATTATAGTCGTGTATATACTCACCAACGTACTCGTGTATATACTCACCAACGTAGTCGTGTATATACTCACCATTATAGTCGTGTATATACTCACCAACGTACTCGTGTATATACTCACCAACGTAGTCGTGTATATACTCACCATTATAGTCGTGTATATACTCACCAACGTACTCGTGTATATACTCACCAACGTAGTCGTGTATATACTCACCAACGTACTCGTGTATATACTCACCAACGTAGTCGTGTATATACTCACTAACGTAGTCGTGTATATACTCACCATCATAGTCGTGTATATACTCACCATTATAGTCGTGTATATACTCACTAACGTAGTCGTGTATATACTCACCATTATAGTCGTGTATATACTCACCATCATAGTCGTGTATATACTCACCAACGTAGTCGTGTATATACTCACCAACGTAGTCGTGTATATACTCACTAACGTAGTCGTGTATATACTCACCAACGTAGTCGTGTATATACTCACTAACGTAGTCGTGTATATACTCACCAACGTAGTCGTGTATATACTCACCAACGTAGTCGTGTATATACTCACTAACGTAGTCGTGTATATACTCACTAACGTAGTCGTGTATATACTCACCAACGTAGTCGTGTATATACTCACCAACGTAGTCGTGTATATACTCACCATTATAGTCGTGTATATACTCACTAACGTACTCGTGTATATACTCACTAACGTAGTCGTGTATATACTCACCATTATAGTCGTGTATATACTCACCAACGTAGTCGTGTATATACTCACTATCGTAGTCGTGTATATACTCACCAACGTACTCGTGTATATACTCACCAACGTAGTCGTGTATATACTCACTAACGTAGTCGTGTATATACTCACCAACGTAGTCGTGTATATACTCACTAACGTACTCGTGTATATACTCACTAACGTAGTCGTGTATATACTCACCAACGTAGTCGTGTATATACTCACTAACGTACTCGTGTATATACTCACTAACGTAGTCGTGTATATACTCACCAACGTAGTCGTGTATATACTCACTAACGTAGTCGTGTATATACTCACCATTATAGTCGTGTATATACTCACCAACGTAGTCGTGTATATACTCACCATTATAGTCGTGTATATACTCACTAACGTACTCGTGTATATACTCACTAACGTAGTCGTGTATATACTCACCAACGTAGTCGTGTATATACTCACTAACGTAGTCGTGTATATACTCACTAACGTAGTCGTGTATATACTCACCAACGTAGTCGTGTATATACTCACTAACGTACTCGTGTATATACTCACCAACGTACTCGTGTATATACTCACCAACGTACTCGTGTATATACTCACTAACGTAGTCGTGTATATACTCACCAACGTAGTCGTGTATATACTCACCAACGTAGTCGTGTATATACTCACTAACGTAGTCGTGTATATACTCACTAACGTAGTCGTGTATATACTCACCAACGTACTCGTGTATATACTCACCAACGAAGTCGTGTATATACTCACAAACGTACTCGTGTATATACTCACCAACGTACTCGTGTATATACTCACCAACGAAGTCGTGTATATACTCACAAACGTACTCGTGTATATACTCACCAACGTACTCGTGTATATATTCACCAACGAAGTCGTGTATATACTCACAAACGTACTCGTGTATATACTCACCAACATAGTCGTGTATATACTCACTAACGTAGTCGTGTATATACTCACCAACGTAGTCGTGTATATACTCACCAACGTACTCGTGTATATACTCACTAACGTAGTCGTGTATATACTCACCATTATAGTCGTGTATATACTCACCGTCGTAGTCTTGTATATACTCTCGGATTTGAGAGGATACTTGATCAACTACTTTAAAAAGTAGTCAGGATTTAACTAATACACGTACGTATTGACACCCACGGGGTGTTATGCATATGCATATGATAATATACACACATATTCGACTTTATTTTATAGAATAAAATCATATTGAACTATATACTCCGCGTATTATACGGTAATCTAGTTACGTATATACACATGTATACATCTATAGATGTTGAAATTCTACATATGACTAATCAAATAGATAATACTCGACTCATCGAATAGACAATACAAAGACTCATCAAATAGATGCTAAATAACTGTCGGAACGTAATCACATTTTCTAGAAGTGCAATTCATAGTAATATTCATTCGTTATTCATTTGAACTCGGTGCAGTTTATTTACTCTGTTATGTAACGTCTGAAATGGATCACGGTATTCATGCAATATTCTATACTCTTGTCGTTAACTTGTATATAAATATTAATAATTCAATAAAGTAAACGATACCGATGTTATACAAATTTATTAAAAACTTACATAACAACGGAGTTCGTGAACTCGAGAACGATGGCTAATCGATAGAATCTATATTTGGAGTGACGCTGAATGTTCCGTACCTAGAATAAGCGAACACCGCGTAGGATATGGCGTACACGTAGGTCACGAATAGGCAGACGAACAATGGGTTCGCCATGACGACGTAGTCTATCGACTTCGTGAGGTTGCAATGAACTCGACAGGAAATGCGGTGTCGTCGCTCTTGTCGTCGAGTTTATCTGAAGAAGTATGCGTGCGTCGCGTTAGTGGGCGGTCTCGACGCCATTTTGTTTTGCGGGCGGCCGTGGATCGCGCGTGAAATTATTTCTCCATTCGCCATCGCATACCATTTGCCATGCCATAGCATACCATTTGCCATGCCATCGCATACCATTTGCCATGCCATAGCATACCATCTACCATGCCATCGCATACCATTTGCCGTGCCATCGCATACCATTTGCCATGCCATCGCATACCATCTACCATGCCATCGCATACTATTTGCCGTGCCATCGCATACCATCTGCCATGCCATAGCATACCATTTGCCGTGCCATCGCATACCATTTGCCATGCCATAGCATACCATCTACCATGCCATCGCATACCATTTGCCGTGCCATCGCATACCATTTGCCATGCCATCGCATACCATCTACCATGCCATCGCATACTATTTGCCGTGCCATCGCATACCATTTGCCGTGCCATCGCATACCATCTGCCATGCCATAGCATACCATTTGCCGTGCCATCGCATACCATTTGCCATGCCATAGCATACCATTTGCCATGCCATCGCATACCATCTACCATGCCATCGCATACCATTTGCCATGCCATAGCATACCATTTACCATGCCATCGCATACCATCTTCCATGACATCGCATACCATCTGCCATGACATCGCATACCATTTGCCATGCCATAGCATACCATTTGCCATGCCATCGCATACCATCTACCATGCCATCGCATACTATTTGCCGTGCCATCGCATACCATCTGCCATGCCATAGCATACCATTTGCCGTGCCATCGCATACCATTTGCCATGCCATCGCATACCATTTGCCATGCCATAGCATACCATTTGCCATGCCATAGCATACCATTTGCCATGCCATCGCATACCATCTGCCATGCCATCGCATACCATTTGCCATGACATAGCCAACTACGTTTGTTGATGCGTTATGTACTTACGAAGTGGCAGTTTGTTAGAATCACCATGGATTCTCTCTCAAAGCAATTGGCAGCACATTCTCCTATTGTGTGGACTCTCCACTCGTAATTGCAGTCTTTGTTACAGGAGCGATATAGAGTTGGTCGAGGTAAAGAACACATATCTAATTTGGATCGATTAAATGTATCCATGCATGTGGCCAGTACGTATTGCATTCCTATTGGGATTATGAGATTTACTTTTATTAATATAATTACTAATCTATTAATAATAGTCTCTATAAAAACGTATACAATCATCATCCCATACATTTTACAGCAGATATTATAGCGTGTAAAGTTAATGAAATGGAGTACATGTGCAATAATATTCTAATCATATTTCTATATGTAAGAATATTTATTGGAGATTTATATAAATATATTTATATAAATCAATAATTATATAATTTTGTTCTTAAAAAATACCTATTTCTTATCTGAATATCTTTCGAAATCAATAATTTGAAATAAGAAATAATAATATGTGATAATAGTAACCTTGGCATGTGTTATTGCATTTATTCCAAGATTCTTTTATATAAATCCAGTTAAATACCGTTTTATAAATAGAATTATTAGTATTATTCATCATGGTATTATTTGTTTTAGCGGTTACTGGAATATGAGTAGTTGTAGAAGGAGTAGTTTTAGTTGGATTATGAATTATGCTAGTAGTAGTAGTTGTAGTTGTGATAGGAGTAGTTGTACTTAAACTAGTAGTAGTTGGAGTAGGATTAGTTGTAGATGCAGTTGGGGTAGTTGTAGTTGGTGTAGTAGTAGTAGTAGTAGTAGTAGTAGTAGTAGTAGTAGTAGTAGTAGTAGTAGTAGTAGTAGTTGGAGTAGTAGTTGGAGTAGTTGTAGTTGGAGTAGTTGTAGTTGGTATAATAGTAGTTATAGTTGGAGCTTGAGTAGTTGTAGTTGTGGTAGTAGTAGTTGTAGTTGGAGTTGTAGTAGTAGTAGTAGTTGGAGTAGTTGTAGTTGGAGTAGTTGTAGTTGGAGTAGTTGTAGTTGGAGTAGTTATATTTGTGGTAGCAGTAGTTGGAGTAGTTGTAGTTGGAGTAGTTGTAGTTGGAGTAGTTGTAGTTGGAGTAGTTGGAGCTGGAGTAGTTGTAGTTGTGGTAGTAGTAGTTGGAGTAGTTGTAGTTGGAGTAGTTGTAGTTGTGGTAGTAGTAGTTGGAGTAGTTGTAGTTGGAGTAGTTGTAATTGGAGTAGTTGTGGTAGTAGTAGTTGTAGTTGTGGTAGTAGTAGTTGTAGTTATGGTAGTAGTAGTTGTAGTTATATTTGTGGTAGTAGTAGTTGTAGTAGTTGTATTTGGAGTAGTTGTAGTTGGAGTAGTTATATTTGTGGTAGTAGTAGTTGGAGTTGTAGTAGTTGTAGTTGGAGTAGTTGTAGTTGTAGTTGGAGTAGTTGTAGTTGGAGTAGTTGTAGTTGGAGTAGTTGTGGTAGTAGTAGTTGTAGTTGTAGTTGGAGTAGTTGTAGTTGGAGTAGTTGTAGATGGAGTAGTTGTGGTAGTAGTAGTTGTAGTTGTGGTAGTAGTAGTTGTAGTTATATTTGTGGTAGTAGTAGTTGGAGTAGTTGTAGTTGGAGTAGTTGTGGTAGTAGTAGTTGTAGTTGTGGTAGTAGTAGTTGTAGTTGTGGTAGTAGTAGTTGTAGTTATATTTGTGGTAGTAGTAGTTGGAGTAGTTGTAGTTGGAGTAGTTATAATTGTGGTAGTAGTAGTTGGAGTAGTTGTAGTTGGAGTAGTTGTAGTTGGAGTAGTTGGAGCTGGAGTAGTTGTAGTTGTGGTAGTAGTAGTTGGAGTAGTTGTAGTTGGAGTAGTTGTAGTTGTGGTAGTTGTAGTTGGAGTAGTTGTAGTTGGAGTAGTTGTAGTTGGAGTAGTTGTAGTTGGAGTAGTTGTAGTTGGAGTAGTTGTAGTTGGAGTAGTTGTAGTTGGAGTAGTAGTAGTTGTAGTTGAAGTAGTAATTATTTTAGTTAGAGCTGGAGTAGTTGAAGTTGTAGTTGGAGCTGGAGTAGTTATAGTTGTGGTAGTAGTAGTTGGAGTAGTTCTCATCGAACCTTCAATCCATAAACATTTATTCTTTACGCAAAGAAATCCAAAGGATTTATTAAATTCACGATTACAACTTGTTCGATAGGTTGGATATTTATATATTGATTTCCTTTTTTATGCTTTTCTCCGGGAATTTTGGACTAATAAAAGTAATAATATCTGTGTAGTGACATCAATAATATAAGAAGTATATCCTTCTATCATTTTAACAGTTTATATTTCAAGTTTATATTGTTATAACATTATTATTTTATTATTATAGTTTACATATCGAAATGAATAGAATATAAACATTAGAAACTGATCATAAATTATAGTTTATAAACAACTTAACTATAGATAACAATATATATTTGTATCGAAATGATGTTTTAAAACAATAACCAAACTATATTTGAATTTTTAAAATGTATTACTTTTATTTGTGCATTTTAATTTTAAGTAATTTAATTTTTTTAATTTTAAGTATTTCCCCAACCGTATTAATATGATTGTAGATGTGTAAAAAAAAAGTCTGCCATACACATTCGCATTGTAATAGCGGAGCTCCTAACTTTCGATTGGGATGATGAATACCTACACATACTTGCGAAGATTACATTGTATACTCTTCGGTAATAAATATAACGAATTATGACGAGCTAGCATTATACTGGCTATGTATCAAAGTACGAGTTATACTCAAATTCTGGTCAATAAAAACAAAATATACACTGCAGTTTTAATAAATCTCATAACTGCCAATAATAACAAAGTTCGTAGAATTATTATTGACGTAGGCATCCAAGCGAACGTTATATAATATAATGGCCAGTACGAATAGTTTGCGGAAATCACGATAAGCGAGCTCACAAATTCCCATATTTCATACAATCAGAACATTTTTGTAAGGAATATAATCCCCAAGTTTGTATAACCGCAATTGTATGTTACACTAGAAACGCAAACATCCAATTATCAATCCATTTACAAGAACTAATAGCATTGCTATTTTAGGATTCTTATCATGCTTACATTGGTACCGATGACTATCCGCTATCCGGCAGATGTAATCTTAACACTACCTACTTACTATACGACATTGAATAACGACTTTGGCCGTTGCACATAACTTAGATTACGTATTTCTCAAGGCACATTTCAACAATACATGCATACTATGCGTTATGGTATCTATACCATCGGCATAGTTTTTTTCATAAATATAGCGGGTGATCTATTAACCTACACGGGTGAGATTGAACAACGCAATGAGAATTGACTAAAAGTTTAGCCTGACCTATAGATTACGTTCTAGTCCTCTACATCGGGAACTGTAATATACACACTCTCAATAAATCACTCTTCGAGCGAATTTAAGATAGAAATGGTATACTTCTCGAATCGTCCCGATGGTCGACTTTAAGTGACCTTTAAGTTCTCATCTAATGCTAAAACCCACCTAATGATCTCTTATTATTAGATAGTGCAACGTAACTGTAACCTATGTAAGTCCATCCTTTCAATACCTACTGGAGCCACTAGCACATTCACATGTAAATATTCGCAAAAATGCTCATTAACAATGATTTGCATGACCTGACTTTCACCAAACATTTTCGAATTAGATGACTACATTTGGTACTAAGTTTGGTACTACGTTTGGTACTACGTTTGGTACTAAGTTTGGTACTACATTTGGTACTAAGTTTGGTACTACGTTTGGTACTAAGTTTGGTACTAAGTTTGGTACTACGTTTGGTACTACGTTTGGTACTACGTTAGGTACTACGTTTGGTACTAAGTTTGGTACTACGTTTGGTACTAAGTTTGGTACTACGTTTGGTACTACGTTTGGTACTACGTTTGGTACTACGTTTGGTACTACGTTTGGTACTACGTTTGGTACTACGTTTGGTACTACGTTTGGTACTACGTTTGGTACTACGTTTGGTACTACGTTTGGTACTAAGTTTGGTACTACGTTTGGTACTAAGTTTGGTACTACGTTTGGTAATAAGTTTGGTACTACGTTTGGTACTAAGTTTGGTACTACGTTTGGTAATAAGTTTGGTACTAAGTTTGGTACTACGTTTGGTACTACGTTTGGTACTACGTTTGGTACTACGTTTGGTACTACGTTTGGTACTACGTTTGGTACTACGTTTGGTACTACGTTTGGTACTACGTTTGGTACTACGTTTGGTACTACGTTTGGTACTACGTTTGGTACTACGTTTGGTACTACGTTTGGTACTACGTTTGGTACTACGTTTGGTACTACGTTTGGTACTACGTTTGGTACTAAGTTTGTTACTACGTTTGGTACTATGTTTGGTACTACGTTTGGTACTAAGTTTGTTACTACGTTTGGTACTATGTTTGATAGTTAAAAGTATCTATGAGTACTTATCTATTCGCATCCTATATCAAATCCTACTTCTCACTTCGACTTCTGGCGAATTATATACTCTACAATACCAGGGTCATATGATCCATTTCGGCAATAATATATATATATATATATATATATATATATATATATATACATATATTTATATATATATATTTATATATACATATATATATATATATATATATATATATATATATATTTATATTAAATATCTAATCTAATAACCATTAATTTCTGAATAGGTGAAATTTTTAATTAAACATTGTTCTTCTCTAAAATTAATATTCTTATTTGGACAAATATTGATATTACTTGCTTTATATATTCTCAGTTTTCCAACACAGTATGCTTTATTGCTACTATGATATTAATAAAATCTGTATATAATATACTATTTAATTAATTAGCACGGTTAAAATAATGTTATAAATAAAATCTATGAGAACATTTCTTATATATGTAGATTTTTTTTAATAATTATATGATTATAAATAAATTATTAAATAAATGAATTAATATTGATATTATTTTAATTGTTATTAAATTATAATTTATTCCGTTATATCAGATTATTTTAATTAATAGAGATCAAATGGATTACTTCATGCATTTATTAACGTAATAAATAAATTAATATCCCATGTTCAATTCGAGTTTCACTCTGGAATATCCATTTACCTTTATATCTTTTTATGATATTATAATTCTATAAAAATGTTAATAAAGAGATGACGACTAGAGATTTAAATCCATTTTGCATTTTAAATTAATTTTATTATTTATTGTTTAAGGTATACAATACTTTATTTTACATCATATTGAATTCCTAAGAATAAAATATATTAAGAAAATAAATACAAATAAATGTATTCATGGATAAGGATAAAATAAAATATAAAACTATTATTTTAATGATCTTTATGATTTAAAATGATCTCAATATTATATATGTGTTGTACTTTATTACGGTTGATAATAGCTTTATGATACAAAACACTAATGAATATTGCATTCAAGACATCTTTTTTGGGTTAATATATATGTTTTTCTGAAATTCTCTATGTTAGAATGTTTAGTACTTTTTTAAAGATCTACTCTATATTAGTTAACCCTTTTAATTTAATATTTCATAGCAAATTTCTTACTATGTGTAGATGCTTTACCATTAATACTATGGTTAAGATTATAATAGCATCTGAAATAATAAATGTTATATCTTCTTATTATTATCTCATGATGGAAACTTGTAAATATTGTTATGGAAAATATATACCTTATATTCCGGAGTATACATACTATATTTGGTCAAATATTTTTTCAATTACTTAGTTAATATATCCTAATGATAGATTTTAACTTCCTGTGATATATTTTATTTTCTATACATATATATATATAATACATGTCCTAATGCATACAGACTTATTCTCATCATATCCAGTTACTTTCTTTCTAATAATTATTATGCCATTAAATCTACATCGTATATATTTTATGTTATCCTTATCCATGAATACAATTGTTTGTATTTATTTTCTTACCATATTTTATTCTTATGAATTAAATATGTTCTAAAATAAAGTATTGTATACCTTAAATAATAAGATTAATAATAAATAATAATAAATTAAATAATAAATAATAAGATTAATAATAAATAATAAGATTAATTTAAAATGCAAACGATGGGAATTATGTTTAACAAATAAAGTAAATACACTTTAAAAAACACAAAATATATGTTTGCGATTTAAAAAAAATATAATTATATAGTTCTTAGTTTTTCAGTTATTGGATAATAAAGATAATCATATTGCTAACTTGGTGGTAAGTTGTAAAAACAGAATTTTGTGATTTAGGGGTAAAGGAATTATTAAGGAAATAGTCATTATGATTATCAATATCAATTGTATAATATTAACACTATTGGATATATTAATATTTATACTAGTGGAGAATGCAAAATGTTAGTGATTAAGAAGTTCCCAATATTAATCATATAGCATTTAAATATGTTCACACAATTTATATTCTTATATGCAAAATTTAATATATATATAATATTATTAAGCACCTTCCATCATGATTACAAGTTCTCGTTTTGTATTTAATACCACTACCACAGGTACGACTACAAGGACTCCAATTTGTACTCTACATGTACTCCAATGATTATATTTGACATCCAAATCATTTATTATGTTATCTTTGTAAATACAGACGTTATTTACGCATACCTATGTAATAATTACAATATAATGTTTAATTAATTATTTATGATGTTGATTAATTACTAAAATAACTAAATCATTTAATATATATTATGTAAATGATTCGAAATATATCAACTAAATATACCAACATTTTTATTTGTACAACTTTTATATTTATTGAGATTTACTGAGCTTAATATTAATATTAATACAGCATTTGGATTATGTTTCTTTATGCATTGAAATCGTTTACACTTAAATTATTAATTAATAATTAACACACATTTGCAAATCAAAATTATAATAATATTTTTGTATCATTTTTTACATTTAGGTTATTTTTAATAATTTACTTTTCTGATATTTAATTACACGATATGAATTGAATAAAATTTAAATGTGTAATTAAATTAATCTTTTAATCTTATTTCTAGAATAATGTATGTAAATAGTTATAGTAAATTAAATTACATTGTACTCGTACTGGACTATTTTCAACGATAAACTAGATAAATTACTTGATAGAAAGCTTTGTATATAAATATTTATAAACCTTATAACAATAACTATTAACCATTATTTTTCTTCATTAATAAACTCTATATACACATACACATACACATACACACGCACACATACATATATATATATATATATATATATATATATATATATATATATATATATATATATATATATATATATTAATATGTATATAACTGCTCTGTTGGCGTAATGACTAATGCATACCTATAGGTTAACTTTTTATAATCTATATTTAGACTGATTAAAATATCAATTGTTGATTAACATGTATTTTAAATGATGAATATCTTCATCTTGATTGAGTTTCCAGTAACTTATATGATGTAAACTATCGTTTAGCTTCATATATGATTATTTTACAAATAAAGTTTATTTTAATTTATTTTAATAAATAGGTTAAAGATGTCTATTTGAAAATACATTTAAATGCCCCTTAACTTTAAATATGTTTGATATTATATTATTTTAAATAAAATATATTTCTAAATATATACAAGAAAGTAAGTGGTTTAAATTTAAGTAAAAACAATTTTTAAAATGTGTATTCTATGAATACACGATTAAAAGTTGACTACTAATTATGAAAGCACTATTTAAGAACATTTGAATACTTTCATTAGTTTCTCATATTACATATCGTTTAATTTATCGCATAAAGTATATATTTTAAAAAAATTATTTCTAAATTAAATATTTTAATTATTTTAAATTTTAAATTTTTTTACGAAAAACACTTAGAAATCCAAATTAAATTTAAATTTTTAATATTTTTTTTATCAATTTCATAGGGAACAAATATAACTAATTTAATATTGCTTATAAATTTTATAATATTTTACGAAGAAAAAATTTCAAAAATATACAAAAAATTATTAAAATTTAATTTTCCTGAAATTTCTTAGTAAAAAATTAAAAAAAAAAATTTTTTTTTCACTCCTATGTTAAATTTTAATGGGATAGCTCAGCTATAATAAAAAAAATATATATATTCATTATAACTCATATCTTTACTATATATAATAGATGAGCCAATAAATAATATTGAAAAATGTATCAAAGTGATCCACCCTACTGTACAGTGTACAATGTACATTCAGTTTATTAATTCAGATAGTACTTTAATTAATATTATGGTAATTAATAGTATGGTAATATTAATTAATTCTAATAATGTATTTTAATAACATTTAAAATTGAAATATTACCAGTTATTACTAATTACTAATTAGTAATTGCTAACATTAATGTCTTATTAAATATATATCGATTCTGGCAGAATTCAATAGTATTCAAAAATCATACTATTTTATCATATTGAATATTATGTCACACGGATGTTCTTATCGATTAGTAATTTATTTAAGATATTATCGTAAACAATTATTATTATAATTAACCAAATTATTATTTAAATAAATTTTAAATACGGTAGATCACATATATATATATATATATATATATATATATATATATATTGTAGGGATCTATATCGTTACCTAGATGACATAAGCATAAATCATTTATGCATACTTATGTCATCAATCAATCAGTTCCTGTACACTATTTATCGGACACGATGATATCAGCGTTTGTTACGATATTACATAACTAGCTGATATCATCACACGAATATACTATACATGTCGATACACGTCTTATATCGACACACACACCACATTCATATACACACACATATATAATGTATATAAGACACCACGTATACTATTGAAAAGTTACTGTTATAAACTTTATCTAAATAAACTAATGTTATTAAATTAATTATCTTATTTACTTAAGTAGAGATAATCCACCTCTACAATATATATATAAACTAATTATAAACTAATATATTAAAAATATTTTTTCTATTGTGAAAATATTTTTAAATTTCTGATTATATCAATATTAGAATAACACACAAATGGAGTATAGTCATGGGTAAATATTCTATTACCAGAATTATTTAATATATTAAGCATGTTGAAATACCTTGTTATCGGTTAAATTAAGTTAAATAACCAGAATATATAAATATATAGAAATTAGACGATATAATGACGATAGAATTTTAAACATATAATAAATGGTAAAAATAAGTAATAATAAAACTAGCATTATCGTATGCTATGCTAGTTTCATGGTTTAAAATAATAAGTTACATAAAAAATATAATACAAATTATCAATACATTATTACACAATATATTGTATATAATCATTAATTAAATAATAATCATTAATTAAACTGAAAACTTTATAAATGAAATATAATAGAATCACAGATCATAATGGCCATACTATTATTTAATGAAACTGAATACAGAAATTCCAATGAATAAAAAGATAAAAAAGGAATACAGACAAATTGTATTTATAAATATATCTTATAACGCCGATAGATACTGGTCTATATGAACTCAATGACTATAGTTATGTTATAACATGACAATCAAAACAGAACATTATGACTTATGTAATAATAGAAAATATGATAATAACAGAATAGCTGGACTTTTATAACATTAATTCATATAAAATAAATGCATAGATAATTTCAAGTATTGCTAATTTCTGTATTTTTAGTTGGAATTCAAAAATTCCAACTTTCATAACTCAATAAAATTACTAAAAATTCTGTTAAACGTATTTATAGACTAAATATAAATATACTGCACCTATTATATACTGCATCTAGTAAGTTACAAGACTTATACAGGCTAATCTTCATTGAACTGATAATTTGAATAATATTTATAATAATATATATATATATATATATATATATATATATATATATATATTACTGAACTCCAACGGACAGTTACTTTATTAGAATAATTAATATATACTCTCCAAAACTAACATCTTGCTCTTCCGACGACACACCTCTAATTATACAAAAAATACCAACTTAAGAAATACGATGGGAGACCATTATAATATACCGTACCATGGTACGGTATATATTATAGCGATAAACGTGCACGTTTATCGATATAAAAGAACACATTTGAAGAATTAATTGATTGAGAACTTCTGAAAATTATTGCTTAAATCAATGTATATAATACCAGAACATAAATATGTGTACTACATAAACATACATACCATCCATGTGTTAGACAAAATAAATTGTACTTTTTAATATTTTATAGAAATAAACTGAATTTATTTAGAAAATAAAAATAATAAATTTAATTATATTTGGGATAGTATATAAATTGTATTGATATGTTTATTTTACATTATAATATTTTTAAAATTTATTAGGTAGATAAATGAATTCTAAAAGTAGCGATAATAACGTTTTATTAATAAATTATTTGAATTTCATTTGTAAATTAGTTTAAGTTCATCTTATCAAATATAGATTTAAAATAGCTAGTTAATAATCTATTAGTAAATTCAGAATATCATAATATGGTAATAATAATAATTACAATAACATCGTAAATATTTACAGAATAAGAATATCAGAGTCAGATCATAATAATGGTATTCTATATAGCGGTCTAGTAATACTATTAGCATTTAACTTACTGTCCGAATAAATCAGGTTTTAGGTAAATAAATAGGATCGAAATTGTTTCAGTAGCTTATAACTAATTTAATCCGCTTCATATGATATGTTGATTATATTTATATAATAGTGAACTATTGTATACTAACAAATGATTTAAATTTTAAAATTGTCTGATTTTATATTACTAAATATGAGGCTATCCTCAAATAACAAAAATAATTTAAATTTAACTTTAAAAAGCGCGAACTCCCTTTAAATAATAATCATCAATTTAATTTAAGAGTCATAACTTATAACTATATCATTCTGTTAATTGTTATAATTATTATTAGACAATAATTATTCTGGTAAATTACATACTCATAGTACATATATTAAATATCGATATAGTATATACTATATTTTACAAATATAAAATTATAATAATAAACCTCACAATTTTAATTGCACCATCTTTCACATTTGTATATAGGTATTTATATACAGATACATTGTGCTGGTAGATTGTAAACTTTACAAAATATTTCATATTATTTGCATTATACGTAAAATATCCTCTCTATCCATAATATATATATATATATAAATATACATATATATATATATATATATATATATATTAATATTTATATATAAATATATATCATTGAATTTCTAAGATAATTATTGTATTGTATGTGTTATCCATAGTATTATTTTGTTTGCAAGTACATCTAATGTATAGATCACTGTATTCAATTTCAATTTTTTTATTAATTTTTGTTTTATTTTATTTTATTAATAATGTATTTTTACGCTTTATGATATACATCTATTAATAATTAATAATTAAACGAATTATCCATATGATATGTAAACAATATCACTTCCGAAAATTATGATTTAAAATGTTAGTAATATAATTGATATTGTTCTTAGTGTTGCAAAGTAAACATTCATGAATGAATAGAAATTTTAAAAATATTATATATTTTAAATATAATTAAGGAATAAATAAAATTAGAAATGTATATTTTCTTTAGGGAAGTCAATATAACGGATTTTTATCTTATTGTTATTTATTCTATTTTATTTTTAATAAATTTGGGAAAATCCTATAAAAGGGATTGTAGTTAAGATCGTTATATTTAAAAAAAACTTAACCATTGACAAATTAAGCAGATACATATTCTAATTAAATGTAATTATACAATTACTCATACATCATAATATATTACTTAATAAAGCAATTAATAAAGATAATAAGAAAACTATTATCGATGTCTCTAACCTAGTATATTATATTCCTAACATAGCTTCTATAGCAAATATTGATAGGACATTTTTTAAAAGAAATTGATTTATCGGAGAGTTTTCCCATTTATTGTATTTATACTAAATGCATGGCTTATGTCAAACAATGACACACATGATTATATAATGATGTTAATTAAAGATTTGTATAATATGAGGATGGAATCCATTACATTATAAATTTAAATAGTTGCTCAATAGTTAATAAATTCGTTAGTTATAGATTTTATTGTTTTGCATTTATTTTAATTATTGTTTATTTTATTTATTATATTTGTTATGTTATTATGCTATTATGCTTAATTTTGTTCTTATTATCATTTTAAGTACATGTTTACTAGTTATAATTTAATTTTATTATTTTCAATTATATGATAATTGTTAATAATATTCAATAATATACATAGTTAATTCATTTATAATAATATCCAATTGATAGGAAAATATTTTATAATATATATATTTAATACATAAAAAAATCTGAAGTGTATATTCTAGATCATAATACATGTTTCATTAAACATTATTTATAAGTTACATGTAATAAAATTTAAAATTTAATATTATTCAAATAACGATAGAATACATTGTGTATATAATTACATTATATGTTGCTGTATTTAATCTTAGATACAATCTTTAAATATATAACTTGTGTCTAAACAGAATTATAATTATAATACTATGGATGTATATAAATGGAAATAAATATATGGAAATAAAATAAGATTTATATTATATTATTGTTAACTTATAAATACAATAAAAACTAATGTACTGAAGTAGATAATTAATATGTATTCTAATATGTAATAGTATAGAAAAAAACAAACTTAATATATCTATATCATATTGATGTCTGTTTAATTAATTATGTTGAGTTATACATAAGATATGTGTAAAATCCTTAGGGCAATATCATTATAAATTTATAAAAATTAAAAATTCTATCAAATACTACACATACGCAAAATCTTATGTTAGATCTAAACCATTTGATAAATGTATAAAATTAAGATACTATATAACGTATTTACAGATATTCATATTTTACGATGGTTAGAACAATTGTAATAATATATTTAGTATGTATATGTACATTATTTAACTTCATTTTAATAAAACAAATTTTATTTAAATCTCGTGTATCAAACTTATTACAATCTCATCGAAATATATATCATCAACAGTATATAGTAATATATTATAAAATATATATATATATATATATATATATATATATATATATATATATTGATTATAATTATATATGGAGTAAACAATCATGAACATAGATTGACGTAATGTTATTATACAATTCGTTGACGTTTTTAAAAAAGAATTAACGTAAAGTAAATTACTATTGCTAACAAAGTTTACAAAATAATAAAATAAAAATCATAATCAACTAAAAATAATATTATTAAATTTAAAGCAAAAAGAATATATCTTAAACTTTTATTTGTATCTTATTTTAATTATTTGTGATGGGCTATCAAATTAAAAATATTAATTATATTATAATTATAATTGTAATACTTATATAAGATTTACTTTTAATATAACTACTTCAAATATAAACTAAACACATATATAAACATATACACTTACACATCTCCCCACACATGTATATATAATTTAATTTATAACCAATACATCGCAAATGTCTAATGTTCCTGTATAAGTCTGATTATTTATAAAATATATTTTTCTGTTGCATTTGTGATTTTGAGATTCATTAACGCGAAACATGTATTTTGAATTTTTTGTTTTAATATCTACGGCAATTTGAGTTTGAAATTGGACTGCAGATATTCTTTTATTTATATTTTGTCTTACAAATACTTCTGTGTTGTTTTGGTATTTAAATTTTATTGTATAGAATCCAGTTTCAACCTCTACAATTGTTATTTTGATTCAGATTAATCTATCATTAATATTAATATTTAAATAAGTTATTAAATAAAACTATATTAACAATATTATGAATATATATATATATTATAAATGTATACGAATATAAAATGTATTTCGTAATGTAAATCGTATGAATTATTTTTAATAACGCTTAAATAATAGATATGTAAATCTTCAACTGAGTATATATTTACAAAACATGGAAATAATATGATACAACATTATAATGTTTAAAATTATAATTCGCAAATTATGAAATAAATTTTTAAATGTAAAATTATTTTTTGATTATTGTAGTTCTAAGACATATTTAAAGTAAGATAAGATAATTAGTAATTATTTTATATTAATGTTTATATGCTGGACTCTAGTATAAATGTGTATATAAAATATAGCTAAATTATAAATATCGTTTTGAAATATGTTAATTTAAATAAGGTAATTCTATGTTTTTATTTTGTATACAAAATATTAAAAAGCATATTTAATAATTTTAATACATATATACAATAAGGATGATTATTATGATTAATTTATTATTTGAGATTGAAACTAATAGTAATGATTATTCAAAGGATTAAAAAACATGAATTTAAATGATTAGTTATATAATATAATTTATTATTGTATGATATCAGTTACTATTGTATTGTAATGGCCCAATTGTTACAAATAAGTATTTTATTTAGAAATTAATATAACAATTGATATAAATATATATATATATATATATATATATATATATATATATATATATAAATAAATATATATATATATATATATATATATATATATATATTCTAAAAATAATATTCTTAATAATACAATTTTCAAACCCTTTAGATATAATATTATATTTATTTTATTGTAAAATATATTATTTTTTGAATTAATAATAACATAATAATTATAACTCTAATAAATAAAATACTAACCAAATGGATATTCGTTTAGTACTATTCTATTTATTATGTTATTGAAACATGATAATATTATAACTAAATTTAAAATATACATTATTTAGACTAATTTGATACAAATTTTTTTTATAAATTATGTATAACAAATTTTAAAAATAAAATATTACACGTTAATTAATTTAAATAATTAATATATATTTTTTATATATTTTATTTAATAATTTTTTTATTTAATAATTAAATCCAAATTATTTAGTAATAGATTTATTTAAATGTAATTAAATAAATAGAATAAATCAATATATATATATTGAAAACCCTGTTCGAGAAATGGACCATAGTAAAATAACTATAGTTATATATAGCTTATAGGTATTAGTATAATAATTGGTAATACATCTTACTATATAATAATGTAAATATTATATTCTCATATTTACTCAACATACTAAATAATTGATATTGAATATATTTATATTACTACTACATATATATTACTAGTATACTCCATATTTTATAACAATTCTTTTAAAATTAAAATGTATGATAAATATTCAATGTTGTGCATCAAATTACACGTACACAACCACGCACACTCATACACATACATGATATATATATATATATATATATATATATATATATTATATATATTTAGATACATGACCCAGCTAATATTTGCAATTACAATAATTAGTAATTACATTTCAAATATATATATTAAAATTAAATAGAAATGTTGTTGTTTCTAGACATCATTATATTTTACGTAAATTTCATTTTTCTGTATATAAAGAAAATATTAAACAACGGAATTCATATACTTGAATTTCACTTGTAATATAGGTTTAAAAATAAATAATTTTTTTTTTGAATAAGTAAATAAATCTTATAAGTATAATTAAAAAACAATAAATTAGCTATAATTTATTTTTATTGAATAAGTAAATAAATCTTATAGCTTTGCCGGCTGATTTTAGGGAACACAAGAACAAAGTGTTGTTAACGTTTATTCATCAATAAATCAAGGCTCAATGTGCCCCACAGTGTCTTCTATGTTGATATCTAAATGAATCTCCGAACAATATCCACATGTGTGCACACTTATACTAGTCACGACAGGCACGCTCTGATACACATCAATACATCAACACAATCATTCTCTTCAAATCTATACAAACACAATCACACAATTACATACGAATACTTTTATACAATTCTGTTATTACACATTCATACTGCAAAACATTCATTCTATTAATAAGTAAATTCACTCTCTGTAATCCGTTTCATACGGTTACAAGTATAATTTAAAAAACTATAAATTAGCTCATTTAACTCCAAATGATTATAAATACGATATTAGTAACCATGATAAAGTGTATTAAAATCAGTATAAATACAGAAGAATGTTGTGTGAGACAAATCAGGAATACAAATAAGTAATATCATATGATATCTGAATTGATATTTATTAATGCAATTTTAATACTATTTTAGTTTAATATGATTTATAACGAACATTATGTAATATAATGTAATTTAAATTTAAACATTGAAATTAATGGATTGAAATATTACAAAATATAATATTCATGAATACCTAGTTAATATCCTGGGTTAATATTTGATAATATATTTTATTATAATATAATCTATGTTTACGCGCTTGAATTCTATAGTCTATGTTAAAAAATAAATTCAAATAAATTTATTTAATATTTTAGAATTAAATTCAAATTTTGTATTAATTATATTTATTAAATTATTAATATATATATATATATATAATTTAAAAATATAACTATATAGTATATTAAAGTAACAAGTCAGTTGTACGGTGAGTCAAAATTATGCGGGAGTTGCGTGCGATAACAATCATCGTCGAGTACAAATTATTCTTCGTATTTTCGAGTCCACCTAAAATCTAATTCAGTGATATAAACCACACCTATTTTATGAATATAGTGAATATATACGTCCATTTCAATCTTACATCTAGTTATGTTTAAGTACTAGTATATAAAATATAACTGCCGTAGGGAACTTTATATAAATTCATATGTAATACGCATTGTATAAAATATGCATATATTTTCAAAGCACTTTTCAATATTGATATATATGTATATATATATATATATATATATATATATATATATATATATAATATATATATATATGTTATATATATAACATATATAACTATCACATGTATTCCAATATTATCCAATTATTTCAGAATGGAAATTATAAATGAATTATGTTTTTTATTTTTATTTAATAATATTAATTTAATTTTGTTCATATTCTTTTGAAGTAATAGCACACAGTAATATATTGCCTGTGTGTCACATAATTTTTCTGATATCTGATAGTTATTCATTCCTTAATATTGCATGCCAGATTATAGTGTACACGACACAATGTGCACTATATATATATACTGACCAGCAACCTTAATGAATGTATAACTATCATATATTAGAAACATTAATTTATTCACAATATTCATAACATCATTAAATAATATGAATAACTACAGATGACTTACTCAATATATAGAAGTACTAATGCTATATATTATATCTAAAATAAAATCTTTGAAGATATATATATATATATATAATATATACATAATGTATATAATATATATTATATAATGTATACATAATGTATACGTTATTATATATAATGTATATTTAATTTGATTTAATCTTAATGAATCGCACTGTTATTAATAAATATGAGATATTATAAATGTCAGTTATTTTATTTTCAATGTCAATTTAGAATTGTTATTGCTCCTGAATAATTTGACTTGGCCGTACACTGGACTTAATCCCATTATTATATATACATAATGTATATATATATACTGACCAGCAACCTTAATGAATGTATAACTATCATATATTAGAAACATTATGTAGAACATAGGCAATATATATGTTAACAATAGTGGCAGTATGCTATTTGATAACAATAACTAGAATAATAAAATCATTTTCATATTTCATTAAATATTATTTTAATAATATAATAAATATAATATAATATATTATTATAACAAGCACAAGTTATTGCAGAAGGCAATATATATAAATTGTAGAGATAAATTTTAATTATTTTACACATTTTAATTGAATGAAATTGACAACAGCAATTCATAAAAATAGGTTAAGAGGTTAAAGTTCAATAAATAATAAAAATGTGAATAAAAAATGTGAATAAAAAATTATTAAATTTTGGTAATGTCATAATATTGCAGCCTATTGCAGTTCATATATTATATATTCTGGGTGTTAGTGTCATAATATTGTAACATAGTGCAATTCATATATTATACATGCTGTGTGTTAGTGTCATAATATTGTAACCTAGTGCAATTCATATATTATACATGCTGTGTGTTAGTGTCATAGTATTGCAGCCTATAGGCTATGGTGCAGTTCATATATTATATATACAAAATTGTTGATATATACTGTATTACTGGGTTTACACTCTATTCGCTCGCTAGTTTCATAGTATAGTATAGTATAGTATAGTAGCCTAGTGTAGTTGGTCTAAATTTTATATTTTCTCTCTAAAATGCGAAAAAAGTATCGTCTATTACCCTTATTCGGATGGTTTTTTCTATTCCAGATATACTCGAACATTTTCCCTGCAACTATGTGACTATTGAAAATATTGCATATAATATGAAATTCCTACGCATTACTAAATATATAAGCATCCTAAAGTTGTAGAAATACATCTCGCTATTGAATACCTAAGTAAAAACTTATCTTATATTTCATAGGATATGAGATATCTGACGTTTCAATCTACATTATAATATCCTTATTTTACATTATATTTTAAATATATACGATGGTCTAAAGTCAAATGATCTGACGTTATTAATCACTTTCAAGATATATATATATATATATCTTGAAAGTGAAATTATAATTACACTTCATTTGTTTACCTTCAACCTCTTCTATCAATTTAGTTAATCCATGAAGTCGCGCGGATATCTATCTAAATAAGTGATTGCAGATACCTAACTGTACTCCGTATTGTATATTTATATTATATAATAAATATCAAGATTACCTTGGTAATCTTGGATAAATATATGTATAAATCCAATATATTAACCAATCAAAATACCTGACAGATAATATAAATATAATAAAGTTGTAATCTCTATTGATAAGAATAACAGATAAATTAACAAACAATTGACCTAATTTTATAGATCAGCAATTTTCTACTCAGGCTAACTTTCTACTTACCTACAATTGTTATGGTAAATATTTGAGCTAAATAAAGAGACATTTATAATAATAACCACTATTAGATTTGGAATAATCTTTAGAACAATGTTACTCACATCCTATTTCTCTAGACTTCCATCGTATAACTCACTTGAATTCTACAAACTAATAAACAGTTATGATCAACTAATAAAAACAATTAATAAACTCATAATATATTCAATTCTAACAATATGCATTCTAATTGCGGCAATCATTCAATCCACCTATGCTGAATTCATAGAGAAAACAATGTCTACCTATTATTGAAATATATTATTAACAACATTACATTATTATTTTTATTACTATTATTATTATTATTATTATTATTATTATTATTATTATTATTATTATAAATATTATTATTATTATAAATATTATTATTATTATTAACATTATTATTATAAATATTATTATTATTATTATTATAAATATTATTATTATTATTAACATTATTATTATTATTATTATTAACATTATTGTTATTATTATTATTATTATTATTATAAATATTATTATTATTATTAACATTATTATTATTATTATTATTTTTATTACTATTATTATTATTATTATTATTATTATTATTATTATTATAAATATTATTATTATTATTATAAATATTATTATTATTATTATTATCATTATTATTAATATTATTATTATTATATTTATTATTATATTTATTATTATCATTATTATAAATATTATTATTATAAATATTATTATTATTATTATTATTATTATATTTATTATTATCATTATTATTATAAATATTATTATTATTATTATTATTATTATTGATTATTATTATTATTATTATTATTATATTTATTATTATTATCATTATTATTATAAATATTATTATTATTAATATTATTATTATTGAAAATTATTGATATATCTTGAATATCTATAGGTATTGTCTACACCATTTATTATAATTGATTTGTAAACTAAATAGAAAAGAAGTTAATATTTGTTTCATTGAATCAGATCTATATCCAGTTGTTCAGTAGAATTTATCTGCAAATAATATGTACAATCAATACCTAATATTAATATGTATAAAGTATACCTCTATTTATATATATTCATCAAAATGTAACGATGAAATGTGAATATCAAAAAATCACGACGAAGAAACTCCTGTTTCTTTATTCTTTAATGTTTTTACAAATAAAATATATATGGATTATATTATTATGTAATATAAGATCTTCTCTAATCTATTGATTTAGCTCGTAGCACGCGGCATGTCCGAGAAGGAATGCCATGTCTGCGGCACGGGTCTGCTGATTCCTTACGTACGATGCGCTACTTGTTGCCTGGATGGTGCCTCGTTGCACGTGTGTACCGCCTGCTTCTCCACCGGAGGCGAGAAGACACCTCATCGTAACCACCACAACTATAAAGTCATCGTTGGTAGCTTCATTTAACATTTATTTATATATATTAACATATATTTAGTATGGTAAGTTGAATAGCTGTTAACATTATAATTACTTTGTTTACTATTTACTAGTATTTATATATCTTTCGTGTTTTATTTATATATATAATACACTAGTTAATAAACAGAAAAAAGATTTTTCCCTTTTTGAAAGGGAATGGACAGCAAACCATGAACTCATACTACTCGATGCTCTCATGGAATTTGGAATAGAAAATTGGTTGGTAATTCAATACTTTTTACAGGGATTTATATGCGACTTATTTATTGTTTCTTATAATGTAATTCTTAAAAAATATTTACTAATTATTTTCTATTTTATGCATACAATTATTCGGATAGCAATATTATAATATGATATGTTTTACTAGTAGAAAGACTATCTAACTGGTGTTTTATATTAAATTTGCCATATTCAGTTTTTATTGTTTTTTAATTTTTTATAATTTTATTTCTACATTTTATTAAAATTTCTACTGCAGCGTAATATTTAGTATTATTCACGTCACATTGACTGAGATAAAATAATGTTTTCTAATCCAAAAGAATACATAAAATATATAGTTAAAACTAATGATAAATTAATAAAATATCTTATATAAAACTATGTGTGTGTGTTTCCACATAAATAAATTTAAAATAAGAATGGTCCAAGTACGGAACCTTGTGGAACTCCATATTTTAGTTGGAATTCGTCTGATAGTATATCATTTATCAATGTTCGATAAGTTCTATTTGTAATATAAAATTTCGGTAAGTCTAGTGCCTTATCAGCTATACCTATTTCCTCTAATCTATCTAATAAAATCCTATGAGATATAGTATCAAATGCTGCTGACATATCTAATAACACAAGTTGAACCTTATTTCCCTTATCTATCGCATTATATATATCATTAAATATAGATACTATTGCAGTTCCTAATCCATCCATCACAACATTCATCCTTCCATCGATAGTATTACTCACAATAAAATAAAACATTAATATACCATAATGATTAATATAACATAAGGATACAGTTCTAATTATACCAATAATTAATAATGATTACAATACACGCTACCTGTTATAAATGATTGTGTTACTTTAATCTGTATGGCTAATATCACGTATAATGTAATTATTAATATTGTAATTATAAGAATATTGAAATAAATATATCAACTAAACTACACATTCGAAATTAAACTATAACGTTAAATATAAATATTATTACTTGTAATAGAAATATTGAAAACTAATACATCGATTATAAATAAACTAGAAATGCTACCACAAAATATACCTTTAAATATAAATAATATTAGTTGCACTGATAACTATAATAAATAATTAACATAAATAGATCTATCATTTTTATGAAAAATGCTTTAATTATATTTTGGATTTGGTTGTGGGTTTATTTTGAATTTGATTATGGGTTTAATATAATACATCCAATATAAATATATCCAATCCAACTCAAACATTGCCTACCTGGTATAATAGGTTCCACAATATTTAGTTTATATAATTAATAATCTATCTCTAAAATAATATTACCAGGCATCACCGGGATATGATAACTCGATAACTCGATGTATTAAAATTGCATAAAATATTTAATTGAATACCGGGCAACACCTTATAGTATCTAGTATTATATAAAATATTTCATTTAAAATATATATAAAGTAATTTAAACATTAACTGACTTTAAGAAAATATAATCTAAAACTAGAAATATAAAAAACAAATTATATAATCAGTAAACTTAGAACAATAGATAAAAAAAATTGACTATTATGAAACCAAAATTCTTTGAAACTAAAAAAATCCTTAATTAAAATTAAACTAAAAATAATTCTTCATATTCCAAGGTGTGTTGCTCTAAATATGTAATTAAACTCAAATAAGTGTACTTTGTATAAATCGGGATATTTGTGTTGCCCAGGACAGGCGTGGCTACAAGACTGACCGGTAAGACCGCTGAACAATGCAGGAAACACTACTTCCGGTATTACATACACGGAGCACAGGCACCCCTACCAGGTTAATTCTCTTCCATAGTTATCAGTTTTTTTACGAATTTTACACATTTTTTTTTAAATTATTTTTTTATAATTACATTATAATTTAAATGATTTTTAAATGTAACTATAAAACCACATATAAAGTTCTCTGAAATTAAATTTAGTTTTGAAGAAAGTGGAAAGGACATATTTTCCTTCACCTCAAATCGCCACAGGTTATATGCGAATTCACAGCGAAAGTAAACGATGTATTTGCGATTCAGTAGTTACTCTCTCCTTTCCAAATGTTATAGCATCTATTTCAGTTGATTTCACACGTCCCCAGATATCTAGACCTGACTAACCCTAACACTAACACTAACACTAATATCCACCACTTTATGCGCTCTACTTTTTATAACCATTCACCATTATATCTGAACACTACGACACTCATACTTAATTAGTTAATGTAATTTCCTCCCGCCAACTCAACTACCAATAATATACCCACCATCTCAATACACCTCGTATACTCACTACCCTCAATCACTTCATAAATATATACTAACTAAAATCACTTTTAATTTCACAAAAATGTATGTAATTATATTTAGATTATATTTAAGATTATGTAATTGGAATTACATAATCGATTACATATTTTAAAACCATTCATAAAGTACATTTATATACATATAATAAGTATCTAAAACAAAGTGATCCTCCAGCCCCGTTGTCATGACCACCTAGTTGACCGAAGCTCTTTAAACCTTCTCAGCACCCAAGTTCACCAACCACGAAACCTACAATCCGAATACCGGCGAATTCTCGCGCGAATTCATGGAGATGGCCGAGGTTGCCTTGGTTTCGGCGACTGTTGGGGCTCAGGAGTCTCGAGTAACCCGATCCGACCCGAAATCCTTTCTACGCAAAGACGACAGTATCGTGGACTCGCAGCTCTTCGACGGAGACGACTACTTTGCTCCGCTGTCCAAAGAACGCACTCCTTTCTGCAGTTCGGACGAGGATGAGGAGGACGAGGAGGAAGAGGAGGAGGAAGAGGAGGACGAAATGGAGGAGGAGGAAACAGAATTGGATGATATGGAGGTGGATGACGAGGATGTAGAGGATGAGGAGGATGAGACAGATGAAGAAGGAGAAGAGGAGGAGGAGAAGGAGGAGGAGGAGAAGCAGGAGGAGTTTATGTCTCACAGAGAATATGCATCTCTAGAAGATAAAGAGATTAATCTAGAAGAGGAAGATATGCTTATTGTTAAGGAAGATAATGTGAATATCGTAGAAGAGATTATAGAGGACAATGAAAAACTGGGAAATATAATTGAGGTCGAATGTGAAGATTCAAACAAGTTTGAAGAATATGAAGATGAGGTAGATATAGAGATTGACAGGGGTAATAAGATTAGCATGGAAGATAGTGATAACCCGGTGGGAAAGGTGATGGAGACCATCTTATCATCGTCTGAACAATGCAGTAGTTCATCATCATTTACACATCACAAAATGACTCGATCCTCTTCCAAATTTAAATTGTTATCTCAGCCCATTGAGAAACAACATTGTCCTGATATTGAAGAATTTACATTTACAAATTTTAAACAAGATCTAAAAGATAGTGAAGAAAATGAAAAATTATTTAAGCTTAAAGAAAGAGGTTTATAATTTTACTTCGGTAATTTATAGAATAATGCTTACAATATTTAATATCTATTATTAGTAATTATTGGTAATCATTTATTTCAAATAACTGTCATTGTTTACTAATTTCAATTATCTACAGAAATGAAATTAAACGCTGTAGCAACATATCGAGCCGTTTTAATTAATAGAAGAGATCGAAAACTGTTAGTTATCTTTTTATTCAGTTTCAAGTTTAATCTTTTAATTGGAATAAATCTCAAATTACTAAATATAAAAAATTGACATATCTATAATTCTAATATTAATTAAATAGAATAGAAGTCATGGAACATCATATCCTTCTCGCTTTCTTTACATTAACTAATATCTCTAAACTTCCTACTGCTTAATAAATGTGATTAATGAAAATGACCTTATATTAATTACCACAAAGATATTCATCTATTAGATAAATGCAAATATATACATATGGACATATATAATTATATTTATATATATTGACTACAGATTAATGAGGGAGCACGGTTTGATCACCTTTCAAGACTATAACTGTTAGTGCCTTCTTATTTCTATATCTACTAACTACCAACCTGCCATCTCCTCTTTTCCTGTCGCAGACCGCGTGAAACGATACATCAAAACCATCGGGGCACGGAAGTTGCAGTCTTATAAGAAATATTTAACCAAGATGACATCGGAGAGTTTTGAGCTAGCCTTGGAAGGTAAACATCGTTAGTACAAAGGTTAATAGGTCAATGTAGCTTGAATCTCGATGATATTATATTCGGTAAAGGCGCACTATGATCAAGTAGACGTTATGGCAGAGTAAAGCGTTACAATAATTATGAGATAGTTTTATCAGTATTTATACAGTTTATTAATCTGTAAATTATTTTAAGAGTATTGTTTGAATCTTAAAAGATATTATGTAAATGATTTGTTTTGCTATATATAATTCTGTATATTATTGAATTCTAAGTATTCAATATTTAATACGGGTGGTTACTTAGAATAGGTATAATAGTTAGGCAAGTAGTTAACTAGAGCAGTTAAGTATATTAGTTAAACAAAGTTATTATTTAAAGTAGTAAAGTATAGTAATTGTCTTGAATAGTCAACCATGGTCAAGTTTTATTGTCTTTTGTAGTTAATATATTTATCTGTATATTTTATGTTATTTCAATTAGTTGGAGATTATAATTTTTTGAATAATTAGAATACATTTGAAAAGTCATATTCAACATAAACTGAATTTTCTAATAAGAAGTAGTTATGTGTATTTTTATTAATATTTATCTGTAATTTATTGAAAATGAGCATCTAGAATCAAATTTAAAATATACACAATATTCCTATACCTTAATATCAATTGATTGTCATTGGTAAATATATAAATAGAGATTCCTATATTTACAAACGAATACGTTTATATTTATTTATTACAGAAGTAATTTCAAAATTCTATAATTTTACATTTGTAACTTCATTATTAATATTAATACAAAAACTCGCCGCAAAGAGGAGATACTTTACCGCGAAGAGGTGGCGAAGAAGAAGTTTTTGAAACAAAGTGGAATACAACATCCGAGGATGGCGAATTTGTTTGAAAAACTCAAAGAAAAAAGAAAATTAAGACTTCCGCACGGTATTTTCACCAGGCGTGCAGAAAAATTCATCAAGGTCAAAATTCATTAATCAAACTTTCATTATTCACTTTAATTATTATTATTAACTTTACAAAATAGACACGCATTTTAAAATGTATTTATTTATAGAGTAATATATTAATTATTTTTAATCAGTTCACAATTTATTAATGATTTAGAATTTTGAGAAAGAGAAAACTATGCAAGATTTACTTTTAATCGGTTATTTTTTTAAATGATTTACTATAAAAATATACTATAAATTGCATAAATAAAATAATTGAATCCAATTAATTAATCTATAATATTATAATTTCCTTGTTCATTATCATCTAATAATACACTAACTTATTATATAATAATGTTTAATATCGGAGGTACTTTAAAGCATTAATATTTTCATTAAACAGTTAAGATATTTCAACATGATTTCTATCTGTTCTATAATTAACTATAGATGATTTTGAACACATTAAATGCATAGAAAGTTAAAATAGTAAAGTATTATATTTTATAGATTTACGGTATTTAATTATTCTTTATTATTCTAGAAAAAAAACCAAACATTCTCGACATTCAAAATTTACCATTTTATTGTGAACTAAACGAAAATGAAAGAATTGTAAGTAAAAAATCTAAAATAAATGTTAATAATAATCTATTGAATTATCTGACTAGCAGTGACGGCAGTTATATTGCATATATTGTATGATCTATGGCAATGGTAAATTGTAGATTAATTTCTATAATCATAACATGCATATCTTAATTTAGTGATATTAGAATAACTTATTTTCATCCTCGCATTCCTTGACATATCTCAAATTTCGCTTCAGTTTTGTTCTTCTTCCCGTCTGGTGCCCGGAGCATTCTTGAAATTCAAGAAATGCATCATCAACGCTAACAATATGAATGTCGGTTTGACTCTAAGCCAGTGTCGAAATCTACTCAAGATTGATGTCAATAAAACTCGAAAGATCTACGACTTCCTCATAGCCAGTAATTTGATTATTGGCAAAAAATAAATTTAATTAGAGTTACTTGTAAATAAAAAAAATTTAATAAAATGACATTAAACAACAGTTTAAAATATTATTTTGTTAATGAGTTCCTTAAGAAATGATAGTTGTCGTTTGATAAGTTTTCCGGTTTCATGGATAAGGTATTTATTATTGTGTACTATCTTTGAATCGATTTGAAAGGATATTGCAATCGGAATCCACATTATATTACCACTATTATGATATTTTCTCACAAAGGATAAACAGATATATTCTTATCCTTTACGGGCAGTGGCTTAACAAAAAGGTGTAACATAACCCTACTATTCTGATTAAATGAGATGTAATGTTACTATAGATCAAAACAAATCTATCCCAATATTTCCTTTTCATATACAAGCTTCCTCATGGATTTGTTTTGCTCTATAAATATAATTAGTAAATCTTAATTTTACCTGTGGTAATCTTTACTATTATTAAACAACAATAAAGATAGTTTAATAAAATTATTATATGTTTTACTATTGAATAATATATAATTGTATCGATAAAGATCACAATACTTTTACAAAATGTACATATATAATAAATGACTAATATAAATCCATATCTATGATTATATTAAATACGAAGATATTAATCTAGAATCTAAAAATGTCCATGGATAAATGGTTGTCAATAACGCTTTTAAAATGGCACCTATACAAAATGCTGTTGAGTCGATTACTAATTTTGTATTTCCCCGATCGCAAGTATCAGCAGAAGTTAGAAGAATGGATACCATAGGTCAATTAAATATCTAGAATGTCAAATTTAAAAATAAATATTGTTTGTATATAAAAAAAAGTTCACAACAATAATATATTTAATTTAAAATTACAATTTTGTTAAATAAAGTTTATTTATTTTGTTTATATGAATTATATTTTGAACTCCAAATAAAATATAATTTTAATATGTATATTATATACATCATATATAACATATATAATTATATCAATATACATTTATATATAATTAAATTCTGTAATAATTGATTACTAATAACCAATATTATAAATTTGGTTCATGCTTTATTTTTAACCATTTAAAAAAATACTAAATATATACATGATACTGTTTATATCAGTTTTAAATTTATATATGTGTGTATATATATAATTAATAAACATATATATTTATAATATATTATAAGTTACCTTACTAAATAATTCGAACTAATTTATTATAAGGAAAATACTCTTTACATTGAAAAATCACTCATTAAATATTCATTATGGATACCAAAAATAGAAAATGTAGAACACAGAATAATTAACTATCAATGTAATTTAACCGTCAATACTATAATTATCCTCTAATATAATTTACTACTATCCTCTCTACTCACAAATTGAATATGTTTAGAAGTAAAATCATTTTATTTATACTTTTTTGTTATCCGACTTGTAATTTATACTTTCGTAGATTTGTATTAAAGATCTAGATTTTAACATTAAAGATGTAGTTTACATACATACCAGATAGTTGTGGATATTGGTAGTATTACCGACTCTCTTATATGAAATATGTAATCAATATTGTTCAGGTACGAAGGTAACTTGTAGATGATATTCGATGACAGGATTAATATTGAACTCTTATATAACTGTTACAATTTACAACATCGGCACGTATAGCTAAGCTGAATTAAATTGATTTATAATTCTTGTACCCAATTTCGATATGAGAACTAATAAGATCTGTGTGTCGACTGCATTGCGAAAAGAATAAACATAAAATACACACGCGATACTTACTTTCTAATTCTCTGTTGTCTCATGTATACAAGTTATTAACAATTATTATTATTGGCGTGACTGTTATTAAGTTTAATAATTAGGTCTACAAAATGTATGTTAATATCTGGAAACCGTTCAGGTTTGTTTATTTATTTGAACATCCTTTATATACATACCACTGTATACCGTACAGTGTACATATACAGTATACAGTTTACAATGTACACTGTACAAAATACATTTTATAACACTAATCATGACTAATTCTTTTATTAAACACAGAAACTGAATATATGTCAAATTTGCCGCTACAAATGGCATTCTACTTCAATGCATATTATTTTCCTTTTTGGATTATTACTTCAATTATAATGTTATCGGCAAAGGTCAATTTATTTTATGAAATACAAATATTTTACTGTAATTAGACAGATTAATATATATTTACAGATATTAAACGTATAAAGCTCTTAAAATGTGAATTATATTCGATAACTTTATAATAATTTTCAACCGTTATGTATAATATAATATCCATGGTATAATTCAAATATTTTAAAAACAGTATGATAAATTGCATGCAGTCTACCAAATTGTCTATATCGCTGTCTTGTTGATTATGTCGATTAATGAAATAGTTCGGCTTTACATCGGATTCATGGGAAACCTGAAGGAACAGGTGACACCTTATTCGCAGTGCATTGTGTACTGGCAATCTAAACTAATTGTTCATATCATGATATTAATTGTAATGTAATTGTAAATTTGGAGATGGATTAAAATTTATTAAAAAAATTTTTTTTTTATTAATTAAATTAAATTCTCGAATTGGAAATTTGCAAAGTTCGTATAATATTAATATTCGTTACTACGCAACTCGACGAAAGATAATACGCCACCAGGTTCCCGAGTTAGCCGGCTTCTGGATCCTGACCGTGATCGTGCAGTTGGCGTTGGCGTTATTCCTGCTGTTGAACACCGCGTTGGTTGTGACCCCGTTGGAAAGAGCCGTCAATATCGTCCAGGTCGCCTTCGTGCTGTTCGAAGTCGTCGTCGGCTACTTTGCTATTCGCGGCATGATTGACAATCAGGTGAGTCGAGAGTACGAGTATTTGTAACTCGAGGATTAAACTCAGACGTAATGTACGACTCGAGTATGGGACAGACGAGCTGGAAATTATGTACAATTTATATCATATATAATAATGATATTTGTCATTTCGAGCATTACATCACATCATCTATTGTATAAAGCATTGCTAAAGTACTATTTAATGCTCATTTCACTCTTCCTAAATTGCTACTGTTTATTTGTTATGTCGAAATAATGAGAAACGAAAAAAAAGGAATCATAGATGAAATTAAACGATGAAAAATAAATGTTCCAGATATTGTGTGTACACAATATCTAGAACGTACAGTTCTTGTAATTTATAACAATTGAATGCGATTAATGGTATAACGTATTTATACACGTGTAAACGCAGGTGAACAAGTTCCATTTGAACCAATATGTGGACGCCGAACAAGTGAAATTACGCTACGAGCAGTTAAATGAACAGCTCGCACCAACTTACACTTAGTGACTTGTCCAGATGATATTGGTGTTCATATTCTCTACAGTTATTTTACTAGAAATAGTAAATGTCAGTTATAATTATATATAATTTACACGTTTACTATTTTATTAGATTTTTGATATTTATTTTATACGAATAAAAGTTTGATAATAAATATAATTAAATACTTTCATTAATAATTACTTTTCAAGTATTTCATTATATCAATTTAAACTTAATAGCCTGTAATGAAAATTCCACTATTGTTTCAATCTTCTAATTTTATTTATTAAAGTTATTTAGTTAGTTTTCGATAAATTTACAAATATAGGCAAAGATAAAATGTTGTCACTTTAGGTTGAAATATTTTATTAGATAAAATAGAATCAGTAAAATAGAGTGCAAAACCGGAGAGGCTAGCGGAAGCATACAACAGATAACATGCTTATCACGGAGGAGATAGACGGAGTTAACAGAGCAAAGTTATGTAATGGCATGTTAATCAATAACTGTCATCGTATAGGTACAAAAATAGATGAGAAGATATCATAGAAAAGAGAGAGAGTGAAGAAAGTTAATACAAGTTATTCGCTTCACCCTGTATTTGATGGTCCCCATGTCACTCCTTTCGATTTACTGCTGAGAGATTTCACCTGACAATGGGATAAAGTATTTATATAAACAAAGGAAAATAAATATTATTTGAATTTTTAAAAATATTTATATCTATGCATCTACCTTCTTGGTTACTAACCGATTTCATTTTATAGTATAGTTCATTATTACCAAACTATTACAGCATTTGAAACATAAGGAAATATTTGTGAATATTTCCAAACAACTAAATTTTACTCCTTGAAAACATTATACTCAATTAGAGAATCTGACATCGATCTCATTTATATCAAACAGAATCTTATAGTTCTAATTTTACTGATATGCAAATATGGTTTATACCTACGTGAGGTTCCTGAACCCGAACTAGGGACTATAGTAGATGGTGGTAGAATATTGTAGAAGGCGAAACCTTATCATCGCAGAGTATCGAAGCCGACATCAGAGATGAAGCCATTAATTTGTCAATGGAAGATGATTGACTTAATTTGCCAGACGCTTCGAGAGATTCACTCCTGAGGTCGAGAGCAATTGTAACTTTAGGGCGTAAAGTCTACGCTATTTACTATTTAGGGTTTGGACTTCAAATGAAATTCATTATCAGTAGTAAAATGCTGGGTTACTTGAATGACATATGATAAGGACGTTATCTTTGTTAGTTAACTAGATAATAGTAGTATAAGTAGTAGTATAAGTAGTAGTTTACATAGTAGAATAAGTAGTAGTATAAGTAGTAGTTTACATAGTAGTATAAGTAGTAGTATAAGAAATAGTATAAGTAGTAGTATAAGAAATAGTATAGTAGTAGTATAAGAAATAGTATAAGTAGTAGTATAAGTAGCAGTATATGTAGTAGTATAAGTAGTAGTATAAGTAGCAGTATATGTAGTAGTATAAGTAGTAGTATAAGTAGTAGTATAAGTAAGAGTATAAGTAGTAGTATAAGTAGTAGTTTACATAGTAGTTTACGTAGTAGTATAAGTAGTAGTATAAGTAACGGTAGTAGTATTAGTAGTAGTATAAGTAAGAGTATAAGTAGAAGTATAAGTAGAAGTGTAAGTAGCTGTAAAAGTAGTAGTATAAGTAATAGTATAAGTAGTAGTATAAGTAGTAGTATAAGTAATAGTATAAGTAGTAGTATAAGTAATAGTATAAGTAGTAGTATAAGTAGTAGTATAAGTAAGAGTATAAGTAGTAGTATAAGTAGAAGTGTAAGTAGCTGTAAAAGTAGTAGTATAAGTAATAGTATAAGTAGTAGTTTAAGTAGTAGTATAATGTGATCCAAGCCAAGGCTTCTCTTTATTTGACGGATTTCATGAATATCATTAACGTGAGAAAGATGCACCACGTGAAACAGATGCTACGTGAAGACGAGGCATGCCATAGACAACAGAGTACGCGGCGAGATACAGTTACGTTGGCAATGGCAACCTTCTCTGAACCGAACTCGGCCTGATTTTCGCGCCTTTAGACGATTTCCTATCCGACGTACGCTTCGGCGTTCGGGGCGTGGCTTGCGGAAGGGGCGCGGCCTGCGGAAGGGGCGTCGCTTGCGGATGGGGCGTGGCCAGCGGATGGGGCGTGGCTTGCGGAAGTGCCGACCGCTGCGGCAGGGACTTCGACATCGCAGACGACTTCGCGTACCTACATGCGACATGCTCGTGACGATAGCGGCTATAGCGAGGTGAGTCATTGCGTCGCTCGTTAGTAAAACATGCGATCGCAGAGTGACGTACGCGATTACATAACGTCGACTTGGAATGAAATCGATTCACAACGATTATTTGGCTCCCAAACAATTTTATGAAATTATAAAAATGTAATAAAAAGTTTTAAATTTAATGATTCCAAAAAATTATTCTTGAAAAAAAATGTATTTATTTATTTGTTTTTAATGATTAATATTCACAAAATCACATTGGATTCAAAATAGTCAGTTTTCCATTGTTTAAAATTGTTTCCCATTATCATGATTAAACAATCTAAGTAGATCAATTTACAGCTAAATCTAAGATATGCTTTTGCAATGCCTATTGTGAATCCACTTTATTCTATATCAATGATACGTGCACAATATATAGACAATTAAAGATATTAATATTTAATAAGTTGTGTACACATAGAATCTAGTCTTTTTTTAGTGATTTTTTCGATTGGAATTCAATTTCTGCTACTGAAAACGACGTGGAATTTAGCCGTTTTCACATTTACAATATAACAAAACATGTTGAATCACTAACATTATCAATACTGACTTTTACATGTTTTACAATTATGAATCATAAACATAAATTCAAATAATTATTCAGTGAATTATTAAATAACTTGTATTTAATATTTAATATTTTAACCCTCAAATATATGAGAGTTTGTGATATTAATAATTAATAGAATTAATAGTTGAGAAATTCTATTAAATGGGGTATAGGTTGTAGGTTATTTAGCAATAAAATACAGGAAGTTAGAAATATTGCTTATGAAATGCTAGTTTAATTTATAATAACATATTCAGAATACACGAAAACATATAATCGATTAATAATTAATATAAATATTACTTTTTCTATAAATGCTCAAAACACTGGAGTTTCAGTGTAACACAAAGGGAATTAACTTCAATATTTTACAAGATTCAGATTGTTAATTCTATTGTTGTGAAACTTATATAATATAGTCGACAAACTTTTCACTTTGGTCGTGAGATAAATGGATTGCAGTTTGCGATTGTTTACTCCGGGGTCGGGGTTGAATAGAGTTCTGACCGAGGGCTAAGGGAGCGAGAGTAGGTGTTAATGGCATAGTGGATTAGGGATGTAGTTATTTAGGGGAGCGAGATAGTGAGTGGGTTAGTGAGTGGGTAGGTATGTAGCTGTGTAAAGGAGTGGGTAGGGATGTTGTTATGTAAAGGAGTGAGTTAGTGAGTGGGCTAGTGAGTGGGTAAGAATGTTGTTATGTAAGGGAGTTAGTTAGTGAGTGGGTAGGGATGTTGTTATGTAAGGGAGTTAGTTAGTGAGTGGATTAGTGAGTGGGTAGGGATGTAATTATGTAAGGGAGTGAGTTAGTGAGTGGGTAGGGATGTAGTTATGTAAAGGAGTGGGTTAGCGAGTGGGTAGGGATGTAGTTATGTAAAGGAGTGAGTTAGTGAGTGAGTTAGTGAGTGGGTAGGGATGTAATTATGTAAGGGAGTGAGTTAGTGAGTGAGTTAGTGAGTGGGTAGGGATGTAGTTATGTAAAGGAGTGGGTTAGTGAGTGGGTAGGGATGTAGTTATGTAAAGGAGTGAGTTAGTGAGTGAGTTAGTGAGTGGGTAGGGATGTAGTTATGTAAAGGAGTGAGTTAGTGAGTGAGTTAGTGAGTGGGTAGGGATGTAGTTATGTAAAGGAATGAGTTAGTGAGTGGGTAGGGATGTAGTTATGTAAAGGAGTGAGTTAGTGAGTGAGTTAGTGAGTGGGTAGGGATGTAGTTATGTAAAGGAGTGAGTTAGTGAGTGGGTAGGGATGTAGTTATGTAAAGGAGTGAGTTAGTGAGTGAGTTAGTGAGTGGGTAGGGATGTAGTTATGTAAAGGAGTGAGTTAGTGAGTGAGTTAGTGAGTGGGTAGGGATGTAGTTATGTAAAGGAGTGAGTTAGTGAGTGAGTTAGTGAGTGGGTAGGGATGTTGTTATGTAAGGGAGTGAGTTAGTGAGTGGGTAGGGATGTAGTTATGTAAAGGAATGGGTTAGTAAGTGGGTAGGGATGTAGTTATGTAAAGGAATGGGTTAGTAAGTGGGTAGGGATGTAGTTATGTAAAGGAGTGGGTTAGGGAGTGAGTTAGTGAGTGGGTAGGGATGTAGTTATGAAAAGGAATGGGTTAGTAAGTGGGTAGGGATGTAGTTATGTAAAGGAATGGGTTAGTAAGTGGGTAGGGATGTAGTTATGTAAAGGAATGGGTTAGTAAGTGGGTAGGGATGTAGTTATGTAAAGGAGTGGGTTAGTGAGTGAGTTAGTGAGTGGGTAGGGATGTAGTTATGTAAAGGAGTGAGTTAGTGAGTGGGTAGGGATGTAGTTATGTAAAGGAGTGAGTTAGTGAGTGAGTTAGTGAGTGGGTAGGGATGTAGTTATGTAAAGGAGTGAGTTAGTGAGTGAGTTAGTGAGTGGGTAGGGATGTAGTTATGTAAAGGAGTGAGTTAGTGAGTGAGTTAGTGAGTGGGTAGGGATGTAGTTATGTAAAGGAGTGAGTTAATGAGTGGGTAGGGATGTAGTTATGTAAAGGAATGGGTTAGTGAGTGGGTAGGGATGTAGTTATGTAAAGGAGTGAGTTAGTGAGTGAGTTAGTGAGTGGGTAGGGATGTAGTTATGTAAAGGAGTGAGTTAGTGAGTGAGTTAGTGAGTGGGTAGGAATGTAGTTGTGTAAAGGAGTGAGTTAATGAGTGGGTAGGGATGTAGTTATGTAAAGGAATGGGTTAGTGAGTGGGTAGGGATGTAGTTATGTAAGGGAGTGAGTTAGTGAGTGGGTTAGTGAGTGGGTAGGGATGTTGTTATGTAAGGGAGTGAGTTAGTGAGTGGGTTAGTGAGTGGGTAGGGATGTAGTTATGTAAAGGAGTGAGTTAGTGAGTGGGTAGGGATGTAGTTATGTAAAGGAGTGGGTTAGTGAGTGGGTAGGGATGTAGTTATGTAAAGGAGTGAGTTAGTGAGTGGGTTAGTGAGTGGGTAGGGATGTAGTTATGTAAAGGAGTGAGTTAGTGAGTGAGTTAGTGAGTGGGTAGGGATGTAGTTATGTAAAGGAGTGGGTTAGTGAGTGGGTAGGGATGTAGTTATGTAAAGGAGTGAGTGGGTAGGGATGTAGTTATGTAAAGGAGTGAGTTAGTGAGTGGGTAGGGATGTAGTTATGTAAAGGAGTGAGTTAGTGAGTGGGTTAGTGAGTGGGTAGGGATGTAGTTATGTAAAGGAGTGAGTTAGTGAGTGAGTTAGTGAGTGGGTAGGGATGTAGTTATGTAAAGGAGTGAGTTAGTGAGTGGGTAGGGATGTAGTTATGTAAAGGAGTGAGTTAGTGAGTGAGTTAGTGAGTGGGTAGGGATGTAGTTATGTAAAGGAGTGAGTTAATGAGTGGGTAGGGATGTAGTTATGTAAAGGAATGGGTTAGTGAGTGGGTAGGGATGTAGTTATGTAAGGGAGTGAGTTAGTGAGTGGGTTAGTGAGTGGGTAGGGATGTAGTTATGTAAAGGAGTGAGTTAGTGAGTGGGTAGGGATGTAGTTATGTAAAGGAGTGGGTTAGTGAGTGAGTTAGTGAGTGGGTAGGGATGTAGTTATGTAAAGGAGTGAGTTAGTGAGTGGGTTAGTGAGTGGGTAGGGATGTAGTTATGTAAAGGAGTGAGTTAGTGAGTGAGTTAGTGAGTGGGTAGGGATGTAGTTATGTAAAGGAGTGGGTTAGTGAGTGGGTAGGGATGTAGTTATGTAAAGGAGTGAGTGGGTAGGGATGTAGTTATGTAAAGGAGTGAGTTAGTGAGTGGGTAGGGATGTAGTTATGTAAAGGAGTGAGTTAGTGAGTGGGTTAGTGAGTGGGTAGGGATGTAGTTATGTAAAGGAGTGAGTTAGTGAGTGAGTTAGTGAGTGGGTAGGGATGTAGTTATGTAATGGAGTGAGTTAGTGAGTGAGTTAGTGAGTGGGTAGGGATGTAGTTATGTAAAGGAGTGAGTTAGTGAGTGGGTAGGGATGTAGTTATGTAAAGGAGTGAGTTAGTAAGTGGGTAGGGATGTAGTTATGTAAAGGAGTGGGTTAGTGAGTGAGTTAGTGAGTGGGTAGGGATGTAGTTATGTAAAGGAGTGAGTTAGTGAGTGGGTTAGTGAGTGGGTAGGGATGTAGTTATGTAAAGGAGTGAGTTAGTGAGTGGGTAGGGATGTTGTTATGTAAAGGAGTGAGTTAGTGAGTGGGTAGGATGTAGTTATGTAAGGGAGTTAGTTAGTGAGTGGGTAGGGATGTAGTTATGTAAAGGAGTGAGTTAGTGAGTGGGTAGGATGTAGTTATGTAAAGGAGTTAGTTAGTGAGTGGGTAGGGATGTAGTTATGTAAAGGAATGGGTTAGTAAGTGGGTAGGGATGTAGTTATGTAAAGGAATGGGTTAGTAAGTGGGTAGGGATGTAGTTATTTAAAGGAGTGAGTTAGTGAGTGGGTAAGTGAGTGGGTAGGGATGTAGTTATGTAAATGAGTGAGTTAGTGAGTGGGTAGGGATGTAGTTATGTAAAGGAGTGAGTTAGTGAGTGAGTTAGTGAGTGAGTTAGTGAGTGGGTAGGGATGTAGTTATGTAAGGGAGTGAGTTAGTGAGTGAGTTAGTGAGTGGGTAGGGATGTAGTTATGTAAAGGAGTGGGTTAGTGAGTGGGTAGGGATGTAGTTATGTAAAGGAGTGAGTTAGTGAGTGGGTAGGGATGTAGTTATGTAAAGGAGTGGGTTAGTGAGTGAGTTAGTGAGTGGGTAGGGATGTAGTTATGTAAAGGAGTGGGTTAGTGAGTGGGTAGGGATGTAGTTATGTAAAGGAGTGAGTTAGTGAGTGGGTAGGGATGTAGTTATGTAAAGGAGTGGGTTAGTGAGTGAGTTAGTGAGTGGGTAGGGATGTAGTTATGTAAAGGAGTGGGTTAGTAAGTGGGTAGGGATGTAGTTATGTAAAGGAGTGGGTTAGTAAATGGGTAGGGATGTAGTTATGTAAAGGAGTGGGTTATTGAGTGAGTTAGTGAGTGGGTAGGGATGTAGTTATGTAAAGGAGTGAGTTAGTGAGTGAGTTAGTAAGTGGGTAGGGATGTAGTTATGTAAGGGAGTGAGTTAGTGAGTGAGTTAGTGAGTGAGTTAATGAGTGGGTAGGGATGTAGTTGTGTAAAGAAGTGAGTTAGTGAGTGGGTAGGGATGTAGTTATGTAAAGGAGTGAGTTAGTGAGTGGGTAGGGATGTAGTTATGTAAAGGAGTGGGTTAGTGAGTGAGTTAGTGAGTGGGTAGGGATGTAGTTATGTAAAGGAGTGAGTTAGTGAGTGAGTTAGTGAGTGGGTAGGGATGTAGTTATGTAAAGGAGTGGGTTAGTAAGTGGGTAGGGATGTAGTTATGTAAAGGAGTGGGTTATTGAGTGAGTTAGTGAGTGGGTAGGGATGTAGTTAAGTAAAGGAGTGAGTTAGTGAGTGAGTTAGTGAGTGGGTAGGGATGTAGTTATGTAAAGGAGTGGGTTAGTAAGTGGGTAGGGATGTAGTTATGTAAAGGAGTGGGTTAGTGAGTGAGTTAGTGAGTGAGTTAGTGAGTGAGTTAGTGAGTGAGTTAGTGAGTGGGTAGGGATGTAGTTATGTAAAGGAGTGAGTTAGTGAGTGAGTTAGTGAGTGGGTAGGGATGTAGTTATGTAAAGGAGTGAGTTAGTGAGTGGGTAGGGATGTAGTTATGTAAAGGAGTGAGTTAGTGAGTGAGTTAGTGAGTGGGTAGGGATGTAGTTATGTAAAGGAGTGAGTTAATGAGTGGGTAGGGATGTAGTTATGTAAAGGAATGGGTTAGTGAGTGGGTAGGGATGTAGTTATGTAAGGGAGTGAGTTAGTGAGTGGGTTAGTGAGTGGGTAGGGATGTAGTTATGTAAAGGAGTGAGTTAGTGAGTGGGTAGGGATGTAGTTATGTAAAGGAGTGGGTTAGTGAGTGAGTTAGTGAGTGGGTAGGGATGTAGTTATGTAAAGGAGTGAGTTAGTGAGTGGGTTAGTGAGTGGGTAGGGATGTAGTTATGTAAAGGAGTGAGTTAGTGAGTAAGTTAGTGAGTGGGTAGGGATGTAGTTATGTAAAGGAGTGGGTTAGTGAGTGGGTAGGGATGTAGTTATGTAAAGGAGTGAGTGGGTAGGGATGTAGTTATGTAAAGGAGTGAGTTAGTGAGTGGGTAGGGATGTAGTTATGTAAAGGAGTGAGTTAGTGAGTGGGTTAGTGAGTGGGTAGGGATGTAGTTATGTAAAGGAGTGAGTTAGTGAGTGAGTTAGTGAGTGGGTAGGGATGTAGTTATGTAATGGAGTGAGTTAGTGAGTGAGTTAGTGAGTGGGTAGGGATGTAGTTATGTAAAGGAGTGAGTTAGTGAGTGGGTAGGGATGTAGTTATGTAAAGGAGTGAGTTAGTAAGTGGGTAGGGATGTAGTTATGTAAAGGAGTGGGTTAGTGAGTGAGTTAGTGAGTGGGTAGGGATGTAGTTATGTAAAGGAGTGAGTTAGTGAGTGGGTTAGTGAGTGGGTAGGGATGTAGTTATGTAAAGGAGTGAGTTAGTGAGTGGGTAGGGATGTTGTTATGTAAAGGAGTGAGTTAGTGAGTGGGTAGGATGTAGTTATGTAAGGGAGTTAGTTAGTGAGTGGGTAGGGATGTAGTTATGTAAAGGAATGGGTTAGTAAGTGGGTAGGGATGTAGTTATGTAAAGGAATGGGTTAGTAAGTGGGTAGGGATGTAGTTATTTAAAGGAGTGGGTTAGTGAGTGGGTAAGTGAGTGGGTAGGGATGTAGTTATGTAAATGAGTGAGTTAGTGAGTGGGTAGGGATGTAGTTATGTAAAGGAGTGAGTTAGTGAGTGAGTTAGTGAGTGAGTTAGTGAGTGGGTAGGGATGTAGTTATGTAAGGGAGTGAGTTAGTGAGTGAGTTAGTGAGTGGGTAGGGATGTAGTTATGTAAAGGAGTGGGTTAGTGAGTGGGTAGGGATGTAGTTATGTAAAGGAGTGAGTTAGTGAGTGGGTAGGGATGTAGTTATGTAAAGGAGTGGGTTAGTGAGTGAGTTAGTGAGTGGGTAGGGATGTAGTTATGTAAAGGAGTGGGTTAGTGAGTGGGTAGGGATGTAGTTATGTAAAGGAGTGAGTTAGTGAGTGGGTAGGGATGTAGTTATGTAAAGGAGTGGGTTAGTGAGTGAGTTAGTGAGTGGGTAGGGATGTAGTTATGTAAAGGAGTGGGTTAGTAAGTGGGTAGGGATGTAGTTATGTAAAGGAGTGGGTTAGTAAATGGGTAGGGATGTAGTTATGTAAAGGAGTGGGTTATTGAGTGAGTTAGTGAGTGGGTAGGGATGTAGTTATGTAAAGGAGTGAGTTAGTGAGTGAGTTAGTAAGTGGGTAGGGATGTAGTTATGTAAGGGAGTGAGTTAGTGAGTGAGTTAGTGAGTGAGTTAATGAGTGGGTAGGGATGTAGTTGTGTAAAGAAGTGAGTTAGTGAGTGGGTAGGGATGTAGTTATGTAAAGGAGTGAGTTAGTGAGTGGGTAGGGATGTAGTTATGTAAAGGAGTGGGTTAGTGAGTGAGTTAGTGAGTGGGTAGGGATGTAGTTATGTAAAGGAGTGAGTTAGTGAGTGGGTAGGGATGTAGTTATGTAAAGGAGTGAGTTAGTGAGTGAGTTAGTGAGTGGGTAGGGATGTAGTTATGTAAAGGAGTGGGTTAGTAAGTGGGTAGGGATGTAGTTATGTAAAGGAGTGGGTTATTGAGTGAGTTAGTGAGTGGGTAGGGATGTAGTTAAGTAAAGGAGTGAGTTAGTGAGTGAGTTAGTGAGTGGGTAGGGATGTAGTTATGTAAAGGAGTGGGTTAGTAAGTGGGTAGGGATGTAGTTATGTAAAGGAGTGGGTTAGTGAGTGAGTTAGTGAGTGAGTTAGTGAGTGAGTTAGTGAGTGAGTTAGTGAGTGGGTAGGGATGTAGTTATGTAAAGGAGTGAGTTAGTGAGTGAGTTAGTGAGTGGGTAGGGATGTAGTTATGTAAAGGAGTGAGTTAGTAAGTGGGTAGGGATGTAGTTATGTAAAGGAGTGAGTTAGTGAGTGGGTAGGGATGTAGTTATGTAAAGGAGTGAGTTAGTGAGTGGGTAGGGATGTAGATATGTAAAGGAGTGAGTTAGTGAGTGGGTAGGGATATAGTTATGTAAAGGAATGGGTTAGTAAGTGAGTTAGTGAGTGGGTAGGGATGTAGTTATGTAAAGGAGTGAGTTAGTAAGTGGGTAGGGATGTAGTTATGTAAAGGAGTGAGTTAGTGAGTGGGTAGGGATGTAGTTATGTAAAGGAGTGAGTTAGTGAGTGGGTAGGGATGTAGTTATGTAAAGGAGTGAGTTAGTGAGTGGGTAGGGATGTAGTTATGTAAAGGAATGGGTTAGTAAGTGGGTAGGGATGTAGTTATGTAAAGGAGTGGGTTAGTGAGTGAGTTAGTGAGTGGGTAGGGATGTAGTTATGTAAAGGAGTGAGTTAGTGAGTGGGTTAGTGAGTGGGTAGGGATGTAGTTATGTAAAGGAGTGAGTTAGTGAGTGGGTTAGTGAGTGAGTTAGTGAGTGGGTAGGGATGTAGTTATGTAAAGGAGTGGGTTAGTGAGTGAGTTAGTGGGTAGGGATGTAGTTGTGTATAGGAGTGAGTTAGTGAGTGAGTTAGTGAGTGGGTAGGGATGTAGTTGTGTAAGGGAGTGAGTTAGTGAGTGAGTTAGTGAGTGGGTAGGGATGTAGTTATGTAAAGGAGTGAGTTAGTGAGTGGGTTAGTGAGTGGGTAGGGATGTAGTTGTGTAAGGGAGTGAGTTAGTGAGTGAGTTAGTGAGTGGGTAGAGATGTAGTTATGTAAAGGAGTGAGTTAGTGAGTGGGTTAGTGAGTGGGTAGGGATGTAGTTGTGTAAGGGGGTGAGTTAGTGAGTGAGTTAGTGAGTGAGTTAGTGAGTAGGTAGGGATGTAGTTGTGTAAGGGAGTGAGTTAGTGAGTGAGTTAGTGAGTGGGTAGGGATGTAATTATGTAAAGGAGTGAGTTAGTGAGTGGGTTAGTGAGTGGGTAGGGATGTAGTTGTGTAAGGGAGTGAGTTAGTGAGTGAGTTAGTGAGTGGGTAGAGATGTAGTTATGTAAAGGAGTGAGTTAGTGAGTGGGTTAGTGAGTGGGTAGGGATGTAGTTGTGTAAGGGAGTGAGTTAGTGAGTGGGTAGAGATGTAGTTATGTAAAGGAGTGAGTTAGTGAGTGAGTTAGTGAGTGGGTAGAGATGTAGTTATGTAAAGGAGTGAGTTAGTGAGTGGGTTAGTGAGTGGGTAGGGATGTAGTTGTGTAAGGGAGTGAGTTAGTGAGTGAGTTAGTGAGTGAGTTAGTGAGTGAGTTAGTGAGTGGGTAGGGATGTAGTTGTGTAAGGGAGTGAGTTAGTGAGTGGGTAGGGATGTAGTTATGTAAAGGAGTGAGTTAGTGAGTGGGTTAGTGAGTGGGTAGGGATGTAGTTGTGTAAGGGAGTGAGTTAGTGAGTGGGTAGGGATGTAGTTATGTAAAGTAGTGAGTTAGTGAGTGAATTAGTGAGTGAGTTAGTGAGTGGGTAGAGATGTAGTTATGTAAAGGAGTGAGTTAGTGAGTTAGTTAGTGAGTAGGTAGGGATTTAGTTATGTAAAGGAGTGAGTTAGTGAGTGAGTTAATGAGTGGGTAGGGATGTAGTTATGTAAGGGAGTGAGTTAGTGAGTGGGTAGGGATGTAGTTATGTAAGGGAGTGAGTTAGTGAGTGAGTTAATGAGTGAGTTAGTGAGTGAGTGGGTAGGGATGTAGTTATGTAAGGGAGTGAGTTAGTGAGTGGGTAGGTATGTAGTTATGTAAGGGAGTGAGTTAGTGAGTGAGTTAGTGAGTAGGTAGGGATGTAGTTATGTAAAGGAGTGAGTTAGTGAGTGAGTTAGTGAGTGGGTAGGGATGTAGTTATGTAAAGGAGTGAGTTAGTGAGTGAGTTAGTGAGTGGGTAGGGATGTAGTTGTGTAAAGGAGTTAGTTAGTGAGTGAGTTAGTGAGTGGGTAGGTATGCAGTTGTGTAAGGGAGTGAGTTAGTGAGTGAGTTAGTGAGTGGGTTAGTGAGTAGGTAGGGATGTAGTTATGTAATGAGGTGAGTTGTTATTGAAGTGACTACTAACTATCGACATCAGAAAAAGAAGGTTGGGATCGTCTCAGCGGAGTTGGTTGCACCGAATATGAAGTCGGAGATAACGGCGCAATCAGCGGAGAGGTGTGGCTAGTCGGAGACGGGGCTAGGGCCGCGGATTGTACGGGGGCAGGATGGGTTATTATGGGGGGAGCATTCACCATGGGAGATAGTTCGACGAGGTGGAGCGAAGGTTTCTTCTTCTTCTTCTTCTTTTGTTTCGCGGCTATGGGGCTCAACTGCGAATGCACTATTGAAATAATACTTTAATTTACTTTTCAAGTCTAATTTTACACAATATTTATCTAAATATTTATTTATTTATATGACAATTAAGGACTAAAGTTAAAGTTATGTATGTTGGTAGTAAGCCTTATTAGATCTAATAACCGTTGAAGAAAGTGGGTGGCGGAGATGGTGTCGAGATCGTTTCGTCGTGTTTCTTTTTATTTTTCTGAAATCGAAAATTTTGTTAGAATCGTTAAATCGTAACAATGAATCCAATCCTTATCAAGTTACCGAAAGTAGTACACGCAGTAAAGGTTTAATTAGACTACCCCGACGTCGTTGGTTAGGACTGGAGGCTTGATAAACCTCGGTGTTGTAATGGTTGATGGCGAGCCGAGGGGAAATCGGATCGGGTGAAGAATCACGAGGCCGCCTGGTGGACGAAGCCGGCGTTAATTCCTCCGCAAGCGACGTCTGCGAGACGGTGACCCCTCGACGACCCGCTGCGGGGTCGCAACCTGCCTCCTCGAAATCAGATACGTCCATACCTTCAAATCGAGACCACAACGCTTACGAATTAAATTGAATTGAATTAAATTTTACAAAAAAATGTTACCGTAAATAGGAAAATAATACTTTCTTCGAATAATCCCAAATGAACTCGGAGAAATGCGTTACAAGATTAGAAAGGCGAATTTGTAAACCGTCGACGCTGATGATGCTTCCCAAATCTCCTTCGGTGACCGTGAAGTACGGTTGCAGTGGTTTTGCGGTGTCGTGGATAAAGGGTGCGGTTTCGTGGACGCTTTGCTCGAGGGAGGTCAAAGAGGCCGCAACTTCGGTAGACTGCGGAATGGAAATCGTTATCCGCTGGTTGAGACTTGCAGGAAAAATAGAAATGGAAAGATATCCGTGAAAATGTAATTTTCAGAAGATTCTACAAGATTAAAAATGTATTTTATATAAATGTTATATAATAAAGTACATTACAGTACTTTACAGTACTTTACAGTACTTTACAGTACTTTACAGTACTTTACAGTACTTTACAGTACTTTACAGTACTTTACAGTACTTTACAGTACTTTACAGTACTTTACAGTACTTTACAGTACTTTACAGTACTTTACAGTACTTTACAGTACGTTACAGTACGTTACAGTACTTTACAGTACTTTACAGTACATTACAGTACTTTACAGTAATTGGCATAATAAACGGTATTTATAATGTCATATTTTAAGGTTATATTAAAAAAGTCGCGTTTTAGCTCTACCTCATGATCGTTGGATTTCATTCGCTTGCTTCCCGCGGAGCCTTTGGAAACGGACTTGGCGGGTTCGTCGGCGACGGAAAGATTCGAAGGGTCGCGACTAGACGAGGCCACGACCTCTCCCGTCGAACTCGCAGCAGATATTGCGGCGGGGGACTCGCGTCGCTCCGGAGCCGAACCCCGATAAAGGGGCGGGGCGTCGTCGGGGGACGCCGGGGAACGCTTAACGGCGAAACCTCTGTGCATGCCTGCGTAACGAGGGTGAGGTGATACGGCGGAGGGAACGAAACAGGACGATATCGTCCAATCGACGAAGGGACCTAAAAACTTGTAAATTCACACGACCTACTGACACACATTATTGGTTAGTAATGCAGAAAATCATCAGCTCGTTTTCTTGACCAAATAGAAACTGATTGGATTTAATAAATGTATATCCAGACTCTAAATTTGTGTATTCTTAATTTTTGCATCTATGAATTTAAACTAATATTTACAAAATTTGCAATTTGAAATATTATTTTTTACAGTAAAATTCTTTATGAATTATATGAATTTTAACTAAACTAGAATGGAACCAATCAAACCTCGATCGATGGCTCTCGACGAGAGGGGCGGTCCCCTAGGTGTCATAGCCACCCCCTCCGGGGTCGTAGGTCCGATTACGTCGTGACCTATAACGTCGTCTAGGCTAGGCGGCGGCGTCGGCATGAAGCGCTGGTGTCGACCCTCGGCTAAGGTCAAAGGTCGACGTTGTCCGTGGTGCATTGCCCCAGCGTCCCGGTGTCGAGAGAGTGCGGAATGTTCTAAATCCGCGAGCACGGGAGTCCCAGGAGGCTTCGGAGTATGGCGAGATAGTTCCGTTTGACCGACGAGTCCATGACATCCTACCACTTGGTTGTCATATAGCATTTCGACCTTGCTACTCGATCCATTTATCTAGGAGTAAAGAGTTTATAGTATTTATGGTGAATTTGGTCAAAGAATGTATATCTTAATATGATTTCACTAAAATGTCACTAAGATGTCACTAAAATGTCACTAAAATGTCACTAAAATGTCACTAAGATGTCACTAAGATGTCACTAAGATCTCGCTGAGATATAATTATGGCCTTACTAAGATATAATTAAGATTTCATTAAATACTAAATAAGAACTAAATGAGATCTTAATAAGTTCTCACTATATTTAACAAAGATCTAATTAAAGTATAACTAAGATCTCACTACGATATCACTAATATCAATCTTAACTTAAAATATATAAATAAATTAGATTTCAATTTTAACAGTAAAAATGTATTCATAATTTTCACATCATACTTAATTTACTCAACTCTTGTAAACTTGACATTTTTAACCGTGACATCTTACTAATTGTTTCTCATTAGTTACTACCTTACTAATTAGTTACTATCTTACTCATTAGTTACTATCTTACTAATTAGTTACTATCTTACTAATTAGTTACTACTTTACTAATTAGTTACTACCTTACTAATTAGTTACTACCTTACTAATTAGTTACTCTCTTACTAATTAGTTACTATCTTACTAATTAGTTACTATCTTACTAATTAGTTACTATATTACTAATTAGTTACTACCTTACTAATTAGTTACTACCTTACTAATTAGTTACTACCTTACTAATTAGTTACTATCTTACTAATTAGTTACTATCTTACTAATTAGTTACTATCTTACTAATTAGTTACTACCTTACTAATTAGTTACTACCTTACTAATTAGTTACTACCTTACTAATTAGTTACTATCTTACTAATTAGTTACTATCTTACTAATTAGTTACTATCTTACTAATTAGTTACTATCTTACTAATTAGTTACTACCTTACTAATTAGTTACTACCTTACTAATTAGTTACTACCTTACTAATTAGTTACTATCTTACTAATTAGTTACTATCTTACTAATTAGTTACTATCTTACTAATTAGTTACTATCTTACTAATTAGTTATTATCTTACTAATTAGTTACTACCTTACTAATTAGTTACTACCTTACTAATTAGTTACTACCTTACTAATTAGTTACTATCTTATTAATTAGTTACTATCTTACTAATTAGTTACTATCTTACTAATTAGTTACTATCTTACTAATCATAATTATATCTATATATAGTTACTCCATCCTTATTCCAAATTTCTTTGAAAACAATTGATCTCTATCAATTACACAATTTGTAAAAAATATACATATGATATAACAATAAAAAGTCAGACAGATGTAAACATATGTACAGACAACTGACCTGCAATGCATCCAGGTCTGGACTATGGTCCTGGTCACATTCCCTTCGGTTTTGTTGTCGGATATATGATGCAATGATTAGCATGCAGTAATGTAGTTGTCTAGTACGAGCGTAATCCCACGCCGTATGGGACCAATTGTCTACTACTGCTAGATCAACTGTATAGAGAGAGAGAGAGCGTGGGAGGGAGGGAGGGGAGGGAGGGAGGGAGGGAGGGA
>OZ038313.1:30671225-30736225 GCA_964035775.1 Osedax frankpressi
AGGGAGGGAGGGAGGGAGGGAGGGAGGGAGGGAGGGAGGGAGAGACCCTTTATTGACAGCAAGTAATTGACAAGTTCTCCGTGTCCGCATATTGTCGCCAGGTGGAGTGCTGTGCGGTTCTCGGAATCCCGTTGTTCTAGGCACTCGGGTCCTGCAACCTCAACAATGGCCTTGATAGATGCTAGAGAACCTGGGGATCATAAAGTGCCTGGTAATCCTCTTAACATCTAAACACAAATTAGATAGTCTATTGCATATTTTGCTAGATGTCAGATATTTAATGTAAAAAATAATTTAAAGCTAAAGTATTAATTTCTATTGGTCAATTAGTGTATTTCTACCTTGTTCCGTGGCGATGTGTACAACACCCTTGCCCTCGTCATCCCTCATCAGACTTGACTCTATTGTTAACAACGACTGCAAAAGTGAGAATGAAGTAGGAGATAGCAAACTGTGCGCAACAGTGTTGTTCGATATTTGCGAATTTATAGAATGACAAACAATGAAAATAAATAGGATTTGTAACAAAATCTAAATAATAAATAAAACTTCGAGAACCTTGAGGCAAATAAGAGGTTCTTTTCTTCTGACTGCCCAATGAAGCCAAGTCTTACCATTGTTATCTCTACTCGACTCATCCCTAAATAGTAAATATATTTCTAGGGATGTATTGTGAATAGGGTTTGGAGAAAGAATGGGTGGCAGGATTGGTCAGAGTTGGTCACCAGATAAGGTTTGGCTAATTTACCTTTTCACTACTTTAATAGTTATGCAAACTCTACGAATGTAGATAATAATAATTTATTAAAAAGTCGGGAAATTAATTTACTATTTAATTTTAAAATGTACTCACCCTAATACAGAACAATCGTATTGATTAATTTTCGTAAAGTGACCATAATGGTCTTGTCGACAAGCCCACATGGCCGGAGTTAAACCTTCGAGGTCACGGCATTTCGTATTAACTTCCTGTTCTAATAAAATCTGCAAAATATTGTAAATAAATTATCCGATATATTATTATTGCGTAAAAAACAGTGCAATAAATAAATAATAATAATTTCATAACAATGATAATTTCTTTTATACAACTCGATATTACTTTTAGATCTTAATGAATCCGCCATTCAATATACGGAGGATAATATATTAGCTATTGTCTACACAGAGTAACAGCACTCCGCAGTTGCCTTAACAAACATTCAAGCAGTCGGCAGGCTCTATAGAACAAGCCCAGTGAACGGGTGCTCGACCTTGACCATCCTGGCGATCGCAGCTTCCCCCGTATTCCACGAGCAGCCTCAACGCCTCGTGGTTGCCGTTGTAGCAGGCGCGATGAATGGCGCTACTGCCGTCTGTTGGCAGTCGAGCGAGATTACGTAGCCAGCGAGATTACGTAGCGAGCGAGATTTACGTAGCGAGCGAGATTACGTGCATGGGTTAACATATCATGTCCATGGTAGCAATGTGTCAATTATAAGCTTTACGTATGTTTATGCTTAAATCAGCGACGTGATAATTAATAAATTTACCAATAGGCTAAATATAATAACCGCCCGAAATATACAGTTACTTATATAAGATAATTTGTACTTTTGCTAGTGATTTGATTTCGGATTATCATTTGTTATAAATAATGATTAAAAATAGGACAAATTGAAAAGTTAAAATGAAAGTAGGCTGATTAATTATAACATTGATAATTATTGCATAATAATATTCTTTATATTATTTTTATTAAATCGACACATCTTCAGTTAACAATACTATTACAAGAAACAATCCACTATAACAGTAAACTAGATATATTAACTTATTCTTATTGGAAAAAAGTTGTAAATCAGATTTATTTGTCAAATATTGTTTAGCAAATATTAAATTACATTTATAATTATAAATTAATTATTATGTAGTTATAATTGTAATGTAATATATATATATATATATATATATATATATATATATATATGTATATATAGTATTTAACTTCCCAAGGAAGTAGATGATGTAACTATTATAAATTCTTATATATTTTTTTAAATAAAATATAACAAATATAATTTAAATATTAATAAAATATATATTCTCTTTTATGCTACCACAAAATTCGTTTTAGATGTTTAGTTATATAATAAAAGTGAAAATATATCTTATTTTTAATTTTAAATAATTATATAATAGAGTATAATAGTTATATAATATAGTATAATAGTTATATAATAGAGTATAATAGTTATATAATAGAGTATAATAGTTATATAATCTAGTTTCTTTTGTGGGTAGAGATTGTTTTATTAAAACACTTCAATATCTTGATTTATAATTATAATTAATTGGACCAAATTATAATAAATATTATGTAAGATATTTCTAAATAAAGGAAGTATTGAATAGTTATATAATAGAGTATAATAGTTATATAATCTAGTTTCTTTTGTGGGTAGAGATTGTTTTATTAAATTAAAACACTTCAATATCTTGATATATAATTATAATTAATTGGATCAAATTATAATAAATATTATGTAAAATATTTCTAAATAAAGGAAGTAAATTGAAACTCATGAAAATGTATATATTTTTGTTACACATGAATTTATTCACGATTTCACAGTCAATATTGTATTCCGTACTTTGATCCCAGTGAAGTATTAATTTAGGTAACTAGTAGTAATAGATAGTCTTCGAAAACCGATATTCAGTATTTGACCCGACCTTTGAACTCGCAGCTAACCGACGGCAGTAGAATTGATATCAACGGATTGTTCTAGAATGTGCTGGACGGTGTCGAGGTGACCATAATGAACTGCGTACATCAGAGCTGTCCTACCCATCTGATCTCGTTCCTTGAGGCACGACGGGTCTGTATACAATGGCGGGGGAGGGCGGGGCGGGGGGTTAATTGGGCGGGACAGTTAAGAATTCACTAAAAGGTGAGGAAATAAAGTTAGTTTTGTCTGCTAGAGGACCTTTGAATAGTGTAATGTAAGGTTCATAGTGGTCAGATTGAATAAGCAATGCCGTTCGTCTTACGTAAATTGAATTAATATAACTGATTAGTTCAATATTATATTATACGTTTACTTTATATTAAGTTAATAAAATAAGAATTGCGGAAAGTGGAACCGGATTCGATGAGACGTAGAAGGCGGTTATCTTCCCCGTGTTTAGTTATACGCATGACAACGGGTACCCCGATGTCCTGGTGACCTTGGTGTTGACCTTGCTGGTGACCTTGCTGGTGACCTGGCTGCAGGGTAGCCGAGGCCCTGCAACCACTAGCCAGAGTCTCCGACGGTTTGCGAGGCGAACGGTCTAATTCTATCCAACGCCACTGAAATTTGTCCGGCTGGTCCTGAGAGGAAAAGGGATGGGGATATAGAGAGGCAGAGGCAGGGGGATAGGGAGAGACAGAGGGAGAGGGAGATGAAGAGGGATAGGGTGAGGGAGAGTGAGAGGGAGAGGCAGAAGGAAAGAGAGAGGGATATGGATAGTTAGAGGGAGAGTTAGAGGGAGAGGGAGAGGTAGAGGTAGGGGGAAAGCGAGAGGGAGGGGCAGAGGGAGAGGGAGAGGGAGAGGCAGAGGCAGAGCCAGAGAGATAGGGAGATGGAGATGGAGAGTGAGATGGAGATGGAGTATTAGAGTTAGAGTGAGAGGGAGAGTGAGATTATTACCTTAAAAGGTGTCATAGGACTAAGTCCCCGTAGAGATTGTGTAAGTCGAGATGAGGTCAATGTTTCATTGATTCCCCTGACCTTTGCCCTCAGAGCTCTGTAATGTCGCTGAAACAAGATCATATGTCACAAATAAGTAATTTGTTTGTGAGCTTATGCAATGTTAAAATGTAAAGTTAAATCTCATAAATTAAATAAAATAACACAAATTGTTAAAATAAATATTAAGTATTAAATATATTTAATATTTTATTGAATTTACGAGGAAAATGCAAATTGAGCAATTGATTAATACAATTGTTAACAATTGTATTAATCTTTCACACCGAGGGATTAACTAGACGTAATGAAATCAATGCTTTTCTATTGTTCAATTATTCATATCTACATTACTATAACCCCATAACAGAATGTTCTGTTTACACTTGAACAATTTTAAAATCATTTAAAAAATATGTATTATTATTTTTATTGTGATAAATAATTAATTAAAAGCTAATAATTAAATTTATCCATATTAACCATATTAACCATATTAACCTTATTAACCATATTAACCTTATTAACCATATTAACCTTGTTAACATTATTAACCATATTAACCATATTAACCATATTAACCATATTAACCTTATTAACCATATTAACCATATTAACCATATTAACCATATTAACCATATTAACCATATTAACCATATTAACCATATTAACCTTATTAACCATATTAACCATATTAACCATATTAACCTTATTAACCTTATTAACCATATTAACCATATTAACCATATTAACCATATTAACCATATTAACCATATTAACCATATTAACCATATTAACCATATTAACCATATTAACCATATTAACCTTATTAACCATATTAACCATATTAACCTTGTTAACATTATTAACCATATTAACCATATTAACCATATTAACCATATTAACCATATTAACCATATTAACCATATTAACCATATTAACCATATTAACCATATTAACCTTATTAACCATATTAACCATATTAACCTTGTTAACATTATTAACCATATTAACCATATTAACCATATTAACCATATTAACCTTATTAACCATATTAACCATATTAACCATATTAACCATATTAACCATATTAACCTTATTAACCATATTAACCTTATTAACCATATTAACCATATTAAACATATTAACCATTCGAAATCACATATAAGACTAACCTATATAAATTCCCATTAGTATTTAAAAGTACCAATTGCTTTGTTTATAAGAGAACCCTACCAGATATGCACATTTGACATGTCTGAAATCTTATTTTCCTTACTTAAAATCCTCTTAATAATCTATATAATATCTTAACTAATATCAACTTCCTCCAAAAACTATAACTGGTGTTAGAATAATTGAATCTATTATAACTTGAACTTGAAAAACTGACCCTAGTATTACTGACACTAGTATATCTGAAACTGTATAACTGACACTAGTATGACTGTCAATAATATTACCGACACTAGTATTAGTGACACTAGTATAACTAACACTAGTATTACTGACACTAGTATAACCGACACTAGTATTACTGACACTAGTATAACTGACACTAGTATTACTGACACTAGTATAACTAACACTAGTATAACTGACACTAGTATGACTGACAATAATATAACTGACACTGTATAACTGACACTAGTATAACTGACAATTGTATGACTGACAATAAAATAACTGACACTAGCATAACTGACACTAGTATAACTGACACTAGCATAACTGACACTGTATAACTGACACTAGTATAACTGACAAAAGTATGACTGACAATAATATAACTGACACTAGCATAACTGACACTAGCATAACTGGCACTAGTATAACTGACACTAGCATAACTGACACTGTATAACTGACACTAGTATGACTGAAAATAATATAACCGACACTAGTATAACTGACACTAGTATATCTGACACTTGTATATCTGACACTAGTATAACTGACACTAGTATATCTGACACTAGTATAACTGACACAAATATAACTGACACTAGTATAACTGACACTAGTATGACTGTCAATAATATAACCGACACTAGTATAACTGACACTGGCATAAATGACACTAGTATAACTGACAATAATATAACTGACACTGTATAACTGACACTAGTATAACTGACACTAGTATATCTGACACTAGTATAACTGACACTAGCATAACTGGCACTAGTATAACTGACAATAATATAACTGACACTGTATATCTGACACTAGTATATCTGACACTAGTATAACTGACACTAGCATAACTGACACTAGTATAACTGACAATAATATAACTGACACTAGTATGACTGACAATAATATAACTGACACTAGTATAACTGACACTAGTATATCTGACACTAGCATAACTGACACTGTATAACTGACACTGTATAACTGACAATAATATGACTGACACTAGTATAACTGACAATAGTATGACTGACAATAGTATAACTGACACTAGTATAACTGACAATAGAATATCTGACACTAGTATATCTGACACTAGTATAACTGACACTAGTATAACTGACACTAATATTACTGACACTAGTAGTACTGACAATAGTATATCTGACACTAGTATAACTGACACTAGTATAACTGACAATAGTATGACTGACAATAATATAACTGACAATAGTATGACTGACACTAGTATAACTGACACTAGTAAACTGACACTAGTCTAACTGACACTAGTATAACTGACACTAGTATAACTGACACTGTATAACTGACACTAGTATATATGATACTGTATAACTGACACTAGTAGTACTGACAATAGTATAACTGACAATAATATAACTGACACTGTATAACTTACACTGTAGAACTGACACTAGTATATCTGACACTAGTATAAATGACAATTGTATAACTGAAAATAGTATAAATGACAATTGTATAAATGACAATTGTAAAACTGACCCCAGTAGCATAACTGACCATTAAAATAATTGTCACTAATATAACTAACAGTAGTATAACTGACCAGTAGTATAATTTATACTAATATAATTGACCCTAGTATAATTTGCAATAGTAGAACTGGCACTAGTATTAATGTTACTTGTATAACTGACCTTTATAACTGACCCTAGTATAACTGACCATTATAACTGACCCTAGTATAACTGACCTTTATAACTGACCTTAGAATAACTGACTCTGGTATCACTGGCACTAGTATAACTGACCCTAGTATAACTGACCCTAGTATAACTGACCTTATAATAACTGACCCTACTATAACTGAATACAGATCGGTCAATATTCTTCCTAACCTGACTAATAACATATAAACACTTATTGAATCTTTTCACTAAACTGATTCTCCAAAAGTCAAAAGTAGACAACTACAAAAGTAATATTCTGTTTCACCTGAAAAATTTTCAAATCATCTAATTTGTAATCAACAAGAAACTTCTTATGACTCACTTCTTATGACTCACTTATTATGACTCATTTCTTATGAGTCACTTATTATGACTCATTTCTTATGACTCACTTATTATGACTCATTTCTTATGACTCACTTATTATGAGTCATTTCTTATGACTCACTTATTATGAGTCATTTATTATGACTCACTTATTATAAGTAATTTCTTGACCTACCACTATCACAGCATACAAGCTTCATTTAGACTTCCCTCGCCATATTAACTTACTACTCTCTCCAACGGGCACAACAAATACATAACTATCGTAGTTCACCCTATTACGAATAAGTAACATGCAAGGTTGACACGAGTCAGTAAATATCAAAGGCAAACTGTCCGACAAATAGAAACTTCGAAACCTTTGCAACATGTTTTCGCATTACATTAGCGTGTAGCGTATTGTGTAGCGTAGCGTGTAGGGTTAACATTAAGCCCCCTATTAAACAAGGCACAGCCGCTACTACCTGCATGTGGAGCAGGGAGAGATTCAACGAGTCGCGGAGTTCTGCGCAATCCGTGTCCGGGCCGAGTTTCAACAGGAATTCGTGGATAAATGCGGCGGCCTTTTGAAAATCTGCGAAGAAAATTAGAAAGTGGTTTAGAGTCGGGCCACGAAACCTACCGGAGGCCATCGGCTAATGGCCATCGGCTAACGGCCATCGGCTAACGGCCATCGGCTAACGGCCATCGGCTAATGGCCATCGGCTAATGGCCATCGGCTAACGGCCATCGGCTTCAACCTACGCATTCCCTTAAAAGCGCGCGAGACAAACCATAATCTTGACCGCAATCGCAACCATTATATAACCGTATACATTTGATATCCACTTAGACCAGCGCATTTTTTGACATATCATCTAGGATGAACATTATTTCCTCTTGGGAGTTATACGAATTATAACGGCCAAGGAATCAATTCCCTTATTAGGACACGTGCTTGAATGTGTAGGCTAGTCTATATTTACTACACTGTGAGAATAATTGCATAATTATGAATAAAAAATGCGTTATTACGCAGACTACATTGTTTGGGAAAACTTAATGGCCACTGCATAAGGATTGCCTAGGTTTGTTGTGTTAGCGAGGCATTCATTGTTTGCCATTAATTATCTATAATCCATTATGCATTGTGTTGCAGGCTTTATCTACGAACAATGAATCTAAACACACACCTAGTCTTAACCAATTCGAATATTAGAGAAGATTCAACTATTTATTCTAATATTATGTTGCATGTATACTTTCATAATTAATTATTAATTATTGAATTACGTTTATTAATTTTAAAATTAGTATATAAATTAGTACCTAACTTAATGTAAAAATTAGTATATAAATTAATATATATTTAAATGTAAAAATTAGTATATAAATTAGTATCTAAATTAGTATCTAAATTAGTATTTAAATTAGTATCTAAATTAGTATCTAAATTAGTATTTAAATTAGTATCTAAATTAGTATCTAAATTAGTATTTAAATTAGTATCTAAATTAGTATCTAAATTAGTATCTAAATTAGTATCTAAATTAGTATCTAAATTAGTATCTAAATTAGTATCTAAATTAGTATCTAAATTAGTATCTAAATTAGTATCTAAATTAGTATCTAAATTAGTTCCTAAATAGTAACTAAAATACATAAATTAAGATTTAGTCGACGTAATAGAGAGCTGCGTGAAATGAATTTCACTTTAGACTTAGCATGAAGTGAGATCAGAGTGTGAGATCAAGAGTGTGAGATCAAGAGTGTGAGATCAGAGTGTGAGATCAGAGTGTGAGATCAGAGTGTGAGATCAGAGTGTGAGATCAGAGTGTGAGATCAGAGAGCGTGCGGTCAAACAGATGTTTGACCACGGTCTTAATGAATACAATTATTGACCTAGAATAAGTGCTATTTATTGGACATGTCCACAATCTAAAATAAAATTTAGTAGGCAAAAAAAACCATGTATTATTAATAGATACTTTTTAGTTGAAAAGTTACAAATGTGAAGCACTAAAATTACATAATGCGGATTTTAGTGGATATCCTGCAAAAAAAGGATATTCTGCAAAAAAAGGATATTTTTCAAAAAAAAGGATATTCTGCAAAAAAAAGATATTCTGCAAAAAAAAAAGGATATTCTGCAAAAAAAAGAATAACCTGCATATCAGTTCAATTGTAACAAAGAATGTATGTTAACAATTGTTTAATGCATATGTTTCTGTAATATCAACACCATTATAACTTTCATATTAGTATAAATGAGGACTTGGCTCTATCCATATCTAATAAAACTACAGAACTCTACTCTTTATGGATAAACACAATATATATATATATATATATGTATATGTAGTGCTTTTAGAATGTATACAATGTTGCATTGTTTAATTATATTAATAAATATCTCCATATTATTATTGTTTTCTATGCTAATAACACAAAAATAAGACCTAGTCTAAGGAAGTATTGTCCAAAACATTGCGAAATGCATACAAATCAAGCCACACTGGGAAGTAAAATAGTATAAACCTTATTAGAAAAGTGACTTGGAATATCTGATTACATAACTATTTCAGTGAGTTCAGATCGAAGCTGATATACAGATGGAAATATAGTGAAATGTCAGTATTTGATTGAAACTCAACTTTTGCCTACAACTACATTTATGATAAAGATTATATAATATAATGGTATATATTATATAATCCATTATAAAATAACTGGAAAACTATAATAACTAATGTTGTATATACACATATTATACATAAACCATATACAGCATCAAATTAAAATGAGGACTCCATTAATAACTTTATAGTCTTCATTATATTATTAACATACTATAATATATAAATATTGAACTATATTATCTATACTATATGTTATAATATAAAATATACAAATTATATATATATATATATATTATATATATATAATGTGTATGTTATCATTATTATAACATTTATTTGTAAAGTCATGTAAACATTCTATTATTTTTTATTTGGATTTTTAATATATATTTTATTAGTAAAAACAACATTAGTAAACAAATAGATCTCTCAAACAATGTATTATGATTTGGTAGGAATTGATTCAGTAGTTGACTGCAAATTTACACTGTTTATGAATATACTTATATATAATCCCTTTTTAATTCAATAATTAGCTAAGATTGCCAATATTTATACTTAGTATTTACAGGGCATACTTATATATACTTTATATGTTCGAATGTACTTATTTTAAAATGATACCTAATAATAACTATAAATAATGTTATCATTCAAAGTTTTATAAAATGAATATATAATTAATCAAATATTTAATTATAAATAAGTTTTAAAACTATTAAATACAATTTTAATACAAAAATTTCGAAGGTGTATATTACAATAAAGTCTAACAAGGAAATTGTAATTATACAAACCTAAAATATATCAAAAATTAATTGTACCCAATTAGTAATGTATTAATTTAAATTTTAAATACAATTTTATTATCATCTAAATTATAATCCTTAAACAATGATTTTATGTATTTCGTATATATTAGTAATTCATTATTTGTAATCTTTGTAAAACAGTTATCATCTGATTATTTTTAATTTCATTTTTAATAACCAGCAATTATTTTAATAGTTTATAATTATTTTAACATAATTTTTATAAAATTTATAATTATTTGTATTACTAGGAATAACATTTACATCATTATAAATTCAAAATACATTATTTATTGTTTACATCATTACGAATATTTTCCTTTTTTACAAAATTCAAATATAACAATACAAATGTTTATATATCCTTAACACAAGACATTTAAATCACATTATAATAAAAAATAGACTTATATGATATTGTAGATTGTTTGAATTTGAAGTTAAATAACTATATGAATGACTATTATATGATCATCATTTTCAAATTAGTAAGATTTCATTCATCCTTCATAGGAATATAACTATCTATAAAACATAAAACTTGAATGTATTACTTCATTCAGCGCATATTATATAATATGTATTTTATTAATATAATATTATCAATATAATTATAATTAATATAATGTAATCAATATAATTCTAAAATAATAAATATATTCAATATCGTTAAAGAAATTATATATCAAAATTAAGTATATTTATTTTTAAATAAATACATTTTAATGACATGTGAGCTCATAGTTACCAAAAAAGTTTAAAAACTTAAAATACCTTTTCGTTTTATAGTCATATTGTTATCACGGTGTAATTACATGTTATTTAATAATGATCATTTAACGTAATGTACTAAATTAATTATATCATTGCATTATAATTTTATGTTCTATATAACTTGTTAGAACAAGATTATTTGAAATACATTCGATGTCAAGGTATACAAATTATATACCGATTCACCTGTCAATCAAATTTCAAAATATATTAAAAAATACATTATTTTAAAAATAAATTACGAAATATGTTCACTTTATTAAATATTTAATTTATTTATAATATTTATAAGTATTACCATATAATTATATTATTTCATACTGTATACATTTCTATTAAATATAGGAATTATACTTTAAAAAGTTTCAGGAAGTATATATAATATCCGCATATGTAAATAGTATCTATCCAAAATATCCGAGCAACAGATTTAAAATAATAACAATATAATCCGATAAAATCTGGCTCAATAAATCACCCATAAAATAATATTAGTGCTAAATAGACTTATTAATATATTAAGAAATGGGTGATGCTGATAAATGTAATATTGAAACCATCATTTCCAGATTACTAGAAGGTTAATAAATTTAAGAAATAATTATTTATAAAATATATGTTGTGCATACAACAGTTAAGTGAATATTTAACTTTTTAAAATCATACTTATTTAAATATAACATTTAATGATATCGCATGCCGGTGAAATAAATTAAAATAATATAATATTTATGGTTATAATCAATATTTTAATTGTTTGTTTACATCAATGTTTGTTTTGGTAATTTCCAAATAATTAATAAAATTAAACAACTTCTTTGTTTAGTAAAGTAATTTGTCTTAGTTGTTTATATATTTATTCATATAATCTACCTATATCTGATTAATATGTCTACGTATTCAAAATGCATTACATTTACTTTCATCATTAAAATAGAAACTAATTAAATTGCAATCCATAAATCCCTACCATAACAACCATAAATGCAATTTTAGATCAGTAAAAATCAGTTGTTATTTAATCGTTAATTGTCACCAAGTAATTACTTTATTAGTGTGAAATATTTAATACTATTTTTTAACACTAGATATAACCTTTGCTCTTAATTGTGTAACCATTGTTGACTCATTACACAGATAATGTAAATTCACACCAATTGTTTTATTCATTTATGCATTTTCATTAATTATGTATTACATCTTTAACAGTTTATTTATTTTATGTTGTATATTTGTTGAAAAACAATATGTATACTAAGTAATTTTGGATAAATATAATCCATTAATTAGAATGTTCATATGTATTTATTCAAATTTAAAGAAATTGTTTGAAATTTAAAAAATACACCTATTAATGTTAATAAATACCTAGACTATTAAAATTAATAATATACTATCATATTTAAGATTGATGCTAATAATGCAATAGTATATTTAAACTTACTAGTTATATTAATATTGAAACTATGTATAAAATTATATTGATTATCAATATTGTTAATTTATTTTGTTAATATTCATTATTACATGGATAACAAGATATTTTAACTTATTATATTAATCAGTTAAATCATGGTTAGTATATTAGTATCACTGGTCATAAAGTTAAAATTAGAACGTCATGTGATCATATACTTGTATATTATTACTAAGATAAATATCTAATAGTAGTCTCATTTAAAAAAATATTATTATTAATATTATTTTTTATAAAACAAACAACTTATTTAGTAAAGTTAGTTTATATTATCAGATACCCCATTATATTTGGTATAGAAACTTAGTATTATATTCATTATTCATAACTTAGTAGTATTTATGATGATTATCTATTTATTACGAGTTTTTAATTTAAATTTATCATCACTTATTTATTTGCTTTTTAATTAAAGGTTTTAAATAAAACTAAATTAAAATTTGGTTTAATTTTCTTATTTTTTTATAATTAAAACTATTAAATTTTAAACTATTATACTTCTATTTTTAATTGTAACCCAATAATACTATTTATCTTTGCATTTACAGTAAGAGGTGCACGACCAGGAAAAAATGTCCAACTCACCGAAGGTGAAATTAGAGGATTATGCCTAAAATCTCGGGAAATATTTCTTAGTCAGCCGATTATGTTGGAATTAGAGGCACCTTTGAAAATATGCGGTTTTTATCATAACTTATTTTCTATTAATTATTAATATCAATAATATCGATATTATTACTGTTGCAGGCGACATTCATGGCCAGTATTATGATCTTTTGAGACTCTTTGAATATGGTGGATTTCCTCCGGAATCTAATTACCTTTTCCTTGGTGATTACGTTGATCGTGGAAAACAGTCATTAGAAACTATATGTCTTTTGCTCGCTTACAAGATTAAGTACCCAGAGAATTTCTTTCTACTTAGGGGAAATCACGAATGTGCAAGTATAAACAGAATTTATGGATTTTATGAAGAATGTTAGCTTTACTTAATATTGTATTCATAAATGAGTTATTTAAAATATGTCTAATTATTATAATATATCATGTAACTGGAATGTATAGTATTTGAGTAGATTAAATCATGTGTTGATTATAAATTTTAAGATTATAAATTTTAAAGTAGTGTGATGTGAAATTCTAGTCAACATATTATGTAGTAACATATCTATGTTTGATTACATCTTCTCAGGTAAACGGAGATACAACATAAAGCTATGGAAGACATTTACAGACTGTTTCAATTGTTTGCCGATAACTGCTGTGATCGATGAGAAGATATTCTGTTGTCATGGAGGTGGTATTATAATCATTTAGTTTACTATTTACCAAATTGTGTGACAATTCCACTATTTTCTACCATTGTAACGCCAGGCTTGAGTCCCGACTTACACTCGATGGAACAGATCAGACGAATCATGCGTCCCACCGATGTACCGGATCAAGGTCTATTGTGTGACTTATTGTGGTCAGATCCAGATAAGGTACTATGATTTACCCCTATACTACTTTATTGGTGTCCTTTTAAAAAAACAAGTTTTGAATGATATTTTTGTTAACTAGGAAACTGCTGGTTGGGGAGAGAATGACCGAGGTGTCTCTTATACTTTTGGAAGTGAAGTTGTAGCGAAATTCTTGAATTATCATGATTTAGATCTTATATGCAGGGCACATCAGGTGTGTATTATATATACGGTATACATAAGTGAAAGTCGACTATAAATAACATCTTGTAATTAATAAAAAAATTGCATTTCTATACATTTGTTACATGTAATATCTATCTATAAATAAATGAGATTCATATAGTTTATTTGATTAGGTTGTCGAGGATGGCTATGAATTCTTTGCTAAGCGTCAACTGGTAACTTTATTTTCTGCCCCAAATTACTGCGGCGAATTTGATAATGCTGGAGCTATGATGTCAGTTGATGAAACTCTAATGTGCTCTTTCCAGGTTATTTATAGATATATTCTTTTTATAATACTTGTAAATTTATTAAACCCCTCTTCAATGTTGGAAAAACATAAATTGAATCTCAATTTTTAAATTAGTTTAATAATTTATATTATTTGTTTTAATGATATTTTTTTATTATTTATTGTAATTGTATTTTTTTAGATATTAAAACCTGCTGATAAGAAAAAGTTCCCATATGGTACTTTAACTACTGGTAGGCCCTCTACACCTCCTAGAAATGCAGTTAAGAATAAGGGCAAGATGTAATAACTTGCTCACGTCATAACACTTCTACACCCCCTTCCACATTTCAATAGACATCACAACTTTCTTGCACCTACACTAAATCAACCTACAGATGAATACATATTAAGCCACCCCTATCTATTTATACATTACTAATCTAGACTGACTCTAGCTCTGTACATAGAGGTGTATATTCCTATTCTCCTTATTCAATTATGTGCTAGCATATGATATATCTTATTATGGTTAACACATATAGTTAACAATTTCTATTGTCATTATCAATTACACTGATTTTGTATCATAAATAGATTTCCTATTATGTTTTAAATAAACTTGTTTTAAATGAATACAAAATGATTTCCTATTTTACTAGAACACAGAATAGTGTGTTGATTTTATAATTTCTTTTGACAAATAATAAATTTATTTGGATTTATTTTCTTGATCTTGGTAATTCATAATACTCTCTTTGATGTGTATATTATAAACTGTAAATAGTTATATTGTGAACATTATATAATAGTTAATAAATTCCTATGAATTAGTCCTCTTAATTACCCTCTATTACAATAGCTATTGTTTTATTGAATACAAGTATTGACATTTTATATAAATTTGCATAAATTGCTATGTTCTCTATTTGATAGTTTAGGAATGCATATTGAAATATGAATATATTGTTCATTTATAATTCTTATCAATTATACAGATCAATTAAGTTCTAATATATCTAATCAAATAAGCAGTAATTCAATTAAACAAAACTATATTAGATAGTTTTAATTTAGTAACTATTAGGTATAAAATTAACTTTAAATTAATCATTTTCAATATCAGAATTCCTATGATTAAGATAAACGTCAACTTTGTCTGTCCTTTTAGACATTTTAGAAATAATATATTACTCTCACCTATTAATGTTATTGAAACTTATACTAAATTATCTTATAGTACACTTTTGTACATATACAGCTATCCATACATACATCACCAATCTATTTCTTATTACTATTATTTAAATTAAAGTTAAAATATTAAATATATATTATACAATAATATAAAATACATTAATAGCTCCAATAAAGGAATGAAGTTATTTTATGTTGTCCAGTTAGAAATACAATCAATCCTCAATATGGGAAAGTTGCCTATAGACATGCATATACTTCTGTAGCCTGCAGTAGACGTTAAGTAGTTCCAACCTCTTGATGAGTACAATTACAGAAGTCAAATAACCGAGTATTGTCCAAAGTTATAATAGCATATATTAAATACATTCTAACAAATAATTTAGGTAATTCCATTATTAATGATGTAAACAAATATATTCTAAAGATGCAAAATACCTTTTTAAATATTTATATACTGAATGTATACATTTTTTATATTAATCGACGTAACCTTGTGCAGAAGTCAATATGTCCATTTTGGACAGTCAATATTGTAACAGTTAATATAGTGCACGGAATATGCTGAATGTGGTCGCTATTGTACAGGACATGTCCGTCTGTCTCGTAGAATCCAACGTTCAGAAAGTAATGAATAGTTATAACACTAATTATATTTAAAGTCAGACGCACTAAATTGTAACAATTATAATTTGTCCATATTTATAATTAAAAGATATGTTCACTGATAAAATCTTATTAAAAGAATAGTCTAATTATTTTTGAATAGCATATTGTATATTTAACAGATGTAAAAATGGAAATTATATAGGAGAATTTGTTATATTTTCCATTTTTCCACAAAAATAAATTATACAAACTCAGCTAAAAATAATCTATTTAGCTATAATATATATTGTACGCAAATAGATTATATAATCTATAATTCATTATTTAATTATGTAATTTAATACAGTTTAATGTATTCATAAATGCTGATTTATCTTTGTATTAATGTTACAGGCTTATAGTTAAATTTAAGGGCACCATATTTTTTGTAATCTTTCCATATATTTGATCTATAAATAGGTGAAAAAATTTGTAACTAAAATATCATATAAATTCAATACAATATAATTAATAATATATATAAACAATAAATTTCACTATAAATAGAATTCAACATTGGGTATTGAAATTTAGCTAGTTTCACTTTAGGTGCACTGCACTTAGTGCATGGCAATGGCCCACTTTATGAGTAAGGGGCAATGCCATAGAAATATTATTATCTCACAATCTAGTGCAATTATTTAATTATTACAAATATTTAATTTAAATCAACAATATTTAAAATAACGATACAAATATTGAAATTGAATAAATGTAATTTCTAACTTCAATGAATATTAAGTTAAGATAAAGTAGAAGATAAATATAAAAAGTAAGATAAAGATGAAGATTAAAAAATTGGATAAAAAATAAAGTCTGTTTAAAAAGATTGCATAATCAAACTCGCTTAAAAAACTGACCAAAAGAATTGGCTCTACAAATTTTTCAAATGCGTCAGGAATTTATACAACTAACTCCTTTCTGGTAATCCCAGAGAAGATCTTTTCTAATTACAGGATCAGATATATATTATGTAATCTAATTAGTGACTACAATACATGATAAGAAATACATTGACAGTTTTATTTAGATAGTTTATTATACACAATTTATATATATTAATTGTATAATTCGTAATTAATATTTTCAATATGATCCAATTCTTAGTAATAATTTCAGGAATTTAAGATAATTTCCGAGTTTAAGAATAGAATCATGTAGTTATTGATGGTCCGATTATTGAAAACGTGTCTATTAAGAACAAACATGATTATGCAATTTAGCTAATCGAATGTAGTAAGACAAACATAACAATTAGGTTGTATATATATCGTATATATTATCTAACTTCAATTACATATACGAGTTATAAATAAAGTACAACCCGGTAAAAGTAATGAAGTAATTTTTATAAACCTTTGTATACCAAGAGATGCGAAGGGCCAACTTAAATTATGTTTTCACTTTTAAAAGTTAATATTATATTTCGAACTATTCAAATACCTGTCCTAAGGCATCTCATATTCAAATAATCTCTCTAATTCTGTTCAGGAACATTCTACATAAGAAGAGTTGGTCTTGTAAGATGAATTGTTCATTTTTTCTTAATTTTGTATTATTTGTTACAATAATCTCTATGCAAATTATTGTAGCAAATAATACAAAATTTCAAAATCATTATTTTCTAAATAAATAATCAATGACAAATTGTGATTATTTGTTATGATTTATATGTAAACTTTTGTTATAACTATTAACTGATATATAAATGTACAGTAATATTAATAAAGAATAGAAGTTGATCTACTCTAAATTCCTATACAAATAGTACCAACATTATATATGACTATAATTACAGATTTATTTTTAATTTACTCTTCGCTAAACTGATATTACCTTCATTAATACTAAGCACCATAGTGCACTACTCGAGCACTCCAACAATAATCTACAATAATCTCCATTGATACTAATCCGCAACCAAACATTCCACTAACAGTAACCCTTATAAATTAATCTTCACTAGCTCCCAGTTCAACAGGGGGATGACTGGATCTAATCACCATTGGTTCCAGGCTAGCGGAGGTCAACGTCTTCAGAAACCCCATTCGGATATCGAAAACATATGTATATATTTACTACCATAATGAATTTGAATCTATATATATCTTTTTGTAATAATAATATATACAATTGTTGGATTAATCCACCTTAAATATTGAAATAACTTAAAAGAGAGAAGTGATTTTGAGATATATGTTGATACTTATAGGTTGGAATTAACTTCACCAAACTATCTAGAATGAACTCAATAGACTCAACTAAACTACGAGACATGTCCGATACAATGAAATGGTATATATAAGTGGTAGTTATTATATACAATTGTACATAGAAATTATGCGTGAAAGTAAATTGTAATGAGTTAGGTTGATAGAAAACATGATATCCGTATGGATAGTATAACATCTAACCATGAATATATGTTTTATATGTCACAAAACAATGTGAATAACGTTATTAAAACATTAATACAGGTAAAATGTTTAATTAATTAGCAGATAATCAACGTTTATAATTATTATCGATACAAGTTAAAGAAATAATTGCATATATTAATACTTTACAGTTCTAATATTAATCTATTTACTGAATTATTTTTAATTAACATCTAATATTAGAATGATTTGATTAGTTATTTATATGTCTTAAATATTATTTTGTAATATATGTCAAATTTAGAAATTTTGTAGGTATATATGTATGATTAATATATAAATGAATAACTAAAATAAATTGTCATTCTATGTAATTAAATACATAAATTACGATTTTTTATAAACATTAAAAATGTTTTTCAAATGTTAAAAAGGTTATTTTATGGATTATTATATAATAAATTGTATTTTTTAAATATTTTTCAAATTTACGGTTTATAAACTTAAGAAATTTAATTTTAAATATATATTTTTATTTAGTATCAGTGTTACATAGATAATACACATAAGTAAATATGTCTAGCTAAAATAATAAACTAAGAAATATATGTGAGCTATTCACATCTACATATATTATAATAAATTAATACTTTTACAAAGAATAATTAATATTTATAATTAGATTAATTTATAATTAATATTTCTTTATACTTAAATTCAAATTTTAGCGAAGATATAATATTCTATATATATTTATTAATTATTAATATAATATTTTAAAATCTAAATATTGAAGCTAACTCAAGTAAACTGATATATAAATAAGCTACATCCATAAACTAAAATGTAAATAGAGCTGATATCTATAATCATGATTTTTATAGGATACGCAGAAATTGTAATTCATAAATAGTATTTATTAAATACTTAAAATTATTTGAAGTTTAATTTTTGTTATCGATATAAAATTATGTATTCTTATATATTAATATTATTTGTAGATTTTTTGATTCGTGTATATGAATTTGATAGACTGAATTTGATATTGTCTATTAGACATATATTCTACTCTATATTAACATATAGAGTAGAATATATGTCTAATAGACATATATTTAGATTTAATATACATATATTTAGCATTATCATATGAATATGATATAAATCACGTCATATGAATATCATAAACATACATTATAATAGTTTAAAGTTTATTTTAAAGTACTTATAAAGTGTGTATCGAAGATGACCCAAACATATTGTAGATGATATATAATACATATTATAATTATATTATAGTTTATAATGTATACCTTTTTATACAAATAAAATATAGACTAAAAGTATAACTCAGTTTTAAAAGTACTTGATATTTAAGAACACAGTTAACTTGCCTAGATTTACAAACTTTAAAAAAATAATTAATATATCTTAAATCTATTCGTTATTTAAAATATGAAAAGTAAAAGAAGAAATACAAATTCAATTATTTTAATGGAAGTTAAAATAAATAAACACGTAAACAAAATAATATTATTTTATTTTGAATGCTGAAAAACCTACAATTATTTCAAACGGCTAAAAATCAATCCTCGATAAGTCGCTTACAGCGATGCATATTCTTCTGTAGCCTGCAGTAGACGTGAAGTGGTTTCGACTTCTTTCGCCGAGTGACCAGCATTCCCAATTACATTAAACTGCGCTTCAGGCCATACCTAAAAATACAGAAGTTAAATAACCGAGTATTTGAATTGATATAAATGTAATATTAGTATATATTGAATACAATTACTATTTAATAATACAGGTAATTACATTTTTAATAATGTCCAATCTTGTAAATACAAACAAGTATATTGAAAAGTTGCAAATACATTTTATAATGATTACAACAAAATGATTGTTGTATTATATCCAGGCAATATCAGTGAAACCTCGATCAACCGGCTTCCGGGTCTACTGACATAACCTTGTGCAGGTCCCAGGCAGTCTGCATCGGACAGACCACGTCGTAACGGCCTTGAACTATGGTGCACGGAATGTGTCGAATGCGGTCGATGTTCGCCAGGATATGTCCGTCTGTCTCGTAGAATCCACCATTCACAAAGTAATGGCTGAAATATAAATGAAGGAATAGTTTCAATATTTATACTAGGGAAGGTCTGACAATAAAATGAAACTAAAATAAAATAGTTTGTTCAATTAAGTAGTATTATTATTATTGATAAAGATACTTTTGATCAATTTCTAAATTAGCAAATTCAAATTGATCATTAATGATAATATTAATTTACTATTATCATAAAATGATAATTTATTATTATTGATAAGATTTTATTAAAATAGTATAGTCTAAATATATGAGTTTGTAAATAACATATTACAGATTTGTAACCTAAAATACTAAAGAGTTAATAGTATCAGATAATATGCATACAATATTTAATATTTTGATTAATAATAAATTTAAAAAAAATTATTTTTATTTTAATAAAATTAGAAATTTGAACCCTAAAAAATAATCGGACCTATAAATCTATAAATCCACCGAAATATTATAACTACCTATAACTATATCATATCCGAATACAACATAGACTTAATTAGAGATATACCATACTTATACCAAACGTTACCAAACATTACCTACACTATACTTTACACCTACTTATATCACCTACCTACACTTATCCTATTATGTCATCCCCTAGCCTACACTGCACATAAACCCTATATGCCATACGGTGTATATAATATAATTCTGCCTATATACAGCACGCAACTACTCCATATCCGCGACTTCCACTGCACCCACCATTCAATTCGAGCAAATTGGAGTGCCCACTTGTCATCCGTAGCCTTCTTCAGGTATTCGGGGTCGACCTTTAATCTCGATGTGGCCATTTCCCAAGTAGACCAGGCCCTTGCACACCGGTTCTTCATTTCGAGGTCTTGGCCGGTCAGACGACGATAGTATGCGGAAATTAAGTCTCCTCGTTCCACCTGGTGGGAGGTGGGGCGGGAGTGGGGACGGGACAAGATGGCGAGGCATTGACTTTATCCGCACCGATCTTTAGTTTTATTATTTACACTATAAAACAATAGTAAAATAGAACAAATAATAATAATAGAAATAATAATAATCAACGATTATTGAACTTGAACAAATGTAAATATAATCTCGTCGATCTTAAGATAAGAGTGATATGAAGATAAATATAAATATAAAAGTAAGTCAAGACGAAAAGGAAGAGATTGAAAAAAATAAAATTTATAAAACATTGTTATAAAAGACAGACTTGCCTAAAAAAACTAACCAAAGGAATTGGCTCCAGGAATTTTTCAAATGCATCTGGAAATATAAAACTAGCTCCTTCCTGGTAATACCAGAGAAGTTCTTTCCTATTTAGAAAATTAGAGTTATATTATGTATACTAAATAATTCCTAATTACCTAGAAATAGTAACCAATATATGATAAGAAAAAAACATTATAGGTTTATATAGTTGATTATTTAAATTAATTATAATTAATGTTTGCAATAAAATAAAATTAATAGGAACCATTTTAGGAATCTAAGATAATCTGCGGGGTTAAGAATGGAATCATTTAGAATAATTGGGCGGATTATTGAAAAGCTAGTACATGAAAGCAAACATTGAACATGCAGAGGACCTAATTGAATTTATTAAGCCACAAATATAAATACCTACAAATTAGGATATATATATTCCTACATTTATATTATATTATTATAATTATACAGATACGCTACGAATGCAGGGGACAATCCAGCAAAACGAGTGAAGTAATTTTGTTATTTAAAATACATAAAATATATTTTTAATAAAATTAGATAATACAAAAAGGTAGGAGCAGAGATCTGATATTACATTGACGTCGGAAGTGTATGGGATAAATTGTACGGTGTTCCAGATTACTGCGAGAAAACCTCCTCAGAGTGAAGATTCCTCGTAGTATCAATGCCTTCACAGATGTCGGGTGGGTTTCGGCATAGGTAAGAGATAGAGTGGAGCCCCAAGAACCACCAAACACCACCCACTTCTCAATGCCGAGATGACTTCGTAAAGTTTCAATGTCCGCAACTAGATCCCAGGTGGTGTTCTCCTGTGGTAGAGGGATATAGTTGGGGTTATATGATAGAGTTCGGTGGTAAGATTAGGGGATAGAATCGGAGAGGTTAGGACAGAGAGAGAGAAGGGCAGAGTCATAATATGAGATTCACCCTTTGTTTATAGTTTATAAAAACTTATATTACTAAAAACTTTATCATTACAATTATGAATATGTTACCAGGTATTATTTTATTTTAAAATATGCGCAAAAAAATGTAATATTTATTTATATAAATAATATTTTTGCACTGATAATGTAAATATATATGTTATTTATTTTATTGTATAATGGCTAAATTATTAAAATTACCTTTCAATTGTATTTTTTTAATGATTCATCAAACAAATTAATTCTATGTTATATACAAATTAATGTAATAGTAATTATTATTAATAATAGATTAGTCTGAGATATGATCCATATATTGTATTAAAGAGAATAGACACTTTCATTTTTATAAACTCTTTTATATCTTGAGACAGAAATGCAAAAAGCAAATTACTAACTTAAACAATGATTTCACTTTTGAACTATAATATATAACAAACTACTCAAAAAAACACCTTCCCACTTAAAGGATATAATACATTATGATATTATATTTATCTCTTTAAAACTACAAACGTTACTACTAATATCTTTACATCTCTTTAAATCATCTAAATACATCAAAACTGATAATTACTGATAATAAAGCCCAACTCGGCATCTCTCATCAATTTAATCTTCATTAACCACTAGTTCAGCGGGGGGAAGACTGCGCCCCGAGCCCCGTTGGTCCATGATGACAATTCGATAGACCCCGGGATCAAAGAACAGGCGGTCAGACTCACCGCATCCGCCACCTGGTCCCCCGTGTCTGTCAATGTGTTTATTGTGTTGTAATACCAACATGTTAAATGATTAATTTGTCGGAAGTTCAGTAAATATCAACAACACAATAATCATCGATGAATTACACAAAATTAAATACAAAATAGACAATTATTATTATTAAAATATGCTCAAGAAACCATTCTACTTTATTTTAAATCATTATTTAAAAATTTATAATAGTTACACTACTGGTTTAATAGTTGGTTCAATATTTCTTTAACATACAAAATTCATAAAGATATTACCTCACAATAGACATTATTCTATTAAGTAGAAAATATATGAAATTAAATTAAAACAATTTTGAATTTAATTATTAACCAAAAAAAAATAAATAATTAAATGTCTAAATATTTGTTTTCGCTAGTTTTTGAAAAATACTAATATGATATTTGTATGTCAATAATAACTTTCTAATCTCTATATTTTTTTATTTATCCTAATATTACAAGATCTTATAAAACTATAAAATATCTATTTGTTTATGCTAAGGCTCTATTAAATGAATACATTAATTTGTCTTTCTTATATTGCAGATGTAGCAAAATATTGTAAATGTAAAGCGATTAATAAATATAAAAAAACTTTATGTGAGAATTTAATTAAAAAATGCACTTTATTATAAATATTTATTTAAAAGAACAAATATTACATTCTACTACTTTACAAATGATAAAGAATTTTACATTGAAATGTTGTATAAACAAACGTAAAGCAAATCTAATCTCACTGAATTAATCTTAAATTAATAAGTTTAGTACAATTGTAATCTTATTCAAAATTTAATTATAAAATATTTTAAAAAAGTACATTTATTTTAAATTGTACAACTCTAAAAATAATTTAAAAGAAGTTATAATTAAATAAAAATTTTATTTTAAATTTTTTAAATGGTACTTTATTCCACATATATTGAGTTATTATTAATTCTATATGAAATTATTATATAAAATATTTCAAAGTAATATTTTCTACATTATTTCATTATATATATTTCAATATATAAATATTAATTATTTTTTTTAAAATGTTATTATTATTAGACAATTTAACAAATGAAATCATCTATTGTTATATTTGTTAGGGATAAATCTCAGGATAATTAAACTACATTTTGAGATTTGCATTAATTTACATTCCTTCCAGGGATTAAAGATTTTGATTAATTGCTTAATTGGTAACATGAATATAAAAATATCTGAAATATATTTTATAATGTTTATAAATAAATGCAATATCTGTATTTAAAAATAATATATGTTAGCATTAGACCACATACAAAAATGTAATAATGTAATAACTCCGAAGTAATAACTCCCAGCAAACAATCCAGGTACTTTTATATATTTTATTTCTATTACTCTCTTGAATATATTCGAAAAAGCGAAAACTATATAATAACCCCGCATAAGTACATACAGAAATATAACTGGTTTTCCAGAGGGGTTTCCAGACTGTTCGTAATAGATACGATGCAGAGATGTCACTTGTAGGAAATCATGTTGGTATGGCTCAACGGCTGCATATTGGACCTTTAGTGTCGGTTCCGAGTTCGCGGGGGTCGACATCTGTAGAAACCAAATTAGGATATTGTAGAGTATATATTAATATATATTAATATATATTAATATATATTAATATATATTAATATATATGAGTATGTTTACTATCATAATAAATTAAATTCTACTTCTATATTTTATAATACTAATATATAGAATTGTTGGATTAATCCACTGGCTCTTTCAAAAAAGAAACACCTTAACCTATATACATTCTATATATAAGCTGTAGATATGTATATGCATTATCATAAACCAAAATTATTGGTGTTATAAGAGATTTTAAAAAGATATAATGATATATAATTACAATATCTAACTATGAGTACATTTTTTATATTTTAAACATACAAAAATGTGTATCCTATTAACATATCAAAATCAAATATGAAAATTATCCATGAAACAGGCAATTTTACATGTCAAAAGAAAATAATTGCTTATAAATAGTCCAGTTTTAATATAAAGCAATTTATATAATTATTTTTAATTCGTAATTTTAATATTTATAGAAAAATTATTTATTTGGTTATATATTTATATTATTTCTACAATTTTAATATGTAATATATGAAAAATTTAGATATATGAAAAATTTAGATATATATATATATATATATATATAGTATATTATAAATAAATGAATATCCAATTTTGACTAGATCATTAGTCTATTTTCTGGATAAAATAAATTATGAAATATTAATAAACTAATATTTGTACATAGAATAAGTAATACTTAATTATATTTAAATTCAAATTGTAGTAAAGATATCATATTCTATATGTGTATGTAAGCAGTTTTTACATTCACGTATAAAGATAATTAACTTACATCTCTAATGGTGATATATTTTGAAATGGTTATAGAGTAAACTTTCTCAAAGTTTTATTGTAGTATTCTGAAGTTTTATTAGTGCTTTGATTTTATTGTAAACAATAGTTGATTTATGATTTTGTATAAAACAATAAAATGACCATAAATACATATTATTAGACAAGGTTAAATGGTTATATGACAAATACTATCTGTATATATTTCTATTAAATATACTTTTTTAAATTCCTTAAAATAAAATATTAATATTAATATTCAATATATATTGTATATACAGATATGGATATATTATATAAATAGCCACGTCCATAAATCATATACAAATCATATAAACATTAATTATATTACATATATATATTTTTTAAACATAAATTAAAATGTATTTAAGTTGAATTTAAAACTATATACATCCCAAGTATCTAAGATGACCCGATTAAACATCAAACAATAAACAATTAATATTACTTTATATTATAATTATGTGTACATATAGGGATGTAATAATTAGATGTTGATTGCTAAAAAGCAAAATTCATATATATAATATTCATATATTGAATATTATTTTTAAAATAGAAATATTATTCTCAAAGTTCTTTAAATTATCAACTTTATATTTGTTTTACATTATAAATTATTTACAAATTTAATATACTTTGATATTGGTTTAATATCTTGTAAATATTTAAATAGAATATTAATTATAATATATTAATGTTATGCATATAATTTATTAATGTTAAACACATACATAAAAATGTAATTATAAAGGGTCATAAAAAGTGAGATAACATAAAAATAATTTCAATTAATTACAATTAAATTAATAATACCCATGATTTACTTGAGTAATATTAATGAATAGTGCATTCCTATTCTTTTTCATAGTAAAGATTTGATCCATGGATAATTGATTTGATATATGTATACAAAAATGTTAGATAGCTATCATATAATATATATTATGTAACACATAAGCAATACTATAAATATATTAAACATTTTAACGCTTTATAAAAATTCACTAAATCACTGATTTTTTTATATACAATAAATATATTAAAACTTATTTTAAAATTTAAAATAAATAATTTAAGAATTTTTAAAAATATCCCCTACAATAGAAATCTAATTATATAGATAATGAACAAATAACTAGGGTATGTAATAATGGTTTAGATTATATTGTCTAATATCAATAGACAATATGTTATGGCTTATCACATTATATGCGGTATTATAATAGTAATATTATTTGCATTAATATATCAATATGCATCAGTGATATATAATGAATTCCTATTAATGAATTACTTATTTAGGGTTTATATTATGGTTTATAATGTAAACATGGTATAGTTATATATTTAAATGTCATGTGTTAAAGACCAGCGCAGTTTAAAAATTATATTATGTGGAAATTTAAATGAATATATTGCACATATTTTTTATTATTTCCTGGTATAGATATAGAAGTGAAGGAACTATATCATTATTAACACACCTATTGATATTTAAGCCTATATGCTAAATTTAAATGCATATTTAATAGATTAAAACATTCGAAATGTTTATCAGAATTCAAATGAACAAAAATCTAATCAAAAATCTACTCAAATGTAATAATCAGACATTATAAACATATAGATTTATAATTTTAATATTATAGAGAAAAAGTATACGAAATTGGGTACATATATATTAATATAAATATCTAATTTACATTATTAAACAACTTATTAATAATTTTATAGTGATATTATTTATAAACGTAAAAGGTATTTATCATTATTTATTATTATTATATGAATAATATATATTTAGTAATATATTACTATAGTATATATTAATTAACTACATTATATTGTTATGTATAGTTAATATATTCAGTAAAGCAGATTCATGACCACATCATAAATTTATTTAATCATAAGTTAATCATAAATTGTAAATATTTAGAATTTATTAGTTCATTATAAAATGTCCCATAAAAATATGACCTTATTATATCACCATTTAGTATTTAGTAAATACATATACCATATATTATACAATATAGTATACAATTATATTATATTATATTATATTATATAAGTATTATAATACTTATAATATATAACATATTATATATTTAAATATGTATTATATTAAACTATTAATAATAGCCAGTTTTATGTATATGTGTTATTGGTAAAGTTGTTATGAAATGTAAGAAATATATTGTTTTGATAAAATTATATTTTTGAAAAATGTGTTTATATTACACAACCACGCTCAAAAGCAAAACTAGTATTTTGGATATATTTTATGAGCTATGGATATATTTTATGAGTATAATATCAATAAGCTATCAAAATATAATATATTAATAATAACTCAGTGAAAAGTAATCAGTAATTATATATAATTATATACAATTTTGTAGAAGTTTTTAGTTTTTAGTTTTATCAATGATTATCTGAGATAGGGAATTAAAAAAATAATAGAGCAAAATAAAATGTACTTTAGGCCTATATTTGTAAATAGATTTATTAATTTATACTTACTAATTCGTATATTTTAAGTATGTTTTATATATGATATGATATAATTTATATGATATACGATATGATATAATTTATTGATATAGTTAATATTATATAAAACATATATATTTTAGTATTATTATTTTAATGTAAACATTTCGCATACATATATAAAAAAAACAAATTACTTGAGCGGTTTAAATTATTTGAGCGGTTTAACGGATACGCTATGAACTATATAATAGTAATCGATTACTTAAAAAAAGGACGAACTAAAAAAAAAGTGGGAATAACAAGAGTAACACTAAGTGATAATGGTCCGCAATTTAAATTTGATGAGATGATGGAAATGTGTAAGTTGTTGTCATTAGAACAAGTGTTTAGTTCGCCGCCCCAACCAATAAACAATTGTCAAGTTGAATACATGAGCGGTACATTGAAATCAATGTTACGGAGAGTGACCAGCTAGAGTACAAAAGACTAGGACAGGTACTCGGAACTATTATTATTTGCAAATAGGGAAGCACTGCAAGTAATTAACTGTTAATGTGAAGATATAAATATAAATAAAGGACATTAAAATGTATATCAATATGCAATAGATCTAAGCAATAGGGTAAAGGTTGTATGTAGGTTAGAGGAAGAGTGGTTAGTAAAAACGCTGGCTGTATATGGTAAGTATATATGTAATCTATGTATATACAGTATATATAAAATATATAATTTGTTCAAATATATAAATAAATTAAAATATAATAAATAATAAATAAAAATATAATAAATAAAATCAAATATATAAATTATTTATATATATATTTGAAAATTTGCTAAGTTCTTTTCTTTTTTATGTTCATTTCTCGAATGAAATCAAGAGTTTTTTCATTTAATATTTGAAGAATATCTGAAGTATCTTCAGAATCAACTGCATAATTATCAATTAGTCGACCAAGCGAAGTCGACCAAGTCGACCAAGCGACGCACGTAATTCTATACAGTTCCTGACTTATTCTTATTTTTTATTTTATTTAAAATTTATTCCTCTAGATTAATTTTTTTCTCTTACCAAGATTTATAAATTTATCATCGAATCTATAGAAATATTATTAATATGATATACATTTGGTAGCATAATATATAGACAATAACACATGCTATATTTATTAAAATACATGTGTCTTATTTGTTAGAATGGAATAATGAAATATCTGAGATGTAATCAGAGACTTAATATATTCTATAGAATACAGCAAATAAATGCTTCCGAATCAACTGGACTCGATAATATACTAGAACATTCTGATTTGCAGATTACTCTGGATTCTGAAAGTGGAGATCCTGTTCCGCATCTTCTACAATATTAAGTACCTCTACTTCATTCCCTATAAATAAAACTATTATAAATTCTATTTGTTATGATTTATTAAACAAGCGTAGGTTTATACAGATTATTATTATATACTTATTAAATACAAACTCTCTGAAATAGTTGGTAGCTTCTCTAGAGTTATCGTTAATAAATGTCATATCTATAGGTAATTATAAATTGATAAATTTAATGTAACACTATATAGTATATACAATAATATATAATATTTACAATATACTTTGATAATATAAAATAATAACAATACCATAATATAAATAATATTGTATATGAAAACATACGTGAAATAAACTACAATCAAATGCAGTTATAATATTAAAACTAAATATCTTATATATTTGTCGAACCATCATAATACTGCCATTTAGGATATTCTAAATACATTTCTACTCCCTTTCCTATTTCTTTTGATCGAATTTGTCTTTATTATATTTGTTCATTAATTTTTTATAATAATCTCATGTACTTTTCCACTTTTTTCTAACCAAATTTTCTATATGGAAAATTATGTTTTAATTAACTATAGTTTAGTTTTATAAATAGATTTAGTTATATATCATTTGTTGTATTAGGGATATTATTCTAGAAATATATGAAATTTGTATTTATTAATATGATATATATATTAATATTATACATTTGTATTAAATTAATTTTATAATAATATTAAGAGTATATTTATATAATCTATTAGTAATATATACCTAATTATTTATTAACTAATTTAAAGCTAAATAATATTAAATTATATAATATATGTTGACTTTTATATTTATATGATGCATATAATAAAAATGTAGGGTCAAGCCCAAATTAATCTTGAATATTACTTTTTAAATAAAGTATATTTATTATATATTCTACCTGTAACATTCATTTCATTAGCTATGTAAGCAATATATGTTGTCCTCTGAATCCTATGACAACATAAATTATCTCCTACTTTCCTTATATATATATATATATATATATATATATATATATATATATATATATATATATGATAATACGTTGGATTAATTTTCCTATATCCATAACTATATAATATGCTTTTAAATTAAATATATTTATTATATTAATTAATTAAATAATAACTATCATATGGGGAGGTGAAGTTTCATTAAATAAGTATTTAAGGCTTGTAAATTGGACATTGTCCACAGGACAGCTTAAAAGTTAAACACTGCGTAATTGCGCGTTCTTTTTCGCTTGAATAGGTTCTTATCGAAAAACGACGGGGTTTTTCAGTGTGTACAGTGTACACTGTACACTATATAGTGCTTAAGAAATGGAATATAATAAAAGCAATTTGATTTAAAATGTAAATAAATATAAATTTTAAATAAAGTAAATAACTTTATTTTGTTTAGGGTTTATTGTACAATGTGCATAGGTTATAACCTATCTATATATATCAGTGATTATTTATTTATAATTATCTTATCCGAATTCTCCGTTGAATCTACCTCGAAAATATATCTTTAAAACAACTGTAATTAAGTAATCCAACAACTAAATATATAATTTTCCTAAATAATTTCAATTTCAATAAGTAGTCCGTTATTATAGATTTGCTATTATAGGTCGGAATGTAAACTGCCACACCCATTTCCTTGTAAGTTTGTACTTATTTCGATGTATACATTATCAGTAATAAAGAACATAACTTTTTCTTTGTCCGTTTTCCCCGGCATTGCGGTAGGCGTGATTATTGTCACAGACGACACCTACTCGTCCCCTTTGCTAGGGTGGATTTTAGTCATATATAGAGACCATGCCATCTCCCTTATCCACCATATCTGGTTAAATGTTAACATGGATAGATACAATATAATGTCATGGATAGACATTATATATTTTCAGCATTTATCTGTTCAAACACAAATTCCTTATCTGTTTTCCTTACGTCAGAGTGAGTATTTTCATTAAAGGTAGGCGTAGTTATTTATAAAAACCTCACCCCCTCCTTTATCCACTTTTATCTCAATCAGGGTGACCTGTGGGCGTGGTCATTGTTAGAGACCATTTACTTGTCCACTTTTACCTTCGCTGATATTGGAACTACGGCGTGGAACCTATGAGCTAGTCCTTATTGTCTTATATTTAAAGTGCCATTGATAATGATAACAACACCGTCCGATATTGTGGTCAAGGGTACAACGGTCAACGTGTAGTACACAACGTGTACTACACGTCCATATCTTGTTCTCTTTATCCAGCATCCACTGGGAGTGGTTATAAATAAATACTACTTACAATAGTATACTTTTACTTCCTATATTAGAAATATAAAATATAAATTAAATTAGTGTATTGTAATTTATACATAATTATATATATGTAATTAATATATAATAATATATATATATATATATATATATATATATATATATATTTATTAATTTATAATTATATATATATATATTCATATATATAATTTATAATTATATACTTAGACTATTTATTATATAGGTCAATGACTTGATTTTGTGGAACCATTTTTTTAGTTTAATAATTAGCTCATGTAAAATATTATATACGATGTGGGACCTATTGCGTAGGTCCTACGTGCTAGAACAATAGTAGTTGGAAAATATTTTATTTATAAGTAATGAGATGGAGGTACTTAATATTGTAAAAGTGGCAGAACCAGAATCTCCACTATCAAAATCCAGAGTAATCTCCGAAACAGAATTTTCTTATATATTATTGAGTCCTGTAGATTCGAATCCATTGATTTGTATTTGTATTTGATTTGTATCAACACTAAACTATATTCAGTTTTCTCCTATTACACCTCAGCTATCCCTTTCTAAACCACACTTATCGCAGAGGTATTTTAATAATTATGGCATGTGGTATTGTTGATATACTATGTTGTTAAATTTATAACATATTAATAGATTTCCAAAGATTCGTGGATAAATCTTGGGAAAAGAAAATTAAACTAGAGGAAAATATAAATTAAGAATAAGTCAGCAACTGTAGAATTGTGTGCATAGCTTGGTCGACTAATAGATACTTATGCAGTAAATTCTGAGGATATATCAGATATTCTTCAAATATTAAATGAAAAAACTCAAGATTTCATCTGAGAAATGATCATAAAAATAAAAACATTTAATTTTCAAATATATACATATCATTTATATTTATTCATATATTTTACTAAAATTTAAATAAATTTCTTTATCATGTTAAATTCTAAAATGAAATAATGAGTTTTTCAGAAGATGAAGAATCAACTTCATAAATATCGATAAAAAATAGATTAATAAATTTGCGAATATAATACTATTTATGTATTTATAGTATATAACTTGTCCGTGTTATAACACACGATTATTAGTTGTATAATACTCTACAAATTAATATATTTTATTAATTTCAAAATTATTATTCGCATTTGAGTCGTTCTATAAAATTCCATATAACTGAAGTATTGTATGTCTAACTATTTACGAGTAAATTATTATAACACGCAGTTAGTACAAATAAACTATTTGAGCAGGTTTAAAAGTTAAAGAATTAAAAAAAACGTAACCTAATAGATAAGATGCTAATGGTATTACCAGCATTCATCCTCGATCTACTCAACCTATAGTTATATATTTAAATATCTGTCGATATTTCTTGATGGATATAGCTATTATGTATGGTTTTAAAGGGAATGCATTGTCTTCCACTAAATAAGTAATTTTGACATCACGTCAGGGGGCTGTTTTGATGGCGATGTATTTAAAGGATTCGGTCCATCCATCAATAATTTAGAAAGTCTAGAATTTGACCACAGCCAATATGAACTCTTACATTACACCCTATATCTACATATATGAATATGCAATATGCACCAACAAACGCTATCAGTGCATTACTATTATGTACTTAATATTAATATTACTATTATGTACTTAATGTTGATTCGTCATTGATTACATATATATTCACATATTCACCATTCAATGCTCGGATATTATTTGGTCAATCCCACCAACTTTTAAATTTAAATGAAATAACTTCGCATTCCTCTTGTTCTCGGTAATTTTAGATTATCTATAACAAGTGCAGAGAATAGAGATTTTAATAATTAACCATATTGCAGAATGAACCAATTGTATGTCATTTTAAAACTTCTGGAATAATGACCTGAATGTGTATTAGTTAGTGATATAAGCTTAACATAAAAATCATTCTTGATTTACAATAGTATACTATTACGAAAAATCCATAGAGTGTATTTAAGAGTTAGTTTTTGTTCTATTTAAGATTCAATTTTTGTATAGAATATAATATATCCCATTGTAAATATAATACGATATACATACTTATATTATTACTATAACCAGTATTTTATTTTTTAATATATTAATATATTAATAGATTTAGTTATAGATTTATTATTGTACATATATTTATATACTATTTGTATATTCAATATTTTATATTAGAATTGTATACAATTATAGTATATATACTATCAATGCAAATAACATATACAGGAGTTTAATAATATAATGTATAATAACACTATATATAATTTATTATCTCCATTTGTTTTATTTTTTATACTATATATATTTTAAATATAACATTGGTTATATTTTTATAATTTTAACATTTTATCATACCCACAAATACTTATACACAATACAATGACTGCAATATGGATACAAATACTGAGTCGATATGGTAATCTTAATATGATGCATATGGTTGGTATATCTATATGTAAGGAAATACCTTATATGTATTGTATAATCAAGATTACAATATCCGACATATCCTTAACCCTTTTACCCTCGATGTCTTACTTCGTCTTATCGCAAAGTAATCGGAACGGATCGCAAATCAATTAAATACTTAATTACTTAAAATAAATTATTAAATTATATTAAAAGGATTAATATAATTCCAAAATATACATTTTGTAGATAACAATCTAATGTATCATATTATATTAAAATAACAAACAGTTTATATGTTAATTTATTTAAATATTTAACCATATATTAAAAAAAATAATAATAAATTAAGCTTAATAATTTTATTCAATTAGGGTTTAATAAAACATATATTTTATAATGTATAACATATATATATACTTAAAATTTTCGATCTATGCTTGTTTATTAGCATAAGTTCATTGTTGGGAATAAAAATTAAAGAAAAATAGTCCATATTGTTAATAAATGATGATTAAACCCCAAACAAATATGAAAATATTTTTTTAAAATGGTGGGAAAATGTGATCTATAAAGTTATTTATGTTGAACAAAAAATAATTACATATATCATTATAAAACTTATTAAATATATTAAAATAGTGAAATGTTATGAATAAAATGCATTAATACATATGAAAATAGTGCTTGAATTTTAATAAAGACGATACAAACAAAGAGAGCGTCATTACGTTTTTAATTTTTTAATATGTCCGCTTTTTCTATACCTCAAGACTTTTCTAATGATCAAGATGATTTATCATCAGATGATTCTTAGGGTGAATTCTGGCCCAATTTTTTTATACATATATTCCTAATTTATATATTTAATTTGGTAAAATAGCAATAAACAACTTTCTTATAATTTTATATTAAAAAATTTTTTTTAAAAATAGTTTACATGAATATAATTAATTATTATTTTATTTTAACATTAAATAGATAATATATTAGTTTGTAGTAGTTAAATATCTTTAATATGAGTTTTAGTTTTATATAAGAAATGTTCATGGTTCATGAGTTATGATAAATTAAATAATCCATACTAAATTAAATTTAGAAATGAATATTTAAAAAAATGTAATCGTAAATCGGACGTAATATACGGTGCCGTTTATATAACATAACTTTTTATATATTAATTATTTCAATTAAATTTAAAATCTATTATAAAGATTATTATGTTATCTATTACTTTTACGAGATATGTATATACTTTAATTGAATATAAATATTAGTAAAATAATATTATGTAAATTTAACCAAATAATTAAAAAAAAATTTTTTTTACATACTCTTGATATATTCGAAATGTATTGATTTTAATTATTAAATATACTATGTCATGTATATTTATGTTTTATTTAATATTCTTGTTACTTTTATATTCATTATATTAGTATTTTCCGAGTTATGAGCTATTTTATTGACCATAGTAAAAAAATGAAAAACATGTAAAATCTAGTGATTCCGATCAGCATGTAACGCAAACGTTATTGACGCTAAAAGGGTTAACCCTTTTAGCGTTAAGTATTCTAGATTATGTATTCTATTTATATATGTTTTTATCGTATTAATATATACTTCATTCTGTTATTTTATCTCTCTACTGTATCTATACACCGTAATATTAAAGTATTACATATTTTTATTTTATAATACTAGCAAAGATTGTGATAAGGACTACTTCTCGGTTTATATACTCTGTTTATATACTTTAATGAGTTTTGACTATTATTTTAATTCTGGTGCAAAAATATACTTGAAATTTATAAATACATATATTGATATAAATATATATTACAATATTATATATAATATTTCATAGATATAACATATATATACTATATGTATATACTTAAAAAATATTTGGGTTTTGGTTTAATTAAATTAATTTAAACCGTATAAACTACTATTTAAAAAAATGATAACTTATTTATTTGAAATATACAGAGACATTAAAATAATAATACTCAAATGATTATAATAATATAGTTTCATAAAGTATATGTTAGTTATATATATTCATTACAAATATATATGCTAAACTATAGATTCGGATTAGTCTAATTCTAAAATGACTTACATATATATTCTCTTGTAAATTATATATGTATATACTTTTTTATTTTGTTTTTATAAATTTTATAATTTATCAAATAATATAATATATCATTTTTAAATAATAGATCAATATATATATATATATATATATATTTATATATATATTTATATATATATTTGTAGATATAAAATTTATATCATATCTATACTACATATGTACCCTGTACCCTGTACGGATCTGTACTACATAACATAATAACCAATATTTCATTGGAATCTTGGATAATACTATGTATAGTTAAATTCATATTAATTGTTTTGTTATAAAACATAATAATAGAATTAACAATCGAATTAGAAAATAATATTTTCAAACTTATAACCAAGATTATCTAGATTACTAAGATTACCTTATAATCTTGGCTTATAATATAAGATGTACCTAAATTTGAAAATTAAATAATTGAATTTTATATAAGCAAAAATTACTATTTTAAAAATTAAGAAATTGTAGAAGAAAAAAATATTTACATTTTAAATAAATTAAATGTCAATTTACTATTATTTAATATACTATATATATAATCTATACCATATACATATATTATTATGTATTATAATTATATATAAACCTATAAATCAAACAATTTAATTAATAAAATCCCAATTTTTACTACATTAGATTCATGATGGACATACCGTTACCGCGTAAACTCTATTGCTTTAAAAAATATTTTATTGTAAATTATCTAATATTATATTTTATTATTATTACATTTATCTAGGGTTATTTATTATAAAATTAGAAATTTTAATTTACAAATAATAAATTCATATACATTATTTTATATAATACTTCATTAGTTTATGCTAATTTTATTATAATATTAAATTATATGTAATATCCTGAAATATTATAATAAAAACTATGGAGGTTGATACTATCATTCTCGAATCACCTAACAAAGCCACAAATATATTTGGAATCGTTAATAAGGTAATTATATAGCTAAATTATACTTACTTAATAATTAAATTAGATAATATGTATATGAATGTTATTTAAATATAATTAATAATTATAATTATTATACTTATTTAATTTCAAAACGATCAAGTCAACTGTTATGTGCCATGAAAATTATAAATAGGCGTATTCAAAAGATTATCATTGAAAAGCTGATGCTGATCTATAGCACACGATGATTCACTATATATATATATATATATATATATATATATATACTAAAATTATATTGATAATATACATTATCGATATCTTTTTATATATTTTTATATATATTATATATATACATATATTACTTTATATGTATTGAATTATATTTATTTAAAATTATAATATTGTGTAATTATGACATATCAATACGCGACAACAATAAGAAATGTATGACTTTGATATATGATGGGATGATAGTAATAGACTTAGCATGTTATCCAGGTGATTTAGATACAATGGGGCAAATATATTTAGAAATATTGGATTTACTATTATATATATATATATATACTTTTGATTGAGTGATTAGTAATCAAGTAATAATCACTGATTACTACTTGTAAAAAACTCCGGAATATGTACTAACTATTAATACAGTCTTGGCAAACCAGAACGTTTGTTGTATCCCATTTGATACTAATCAGGATTCCTCGGAATTAAATACACATATACATAATTACATATTTATATCTGTATTTATATAAATATGTATATGTATACAATGTTAATATAATCCATAAATATATTAATGTGTTGTGTGTAAATTAATATAAAGTTATAGAGTAGAGAGTAAAGTAGAGTAAAGCGTAAAGTTGAGAAGAGTATAGAGTAGAGTAGAATAGAGTATAGTAGTGTAGAGTAGAGAGTAAAGTTGAGTAGAGAGCAGAATAGAGTAGAGTAAAGAGTAGAGTAGAGTAGAGTAGAGTAGAGTAGAGTAGAGTAGAGTAAAGTAGAGGGTAGAGTATAGAAGAGAAGATAGTAGATTATAGAATAGATCAGAGTACAGTATGTTAGAGTAGAAAGTAGAGTAGAATTGAGAGTAAAGTAGAGTAGAGAGTAAAGTAGAGTAGAGAGCAGAATAGAGTAGAGTAAAGAGTAGAGTATAGGAGAGAATAGAATAAAGAGTAGATTGTGTAGTAGAGTAAGGAGTATAGAGTAGAGTAGGAGTATAGTAGAATAGAGTATAGTAGTGTAGAGTAGAGTAGAAAGTAGAGTAAGGAGTAGTGTATTGTGTCACCGGTATCATGTAGCATTAGTGTAATAAGTATTGAGTAAAGTGTTGATGGGTAGTGCATCTGTTAATATATATTATACTGCTTCCTGATATTAATAAATAACATTAATATCTGTAATCATTATCATATAATTAGTAATAATAATATTAGTAATAATTAGGTGATGATTAATAGATTTATTTTGTCAATATAATAATCTGTTTTAATAAAGTTATATAAATAAACAATTTTGTATATTTATAATAATACATTTTTTTGATATAAATATTGTTAATTTATTAATATAATATTAATATATATATATATATATTAATATAATATAATATACATATATTAATATAATATATTATACATATATTAATATAATATAATTTTATTAACGAGTTTATATGCAATATTTATATTGGCTTAATATAATGGCGTTTACGATCTATTTAGTTTCAAGACGCAATAGATGAAAATAAAATGGCTGCATCCAAAATCAACGCCCAGGAAATATTGAACGCGATTCAAAGCAAAATTGATGCTTCGGCTGTTCTCCAAGTTTCGAAAGAGAGTCAGGTCATCATGCAGAAGGCCGTCGATGCAGTCGACCTTCGACCCATCTTTGCTAAGACCACCAGACCGCCGATCACCGAGTGGTTAGCATAGTTCAATATGCGTGGCTATCATAAACTGTTTATTCAATTTAAAGCAATTATACACTATTATATTTAGGTATTTCACCGTCAGTATACTTTTAACAACCATCGTACGAGGTAAGATACATCACTCCGTATCTGGCAAAGTGATTTTTGATTACTTTTTAATTCTCTATTGTTTTAAAAAACATTTAGTTTATCTAAATATAATTTTAATGATAATTTTGAAATAAATAAATTAATATATCCTTTTAATGAGTTTGGAAGTTTAATGAAGGAAATATATTTGAAAAATTGAATTCTTAAAAAAAATATTTACCTATAATGAATTTATTGAGTACAATTTTGCCTTAATGAATTGTTTTTACTTTTGATACCATTACTTATGTACGATGATATAAAAGCAAGAGCTTTTTCATTATATAAAATGCTGCTCCATTGAATAAATTAGAAAATTGATAACAGCATATGAATAATGATCTAATAAGAAATTTCTCATAATTTGTATTTAACATGATAAATATTATGATGATATCAAACATTGAATACTATTGATCTAATTAGAGTGATTAATAATTCCTTTCAGTTCTAAACTCTCCATATCAACAACTACTGAACTAAATTATATAACTCTATTTCTATAATATTCAAAAATTTAAATATGCTGCATTTTTTTACATTAATTATTTAATAATATCAATATGTATTATTTTACTATCAAATGAACTCATATTTTGATAATACATATTTTGGAAGTTTAATGAAGGAAATATATTTGAAAAATTGAATTCTTAAAAAAAAATATTTACCTATAATGAATTTATTGAGTACAATTTTAAAAAAATTTAAATATGCTGCATTTTTTTACATTAATTATTTAATAATATCAATATGTATTATTTTACTATCAAATGAACTCATATTTTGATAATACATTATGTATAAATACTATTTAAAAGATTACTGTCTATTTATTAGATAGACAGTTATCCTATAAACTACATCGGATATAGGAAGTTATTTTTTTGGATATAACATCAACCACACAAAATGTCGTATGCTGCAAATAAATTACTACGAATGTTATATAATAGATGCTTAGTTCAATGTTAATGTAACACCACTAAGTGCTTCGTCTATAATATAACCCGTTTACAAAGTCGCAGACTATTTAAACTAAGTGAATATCGATTATGAGCTGCCGATTGCGTTTAGTAAGGGAATCGGGGCCGGAGTACAACTGGAACAATTCAACAAAGGTGAATTCGACGAAACCGTGTCACACGACAATAGTCTTATTGTTAGGAGGATTGCAATGCGTACGACACACGAGGCCAAGAAAAAAACCTGGGTCTGTCTGCTTTTAGTGATAGTCTGCTTTTAGTGATAATTAATTGTAATTAATGTACTACTTTTTATTCTTAATGTATCTATTGTATGTTTCAATTGAAATCCAGTAAACACTAAACCCATTAAAACGGAATTTCGGGAAAATTTTGATTTTAAAACTACGATTCAACTCCAGAAACCAAAGTCGCGGATTGTATTTACTGATAACGCAAGCGAAAAGTGTAGAACTAGTAAAGAAGCTCAACCAACGCTCGCTAAAGACAAAGTGAAAAATGTTACACAATAGCAAGATTAAAGTTATCGTTATTTCATATTTGTTAATTCACTAAAGAACATAATTACTTATTAATTCTCATATTAATATTTTTATGAAATATATATTTTTTATAAATACTTTTCTAAAATATGAAATATCAATTAACAATTTATAATAATATATTAATATATCCTACCTTATTTTATACTTTATTAATATGATAGTTGATATTGTGTTGTCTTGTTCATATATATGTCTAAACATACAGGAAGGCAACAGTATCAGGGCAACAGAATCAATTGCAAGTAAAAAAGCTGAATTCAAATTAGGTGTCGTTATTAAAAAGGTGCATTCCAGTTTATCTTCAAGAGATCAGAAAAGTGAATATGTTGCATTTTCTAGTAGACAGCTTTTACATTTAAAGGTTCATATACATTAATTGGTTAATTTACAAAATATGAGCCTATATCTAAGTTTCAAATCTAAATCAAAATCATCGAATTCGAACTTATTAAATTATAAATTATTGTTAAATATATTAGAAATGACATATAATGAAGTAAAGAGGAAACTATTTGTTTTATTGATAATATTAAAACAAACATTTTATCTTCATTAAATATCACGTTCAATAAATATAATCTTCACTAAATATTATTTTCACTAAATATAATTTAATATAAATATTATTTTTATTAAATATTAATATTATAATCACAATACAATATTCACTTTTCAAGATATTTGTGCATGACATTTATTTCTAAAGTATATATTAGGTACAATATATGTATTTACATTTTATATGTAATATTAGACTATATATTATTATAGAAGTTTTATTACCAAATATTTGTATGCCATAATACATATTTGTATTACATAATACATTGTATAATTAATATTTAATTTTATGGTATTTACTAAATACTATTTATTACAAATAAATACAACAATCGTATGCCAAATATATTGGTGTAATCTCGATTAAAAATAATGCATGGAAAATAATATACTTACAATGATGTATATTATAAAATATATTGTTAATTTTATTTTGAATTAATTTCAATATTAGAAAATATTTATTTGATTAAATTGACACATAAACGGACGTTTTTTTATCTTAAAATCGTAACTAATTTCTCTAAGATCCATATATCTATAATTATTATAGTATATTTTTCGATACCAGCTATATTTATAGTTTTAAAATATTTAATTGATTTGTTAGAATAAAATATTTAATTAATTCTATTATTTATTTTAACACATTAACAATATATTAACAAAATTCATTGTTTAGCAATTCTATATAGAATCTTGCTAAATTAACTGCTTTTAAAATGGTAAGTTTCTTAAGAGTTTATATTTATCTTTACAATGACTATTAATATACCCAGCATCTGGAACATAGAGCAGGGAAGTTTGGATTATCGAAATCTTTGATAGAAAATAAAGCTGATAAGCTGCAATGGTTTTTAAATTATTTTGATATTGAAACTTCATAATTTATCCTTAAAATATCTTTTTATTATATTTATTTACTTTCTGTTATAAAATAATTTCCAAATTAATACAAATATTTATTAATTAGATTAAATATTCAAAAAAAAACAGAAGATATTTTAATGGTTAGTAATATTATTAATAGTATAAATAATGTTAATAATACTTTAAATATTCATTTTTTTCTATAAAATCTATATTATCTATTTTAACGCTACTATCTAAGATTACCAAGTTATCTGGGGAAAAGAAATTTATCTTAGTAACATAATGTGAGCAATTTGATAATAGAATATTTAATTACATTCTTTAAAAGAAATATATTATATTATATAAATATTGTATTTTAATTTGAGATATTATTTTTTTATAACCATTATTTAATATAGCCTTAATATTTTCTATACAATATAATTATTGATTATTTTGTGGATTTTTTGATCTGTATTTTCCTATGATATGCAGTCAGGTACATTGGTAATATTTGGTACTAGTTAACAAACTAACACAATAATCTTATATAATCCACTAATATTTGCGAGTCTATTGTATTGTAGATTATATAATTAGTATATAGTATAAATTTATTATTTTATTCATTTACAAAATATTTAAAATAGAATTTTATTAATCTTTTATATAATATACTCATATTCATTAATAGGACGAATTTGAAGCAAAGTCACTCCTATTCAAACCTCAATAAGTACATTCATGTATCTATCCACATGTGTATTCATAATTGTATGCATTGTTCTATAGTATTCATTTGTTAACTGCAATATATTTTTTTACTTTATTACAAATTATTTTGGTTGTAAATTGTAATTTGCTCAACATATTTCATTTTATATTAAAATAAATATTACTTTATATAACAATTATTTATATCGAATATCATCAAATAATATAAGTATCCGCTATATTCACATAACAATAGCATAGATAATCTATAGTAGTAATATAAAATGATGAATTATTAAACTGATTTGGATATATTGATTTATTAATGTATACAATATATTAATATTGCTTTTTATCACATTCTATAGATTAGAAATAACTAAAGTAACATTTTCAACTGCAAATAGTCTTTGAACTCGATATTCCGTTCTTGACGATTTTTATCGTCTTGCATTTCATACCTAAAATAAACGAAATTAATAAATTAAAAATGGTGAAATTGATATTAAGTTAAACCTAGCAATGAGATCATTTAAGTTTTTTTTGTTATATGTTGAAAGAAAATATCTAATTTGTTTTTAAATGATGTTTAATATTTATATAAGAATTTAAAATAGTTATTAAATCATCATGTTTCCTGGGCAAATAAACAATGCAGTAAATTGTAATCTTTTTATTATGTATTAATGACCATAGAGATAATTTATTACTTCTAATTAATACATTTTTTATAATAATTATATCACTCAATTGGTATAGTTAAACCAATTGTCCCTTTACCTAAACAATTACATTTTATATTTTCATTATGACAGGATTTATTCAAAAACTATTCCATGACCTTATTTACAGTGTACATTATATTCACTAATGGGCAGTGTAAGAATGTTAAACGGTGTTATTAAATTGATATTTGTTTAGTAACAGATATTTACTTTCTAATACATTAGTAATACTTTAATAGCTTACAATGTAATATTCTGAATTGTAATTATAAGATAGTTTGTAGTATGGATACATAAATTGTACTTATACAATACATTAAAGACAATCAAAGTATGATGCGAGTAATAGAAATTTCTAGATATAAAAATTAAATTCAATAGTTTGTTTACGCATGAATGATTTTTGAATACAAATATTTTTGTATATTGGTCAAATTTATTTGTATCACTACCCAGAAAATGATTCAGGTGATTTTAGATTTTTTTGTTATATAATAAAAGTGAAAATATATTTACATTTTTCAAATAATTATATAAGATTGTATAATGATTACATATTCTAGTTTCTTAAGTGTATGTAATATTGATATAAATCTATTTATATATGTATTTATCCATGACACCATCCAAGTCATTTTAGTCTATGATGTAATATTTATATTATAACACAATATATTTATAAAAGAGAAAATAAATGTTATCAGCATTAAAAATATAATCTCGACAAAAGTAAGTTTTGTGAAATCTTTAGAAATATGGACATGCGATATTGTTGATGGATGTATTTTCCCAGCATATTTACAACACTTTATTTATTAATTAATTAGATACGCCGAATTTAAATTCCACATCGCATGTTGATTTATTATCGTGAATACATTCCAAAATCAGAATTATGTGCGGACTAAAAATCATTTCATTTTGATTAGTTCTACTTTAGACATTATATAATACATATATCTACAGATATTTTGTAACTAATATAAAAGATATAAGCATTATACGCAAGGTTTTATCTAACATAAACAAGCACCTGGTACATATCAAATTCATTATAAATCTATTATACTGCTTCATTGATAAGATAACAGAAAACTGTTGCATTGTTATGTTGACAGTATATATATGTGTATATATATAATACTGTCAACATAACATAACATATGTATATATATATAAATATGTATATATATATATACTGTATAGAGATTATTCTCCGCGGAATACTTGCTAATTCGAACCTTGAATATTTCCGAACATACCTCCTAGCCCGGACATGTCTCCTAGGATGTCGGCCATGTTGGATTCCTGGTAGACGGCGTCTCCCCTCTTCTTCACAGTAGTAGACCCCCCCCTGTTAAACAGGGAACTGAATATGCCTCCCTGTTGATCCTCCGTTTCATCGTCGTCCACGTTATCGAAATCCTTGAACAGCGAATCGAAATCCGTTCTGTAAACAGCGAGAAGCTAGCTCTGAAATCTAGAATGACCTCTTCGCAGTCTAAATGCATGTATTACATATATTCAGATTGATATCGTCTGCATATCATTTACAATGAAGTCATCTCACATGCATTAGAGTATTTTTTTTAGTCATACAATTTATAAATATTGGAAAATATCCGATTGTCGATGTTAATTTTGTAATTAATTTAACATTAAAATCTCATATTCCGAGACGCTAACAGTAAATACCCATACCTAAGCACTTTCATAATTATCATATGATTTAACATGGATCATAAGCATAGCTGTTTGAAAAGTAGTAAATAAATTATAAGCCAGGTTCTGCCAGGTAAATATTAATGAGAACATATCTGCATTATCTGTATTCTAGATAGCTTTGTAATATGCATTTCAAATAGATATATTTATAGTATTAAAATATATTTTATAAAAACATATATATAGATCATTCGTACAGGTAATTTGGTATACAATGTTAACTTTACACAGATTATGTCAAATCTTTTTACATGTAATTAGGTACATATATATAATATACATAGCATACATAAATAATCTAAAATAAACTATTTATCGAATGAAAGGGATATTTCGGAAAATGTAATAAATATTTGAAAACTATTTAAATAAAGTAAATATAAAATTGGTATTTTTATTTAAGATTAAGATCAACAATTATTTACTTTTTTTTATAATAATTTATCAAAATAAATAAATAAAATATTATTTTATTAATTTGTTACTGTGTCATTAAATAATGAATAACAATGAAGTTACATTTAGATTGATTATTAGTGAATACAAATTCAAATAAAGTTTAAATAAATAGTAGTTATAATACCTCGAATATTACATAAACGATGATATAATAATTATGGAATACAATTATGGTTACGCATTAAACTTGCATATTATTATAACGTCGTGAGTAATATTTATCTATTAGCCTTTAGAATGGGAGCCACAGTGTGGAGTGTCAGCAAGCGTTTTACGTATTTTGTCATTAATAATTCACATTTAAGTGATGTGTTCGGAGGATTGCTAAAATATTAAATATCCCAATATTGAAACTAATGCACGTTCATCTCAAACCCACCATATACTATATTACAGGTAGGGTATCTATAATCACATACACGACTAGATATACGGACGCTAACCTAAAGAAACTCCCATCTCCGGTGTTTTTGAACATGCTGTCGAAATTACTGAAGAAGTCGTTCATATCGGCCGACGAGTACTGTCGGTTCATGCCCTGGTCCTCCAGGCCCGCCTCGCCGTAACGATCGTAGATGGCGCGCTTATCCTTATCCGTGAGCACCTCGTAGGCTATTCACGCGGGGGAGGGGGGAGGGGCGAGTTTGAAAGGTCAAAAGGCGGCGAGCAGAATCGCAACGTAATCAACCTCGCGGGAGTTATTTACATAACTTTCGTCGTAGGGTCGAGTTATGTTAAGATTTCAGGTACCAGCACAACTACATCAATACCAAAGATACCAATGAATGCATGGGTATTATGCAATGACTGGGTATTCGGCTTGCTATATAATCCATTTGCTTTATTTCAAACTATATATTATATACTATATACTATATTTTTACAAAAGAAACCAGATGATTTAACTATTATACAATCTTAAATATTTTGTTATATACAAATAAATATAATATATATTTGATATAAACAAAATATTGATTACAAAAAACTAAAATGACTTAAAATGGTTTTCTTGGTTGTGTTCATTATACATGTATTAATATATCTCTCAATTTATTTAACCTAGAATGTATGGTTCAATTATTTTGAAGACAGTTAATAAACCTACCCTAGAAAAATCCAGGTTACTTTAATGTTTTTATATAACAAAGTTAAAATATATTTAATGTAAAATTATTATATAAGATATTTTATAACTGATTTCTTGGATAAGTATACATATCCAAGAAATCAGTTGTTATAATAAAATATATATATTTATATATATATATTATATATGTAAAATATAGAACACAAATAATTTATAAATATATATTATTTGTTATGTCATATATATAATCCATATTTGTCGCTGTATTTTTAATAAATAATGTTTAAGTGTACAATTAATGTACCTATTATCATAATTAACATAGACATTAGAAAGGTAAACATGGTAGGTACACTGCATATTGTTGACAATAGAGAATATGAGGTCAAACAAACATATATTAGTCAAATTACACATTACAGCCATTGTCATTGCCATTGTCATTGCCATGGCAAACTACCTAACTGTACTTCCTACGTTACATTTCAAGGTATACTCAGAGAACACGTAATTAGAACAAACTACTATAGGGCAGCTCTATTAGGGTAACATTTTAATATCAATCATAGTCAAATAATTCTAAATCATGTATTACTATCATTGCAGTCTACACATTACGAATATATTATAGAATACTTACACTAATTCAGGATTAGACACATTATTAGTATTGAAATTAGAGTAAATCATTTTTGAAATAATGTCACCTATTACACATTATAAAATAATATATATATATATATATATATATATATATATATACACATATATATATATATAAATATATATATAATATATATAATATATATATATATATATAATATACATAATATATATATTTATAATATAGAACAAACAACTAATCAGTGAAGTTGTTACAGATGATACTAAATTGTCTTTGCTATCGATGCAACGTAGCCAAACCTTTCGTAATCTCCATGAATTTCTCCTCGGCAACGGCTGAGTTGTCTTTGTTCTTGTCGGGGTGGTAACGTAGCGCCATCTTGCGGTACGCAGACTTGATTTGTTTCTTGGTAGCGTCGCGGTCCACGGCGAGACGTTCGTAGAAATCAGACGACGTTGCCACGGCAACCAGAGTAACGCAACACAGCGAAACGATAACGAGGGACGCGGGTAATTTCATTCTACCAATGTATCGGTATTAATAATGGTTTTCATTTCTAGGCGTTGTTAGTGAGTTCGCATTGTATTATATAATACTTATAAATTACGTAATAATAAATGATTTAATAAGCGAAGATTGACAAATATAAATTATATTATATATTATTCCCAAATAAGAATATTGTATGATATTATATAATAATCATCATATAATGCATTCATATCAGATGGTCTATATGCTTATAAAGTATTAATTAGACATACGAAATGTAAGAAATTCTACGTGGTGATAGTGATAGTTATAGTAATAGTGATAGTAGTAGTGGTAGTGATAGTGGTAGTGGTAGTGGTGGTAGTAGTAGTAGTAGTAGTAGTAGTAGTGGTAGTAGTAGTGGTAATAGTAGTAGTAGTAATAGTAGTAGTAGTAGTAGTGGTAGTAGTAGTGGTAGTAGTAGTAGTACTAGTGGTGGTAGTAGTCGTAGTAGTGGTAGTAGTAGTAGTAATAGTAGTGGTAGTAGTAGTAGTAGTAGTAATAGCGGTAGTACTAGTGGTGGTAGTAGTAACGGTACTAGTGGTGGTAGTAGTAGTAGTAGTAGTAGTAGTAGTAGTAGTAGTAGTAGTAGTAGTAGTAGTAGTAGTGGTACTAGTGGTACTACTGGTGGTAGTAGTTGTAGTAGTAGTATTAGTAGTAGTGGTAGTAGTAGTAGTAGTACTAGTAACAGTAGATGTAGCAGTAGCAGTAACAGTAGCAGTAGCAGTAGCAGTAGCAGTAGCAGTAGCAGTAGCAGTAGCAGTAGCAGTAGCAGTAGCAGTAGCAGTAGCAGTAGCAGTAGCAGTAACAGTAGCAGTAGCAGTAGCAGTAGCAGCGGCAGCAGCAGCATCAGTAGAAGTAGTAGTAGTAGTAGTAGTAGTAGTAGTAGTAGTAGTAGTAGTAGTAGTAGTAGCAGTAGTAGTAGTAGAAGTAGTAGTAGTAGTAGTAGTAGTAGTAGTAGTAGTAGTAGTAGTAGCAGCAGCAGCAGCAGCAGCAGTAGTAGCATTTTAAATTTAGTAACGAACTTAGTACTTACAGTAAATATTCCCTAAGTCACTTAAACGTAAAGTTATAATACTTGATATAAAATAGCTAATACATGTATTATACTAAGGATAATAAATAAATATTTGATACGCATTGATTAGATATCACACAAGATATCAATATTACATTTATTTTTAATATATTATATTTATTTATATGAAATAATTAATTATTATTATTTGGTGCAAAATACATTAAATTTAAGAAAATCACTGTTTATAGGTATTACAATTAGATAATAAAGATATGATCAATGGTAAATTCAAATATATAATTTAGTATTTTTAGGTAATTACATACTAATATTACTACTACAACTATACAATTATACTAATTATATATATATTTTATGTATTGTTTAAATATATATATATTTATGTTTTTATAGTTAAAGACGAATATCTGGATATAATATTATTGTTGTCACCATTAAATGCTATATAATTATGTAACATGATAATAATACTAATTAATTATTAAATGTATTCATACATATTTCTGGAATATTAGCAGATGTATTTAATACACCTATAAAAAGATAATATATTAGGGTATGTGATATTCAGTAGGTTTATAATAAACCTTATTGAAAATATTATTAACTTATGAAATAATTATCCAATATATTATAGTTTATATTATACATTAAACTAGTATATGATGTGTAGCTTAATATTTAAATGAAATTAATATGTATTGCTTACATATGAATATATAGTTTGATTAGACAATTTAAATTTTGCTCAATTATAACTTTTATTTTTATTAATTAGACATTATTCCGATAATTAAATTATAGATTTACTAAAAGCTAGTAAACCTTAATTCAATAAAACATAAATTCAATATAACATTAAAAAATCTATCTTACATTATAATTGTGCAAAATATAAATTATTAATAACTATAATTTATGTTCATGGATACATAAATAATATATGTTTATAAAATCACCATGGATACATAAATAATTATTTAATCAAAAAACTTATTATTTACAATATAAATTAATTTTAAAAAGTCAAACATATAACTATAATATCGTAATACTGTTATACATGTTATACTACTTATATGTATATCATGGATATAATTATTATATTAATTAGTCTAAATAAAAATTTAAAAAATAATCATTTGAGTTATAAAATGCTAAATATATGCAATATAAAATAGTTGGTAATTTATGTTATACAATAAAATACGAGTAACCTTTATATAGTTACATGAATTAATAAATAATGATATATTATTTTATAAAAGTGAGATTTAATACATTTATTAAATTGTATTTTATTTTATAAATTTAAAAATTACTCAAATAATATCCCTATATATTTTCACAAGTTTTCAAATCGATTGGTAGATTATTTTAATTATTGGTAAGCATAGTATTTTTTATTTATTTTTTATTTTATATTAATTAATTATAAGAACTATATGAGGTATACTTAAAAACAATTAAACATTTAAAAAATAAAAGTTTTATTACAAGAGACAATTTTAAATGTACCAACACAATTTTAATTTGAATTAATATTTGAGATATATATATCGGAATTATATAGATGGCATTAATGTACTCCATAACATCAATAAATATATAAAATGTAAACAAATTATAATTTAAAAAATAATTATATATAAGGTTATATTATTACATTAAAAGTATATATAATATTATTTGTATTTATATTATTTACTAAATATATGCACTATTATAAAAGCTCTATCATATGAACTATTATAAACAAAATATTTCATATCGTATTTAATTATATAATCCATTAACTTTGATTAAAAAATTAACAAGTTTAACAGTTAACTTGAAATTCGAGTTGAATTTATAATTTAATGTTATAATTAATAGTTATATTTAATATAATTAACATAGAAATAATTTTTACTTTTAAATAAAAAAATAAATTGATATAATAGAATTTTTTTTAAATTTACTTTTAGGTACTTTATTTATATTACATAGACTATTATTATAATAGTATTACATAATGTATATCAGTAACCTGTAATATAAATACACCATAACAATTTTATTAGTTAATAATGTTATAGTATGAAAATGTTAAGTTATGTATATTATTTCTTTATATATACTTACTTGGATTATGACTAATTAGTCTAATGATTTTCAAATAATAATCAACTAATATAAATAAACTTCATAACCTATAAGAACAATAAGAACAATATGATATTGTGATAAAAAGTTATTTCTGTTATACTATTTACAATTATAAGAAGCACGACATTCTCTCTGTATATCTTAATCAATGTTATATGTATATAACTTATATTTTATAAATGTAATTGTTTAGGAATTTGCAGAATACTTTTAATAATTTCATTTTTAATTATTAATAATATTTTCAATTTTATAAAACATAAATAATAAAACTAGTTTTTAATATTACAGAATTTTTTATAATATTGAATATATTCTCACAAGTTAGATTTAGTATTCAATAAAGATAATATTTAGTGTAGTTATGGATCTGCTGGTGGATGATGATGGCATTGGAGTATTCGGCGATATTACTGTGCTGACGGTGATCAATTAACTGAGGGCATTGTCCGCTTTGCATGCGGAACAATGATCGCTATCTTGTTAAATCCCATTTGATGTATGTACAGTGTACAGTGTACAGTGTAGTACACTGTACACTGTACACGCAGTGTACATTGTACACTTCTGTATCGCGATATCGATATCTACGCACAATGCAGTCGTCTGTTTCGGATTTGTTTCCTTCGAGATTCTACAGCGATTCGATTATTTGTATCTGCGCGAGGATCTCACCTTATCGCCTTGCTCGTGTGCCTTTCAAGAGATTTCATGAGATTGCCGGACACTTTCAATAGTTTGTTGAGTTCACTCTAGACTGTACATTGTCTAGAGTTAAAGTTGACCTCTAGCGATACCATCAATTCTATTCTTGGCCAGTGGATTGCGGACATCGGCGTTTTATTATGTGTAAATATATTATATAGCGAGAGATACGTATACCGTTTTCATGTGGCAAGGCTACGAGAGATTCAACTTCTTGATTGTAATTAACTTCCGAGCACCTAAAGCGTTGCCTGTGCTTTAGTTGTTAGTATGTTTATCTGCCTGTGGTATAACTGGCAGAGTAAGTGAAATCCTACATAGATTGTTATCATACTCCGAGTTAAAATACTGGGTAATAATAATAGTTCATTGTTTCATCTTTTTCTATTCATAAAGCATTAAACTTGCTTACATGCGTTTTTTTTGGTTATTATTATATTGAATCATAGACACATATACATATTATTGGTTTAATATCAGTTGATATTAAACCAATATTAAAATTGATTCTGGACAATAATTTAACCGATTTTGTATTTTTAATTTAAAATCTATTTTGTATATTTTAGATAAAATAGATTTTTTGAATTTTAGATTAAATAATTAAAAATATTAATTAAATATTACAGGTTTTATATAAATATATTATAAATATTACTCAGTTTTATTCAATTTATTCATTCATAAATGATTAATCACATTCATAACATATCCTGTATCCAAATTTCTACTACACATTTATTATATATAACATACATTGCTATATATCTAAGTGCTGCAGGGCCACGATGGCGAGACACACGTATGTATTCCGAAAGTAAAGCGACCGAGAAAACAACCACCCCCCGAATGCTATCCGTCGATTAATCGCCGAGATAAGCCGACCAGCGCAATTAAACTTACGAAATAAACAAGTGTTTCGACTTGCAAAAAGCTGGCGAATTGCGGATTGCGGATTCTGGTGTCGAAATCGCCCCCCGCACATAGTAATACCCCGCCGTTGCGACGTCGTTTTTATACACGCGCACATTTCATAACGGCAATGGTGCCCAGCGTTTTCGGGGCCTACGTATCAATCTGTTCGCATGCGAATGATTACGCAAAACTCTATTACGAGGTGTAACATCGCGGACCTAGGGCTTTGATATGCGGGTTTCTTAATACTCCGAACAGTTCCGCGTTTTGTAGCGTTACAGATTAAATCTTATTTTTCGTGAAGGAATGCCGTAGTCGTGTAATGACATTTTTTTACGGCGTTCATTTTTCGAATAACCCGATGACACATATCCCGATGACATATTATGCTAATTGCATGTATATATCATGTACAAATCGTAATGTCGTATACATATATAAATTTATATTAAATTAATTTATGTAGGTTATTTTTGAAAATATGTTTTTCTAATTGTTAATTATATATAATGTAAATTAAACTTTTATTACTTAACTCTTTATAATAACTTCTCATTATTATTATTAAGTTAAATATAAAATACATTTATTTTAGATAAACGCATTAAAATAATATATATGATTCATACAAACTTTTTCTTATAAACTTAATAATAATGCAAATAGTAAAATAGATTCTGTACAGAGATATGATTTACTAAGAGCGGGCATTAGATTACACCGATAAGCGTGATATTGAATACAAACACTCTTTACGGCATTTCTAACATATCCATCGTTAAGTCCTATTGCCTCCATTGATGTCGATTTATAGAATTTCAAATATTCTCACATTATTCGTAGTCGATATCTAGATTATTCCTACACACATTGAGATTGCACACATTCAGGCCGTTAGGACGTTAGCAGTTTAGTTAATTCATCGTGTTCCACTGCTTGATTTCCTAGTAGGAATGTCCTACTCGTATATAGTCCATTCCTGTTTATTCGTTGTTTAGTTTCGTACGCATTTTGATTTGTTTCTACTTTATTGTATACATAACTTGCGTCTAATAACATGTTTATATAATTAATAGCTGTAAACATGCTTCATCCAAATTTTGCTTTTCTTCAATTATTATTTAATCCTTATTTGGTTTCATATAATTCTAGTAGTTTTAAGACAAAAATCCATTTAATTAGTGATTTTGATTTATTCGCTAAATAGTGAAATTATATACTAAAAGTTATAATACAGGTTTTATGAAATATATAATTGTGCGAAACTAATTTCTCTAGAATAGATTGACATTCTAATTTTACTCTTTGACATCTAGCCGGAATACATACAATCTAGTATAGGTAAATTATTATTTATTACAAATTCGGGAGAATGTAGAATTCTTTTTCTATATATTGTATACAAATATTGATATATCTAGGTGCCTAATGGATTTATTTATAACACTAATTGAGTATGTCCCTACAAGTGTATCTGTTCATAATATGCTAATACAACTGGTTTGTAATATTTTATATAAATTATATTTATACCTCTTCAGATAAAGTCAGTAATTTAACAATTATAAGATTTATATTCTATAGAATTATAAATTGTGAGTCATCGTTTGAACAAAAATTGAGAATTATTTTAGTTAAAGATAATGACTATAACTTTGACTATTTTTAGTAAATATACATTGTTCTATCTATTCTTAGTTATACGATATATACTATAGTATCACTTAATTGCTAAACTATCAACTTTACATAATACAATATGATAACAAGTTTTATGTTATTCTTAATATTTGAATTATAAAATATTAATTTAAATATTTTTTACTTATATAATTAACTCTACTTTGATATAATTTTAATTCTCATAGTAAATACAGTTCACATCTACATTAATTTGTTATCAAATTCTCATTTTACTGAATTATGAAAATTAAAGTATTAAATAAAGGTCAAAGTTCATTTTAGACTATTAATTACTTATTTATTCGAGTGAATCATAATTCTCACCTCACTCACTGCCCGAACTACTTCATTTCCTCTTCCACTTGCTTCTTCCCAGTGGTTCGCCTATAGTGCTCTTCTCACTAGCAGCCGAATCTTGGCAACCTCTAACCCTGATACTCATTTTATTGCTGTGTTCATTTTATTTACTTACCAACGTAATTATCATTCACCTCTATAACTAACTACTAATCCCCATCTCAATACTCTCGCTCTACGCACCCCATCTCCTTATTGCCACCTCTCGGGCCCACCCCACCTTTTGCTAATCCCCGTCTACTCGCCGATTACACTAAACAGCCATATTACATTAATTAACATTTTGGGCAGTGCGTTTGACCGCCTCTACACTATGTTTGCATCTATAACCTGCACTATGTGTGGCCCCGTACAGTGTACACTGTACAGTGTACGGCGTACAGTGTACACTGTAAAATGTACAGCATTCCTGGCGTATGGCTAGTTTCTACGCTAAATATATGTTATCGTGTTAAAGTCGTGTTATTGGTCTACTAATCCGCAGAGCAGACGACTATTCATAACTACTCGATGAATTATACCATACATATTAATTGACTAGGTATTACCTAATAAATGAATGATTATCGTGAGTTTCTTATTACCTATCATTCTATATTATTGTTAATCATCATATCGACTTATAAAATAATGAGAAATTTATTTTGTAGTAAATTACATTTGTAGAATATTATATTAACTTATTTTGGATATTTTTATTATTTATAATATTTTTATTGTGTAATTCTTCTTATTTGTCTATAAAGTAAATTTCTTTTAATTTTAATTGAATATTATTATAATATAAATTTAATATAATATACAATATAATTATTTATTTTTTATATTTTTTGAATTTTGTAGTTGTAGAAAATATAATATTGTTATAATTAAGATGATTATATTTATATTATATTATTATAATAATGTGTAAAATAATTTGATGCACTTATCTATATAATACAATATACGGTATGGATCTACTTGTATTAATTCAGACGAATAAGCAGCATTTAATTATTAGTAATCTTTTGGTATTTTGAACCAATTCTGAAGTGTTTGTATTATTGATCAAATGGTGAGTTATAGATTTATGTATTGGGTTTAAATTAGAATGAGGACGTGTGCGGTGGGTGTAGGTAAGGGTGGTATTGATGATGGATCAGTGTTTCCAATAGAGTTACTATTGAATATATTGTGTATGTATGTATATATTCATGTGTGTGTATATATGTAGGTATATGTATGTGTATATATATATATATATATATATATATATATATATATATATATGTGTGTGTGTATGCTTATGTGTGTGTGTATGAGTGTTATGTATATGAGTGGTTGTGGTGTAGGAGGTTATGGTGTCTGATATAAATGAAATGGTATTACCTCCATTATTGGTATGAGTATTGAGTATGTTGATGTGAGAAGGTTGTGGGTGGTGATATTTCATGGTAAGGCTGGTGGTGAGTGGAGTGAGTGGAGTGAGTGGAGTGAATGGAGTGAGTGATATTAATAGCATTTGCTGTTGTATCACTTGTGGTATTAGTAGTAGTGTAGTCGATATGATATGCTACCTTATCATTTCAATTTTACTTTCATATGAGAATATTATTAAACGGCCTTAAGAATATTGTATTGTGTTAGTTTAGTTTCTTAAAACGAAGTCGGAATATGTTGCTTAGCAACGGGGGTAGTAGTTGGGGTAGTACTACTAGTAGTGTGGTTGAATATGGAGATTAAATCTACTCTCCATCTCCAGTACCTGTACTTTTAACAGTTCTTATCCGTTGCCCGCTACTAGATATATTTAATTCCAAATGTACTAGAAACTTTGTAAACTACTAACATATATATATATCTATATATATATAAGTATGTATATATAGTAATAAGTGTACTTGGTCTAACTCACATAACACAGTTAAACACCTTATCTATTGTATCCGGGTTGCACCAGCCAGTGTACAATACTTTTAACGCTGTCTACTGTACCTACTACAGAAGCTATCTTCATCATTACGCATACATATATATATTACACAGAGAGTAAACTCTACACTGTACACTGTACAGTATATATTCTCGGTTATTATTTGAAATAACATAACATCGTTATCGATTCAGACGATAAACTGTTTAGTTTGGAGAACAATTTGTCGTGGTATTTTTTCATTCGCGTTCGTGCCGCATCTCCTATAAGTCACGCGGGCCTGCACATCTCCCCGCCAGGGGATACGTTACCACGGCAACAACGCGACCTACTAGATTGACCGACGGACCGGTCGGCGCCCGATCGCCCGCATAGATACGTACGGCGCAACTCCCTCCGGGAGTATCACCGTCTATTAGTGTATCTAACTGCGTAGCTAACGGTCTATAACGCGGTATGTGACTTGATTTTTAATAATATCCGTTTATTCGCTCGTAAATCGCTAGTGGAACGGCGAATCGCTAACAATGTGATTTGATTATCTGTATTATAGACCATGCACGGTTTTGCCTATTATATAGACCTTATAATAGAGGATCTATATCATAGACTATAGGATAGGCCTTATAGTAGAGGATTTATATCATAGACTATAGGATAGGCCTTATAATAGAGGATCTATATCATAGACTATAGGATAGGCCTTCTAGTAGAGGATCTATTTCATAGACTATAGGATATGCCTTATAGTAGAGGATCTATATCATAGACTATAGGATATACCTTATAGTAGAGGATCTATATCATAGACTATAGGATAGTCCTTATAGTAGAGGATCTATATCATAGACTATAGGATAGGCTTTATAGTAGAGGATCTATATCATAGACTATATAAGATAGGCCTTATAGTAGAGGATCTATAGGATAGACTATAGGATAGACCTTATAGTAGAGGATCTATATCATAGACTATATAAGATAGGCCTTATAGTAGAGGATCTATAGGATAGACTATAGGATAGGCCTTATAGTAGAGGTTATATATCATAGACTCTATAGGATAGGCCTTATAGTAGAGGATCTATATCATAGACTATAGGATAGTCCTTATAGTAGAGGATCTATAGGATAGACTATAGGATAGGCCTTATAGTAGAGGATCTATATCATAGACTATATAAGATAGGCCTTATAGTAGAGGATCTATAGGATAGACTATAGGATAGGCCTTATAGTAGAGGATCTATATCATAGACTATAGGATAGGCCTTATAGTAGAGGATCTATATCATAGACTATATAGGATAGTCCTTATAGTAGAGGATCTATATCATAGACTATAGGATAGACCTTATAGTAGAGGATCTATATCATAGACTATATAAGATAGGCCTTATAGTAGAGGATCTATAGGATAGACTATAGGATAGGCCTTATAGTAGAGGATCTATATCATAGACTATAGGATAGGCCTTATAGTAGAGGATCTATATCATAGACTATAGGATAGTCCTTATAGTAGAGGATCTATAGGATAGACTATAGGATAGGCCTTATAGTAGAGGATCTATATCATAGACTATAGGATAGACCTTATAGTAGAGGATCTATATCATAGACTATAGGATAGGCCTTATAGTAGAGGATCTATATCATAGACTATATAAGATAGGCCTTATAGTAGAGGATCTATAGGATAGACTATAGGATAGGCCTTATAGTAGAGGATCTATATCATAGACTATAGGATAGGCCTTATAGTAGAGGATCTATATCATAGACTATAGGATAGGCCTTATAGTAGAGGATCTATATCATAGACTATATAAGATAGGCCTTATAGTAGAGGATCTATAGGATAGACTATAGGATAGGCCTTATAGTAGAGGATCTATATCATAGACTATAGGATAGGCCTTATAGTAGAGGATCTATATCATAGACTATATAGGATAGTCCTTATAGTAGAGGATCTATATCATAGACTATATAGGATAGGCCTTATAGTAGAGGATCTATATCATAGACTATAAGATAGGCCTTATAGTAGAGGATCTATATCATAGACTATAGGATAGACCTTATAGTAGAGGATCTATATCATAGACTATATAGGATAGTCCTTATAGTAGAGGATCTATATCATAGACTATAGGATAGACCTTATAGTAGAGGATCTATAGGATAGACTATAGGATAGGCCTTATAGTAGAGGATCTATAGGATAGACTATAGGATAGGCCTTATAGTAGAGGATCTATATCATAGACTATAGGATAGACCTTATAGTAGAGGATCTATATCATAGACTATATAAGATAGTCCTTATAGTAGAGGATCTATAGGATAGACTATAGGATAGGCCTTATAGTAGAGGATCTATATCATAGACTATAGGATAGGCCTTATAGTAGAGGATCTATATCATAGACTATAGGATAGTCCTTATAGTAGAGGATCTATAGGATAGACTATAGGATAGGCCTTATAGTAGAGGATCTATATCATAGACTATAGGATAGACCTTATAGTAGAGGATCTATATCATATACTATATAAGATAGGCCTTATAGTAGAGGATCTATATCATAGACTATAGGATAGACCTTATAGTAGAGGATCTATATCATAGACTATAGGATAGGCCTTATAGTAGAGGATCTATATCATAGACTCTATAGGATAGGCCTTATAGTAGAGGATCTATATCATAGACTATAAGATAGTCCTTATAGTAGAGGATCTATATCATAGACTCTATAGGATAGTCCTTATAGTAGAGGATCTATATCATAGACTATAGGATAGTCCTTATAGTAGAGGATCTATATCATAGACTATAGGATAGTCCTTATAGTAGAGGATCTATATCATAGACTATATAGGATAGGCCTTATAGTAGAGGATCTATATCATAGACTATATAAGATAGTCCTTATAGTAGAGGATCTATATCATAGACTATATAGGATAGGCCTTATAGTAGAGGATCTATATCATAGACTATAGGATAGACCTTATAGTAGAGGATCTATATCATAGACTATATAAGATAGGCCTTATAGTAGAGGATCTATATCATAGACTATAGGATAGTCCTTATAGTAGAGGATCTATATCATAGACTATAGGATAGTCCTTATAGTAGAGGATCTATATCATAGACTCTATAAGATAGTCCTTATAGTAGAGGATCTATATCATAGACTCTATAGGATAGTCCTTATAGTAGAGGATCTATATCATAGACTATAGGATAGTCCTTATAGTAGAGGATCTATATCATAGACTATAGGATAGGCCTTATAGTAGAGGATCTATATCATAGACTATATAGGATAGGCCTTATAGTAGAGGATCTATATCATAGACTCTATAAGATAGTCCTTATAGTAGAGGATCTATATCATAGACTCTATAGGATAGTCCTTATAGTAGAGGATCTATATCATAGACTCTATAAGATAGTCCTTATAGTAGAGGATCTATATCATAGACTCTATAGGATAGTCCTTATAGTAGAGGATCTATATCATAGACTATAGGATAGGCCTTATAGTAGAGGATCTATATCATAGACTATAAGATAGTCCTTATAGTAGAGGATCTATATCATAGACTATAAGATAGTCCTTATAGTAGAGGATCTATATCATAGACTATAGGATAGTCCTTATAGTAGAGGATCTATATCATAGACTCTATAGGATAGTCCTTATAGTAGAGGATCTATATCATAGACTATATAGGATAGGCCTTATAGTAGAGGATCTATATCATAGACTATATAAGATAGTCCTTATAGTAGAGGATCTATATCATAGACTATATAAGATAGGCCTTATAGTAGAGGATCTATATCATAGACTATAGGATAAGCCTTATAGTAGAGGATCTATATCATAGACTCTATAGGATAGTCCTTATAGTAGAGGATCTATATCATAGACTATATAGGATAGGCCTTATAGTAGAGGATCTATATCATAGACTATAGGATAGTCCTTATAGTAGAGGATCTATATCATAGACTCTATAGGATAGTCCTTATAGTAGAGGATCTATATCATAGACTATATAGGATAGGCCTTATAGTAGAGGATCTATATCATAGACTATAGGATAGTCTTTATAGTAGAGGATATATATCATAGACTATAGGATAGGCCTTATAGTAGAGGATCTATATCATAGACTATAGGATAAGCCTTATAGTAGAGGATCTATATCATAGACTATAGGATAAGCCTTATAGTAGAGGATCTATATCATAGACTATAGGATAGGCCTTATAGTAGAGGATCTATATCATAGACTATAAGATAGTCCTTATAGTAGAGGATATATATCATAGACTATAAGATAGTCCTTATAGTAGAGGATCTATATCATAGACTATAGGATAGACCTTATAGTAGAGGATCTATATCATAGACTATAAGATAGTCCTTATAGTAGAGGATCTATATCATAGACTATAGGATAGACCTTATAGTAGAGGATCTATATCATAGACTATAGGATAAGCCTTATAGTAGAGGATCTATATCATAGACTATAGGATAGGCCTTATAGTAGAGGATCTATATCATAGACTATAAGATAGTCCTTATAGTAGAGGATCTATATCATAGACTATATAAGATAGTCCTTATAGTAGAGGATCTATATCATAGACTATAGGATAGGCCTTATAGTAGAGGATCTATATCATAGACTATAGGATAGTCCTTATAGTAGAGGATCTATATCATAGACTCTATAGGATAGACCTTATAGTAGAGGATCTATATCATAGACTATAGGATATGCCTTATAGTAGAGGATCTATATCATAGACTATAGGATATGCCTTATAGTAGAGGATCTATATCATAGACTATAAGATAGACCTTATAGTAGAGGATCTATATCATAGACTATAAGATAGGCCTTATAGTAGAGGATCTATATCATAGACTATAAGATAGGCCTTATAGTAGAGGATCTATATCATAGACTATAGGATAGTCCTTATAGTAGAGGATCTATATCATAGACTATAGGATAGTCCTTATAGTAGAGGATCTATATCATAGACTATAGGATAGGCCTTATAGTAGAGGATCTATATCATATACTCTATAGGATAGTCCTTATAGTAGAGGATCTATATCATAGACTCTATAAGATAGTCCTTATAGTAGAGGATCTATATCATAGACTATAGGATAGTCCTTATAGTAGAGGATCTATATCATAGACTATAGGATAAGCCTTATAGTAGAGGATCTATATCATAGACTATAGGATAGTCCTTATAGTAGAGGATCTATATCATAGACTATAGGATAAGCCTTATAGTAGAGGATCTATATCATAGACTATAAGATAGGCCTTATAGTAGAGGATCTATATCATAGACTATAGGATAGTCCTTATAGTAGAGGATCTATATCATAGACTCTATAAGATAGTCCTTATAGTAGAGGATCTATATCATAGACTATAAGATAGTTCTTATAGTAGAGGATCTATATCATAGACTATAGGATAGTCCTTATAGTAGAGGATCTATATCATAGACTATAGGATAGTCCTTATAGTAGAGGATCTATATCATAGACTATATAAGATAGTCCTTATAGTAGAGGATCTATATCATAGACTATAAGATAGTTCTTATAGTAGAGGATCTATATCATAGACTATAGGATAGGCCTTATAGTAGAGGATCTATATCATAGACTATAAGATAGGCCTTATAGTAGAGGATCTATATCATAGACTATAGGATAGTCCTTATAGTAGAGGATCTATATCATAGACTATAAGATAGTCCTTATAGTAGAGGATCTATATCATAGACTATAAGATAGTTCTTATAGTAGAGGATCTATATCATAGACTATAAGATAGTTCTTATAGTAGAGGATCTATATCATAGACTATAGGATAGGCCTTATAGTAGAGGATCTATATCATAGACTATAGGATAGACCTTATAGTAGAGGATCTATATCATAGACTCTATAGGATAGGCCTTATAGTAGAGGATCTATATCATAGACTATAGGATATGCCTTATAGTAGAGGATCTATATCATAGACTATAAGATAGGCCTTATAGTAGAGGATCTATATCATAGACTATAGGATAGGCCTTATAGTAGAGGATCTATATCATAGACTATAGGATAGTCCTTATAGTAGAGGATCTATATCATAGACTATAGGATATGCCTTATAGTAGAGGATCTATATCATAGACTATAAGATAGGCCTTATAGTAGAGGATCTATATCATAGACTATAAGATAGGCCTTATAGTAGAGGATCTATATCATAGACTATAAGATAGGCCTTATAGTAGAGGATCTATATCATAGACTATAGGATATGCCTTATAGTAGAGGATCTATATCATAGACTATAAGATAGTCCTTATAGTAGAGGATCTATATCATAGACTCTATAGGATAGGCCTTATAGTAGAGGATCTATATCATAGACTATATAGGATAGACCTTATAGTAGAGGATCTATATCATAGACTATAAGATAGGCCTTATAGTAGAGGATCTATATCATAGACTATAGGATATGCCTTATAGTAGAGGATCTATATCATAGACTATAGGATAGTCCTTATAGTAGAGGATCTATATCATAGACTCTATAGGATAGACCTTATAGTAGAGGATCTATATCATAGACTATAAGATAGGCCTTATAGTAGAGGATCTATATCATAGACTCTATAGGATAAGCCTTATAGTAGAGGATCTATATCATAGACTATAGGATAGGCCTTATAGTAGAGGATATATATCATAGACTATATAGGATAGTCCTTATAGTAGAGGATCTATATCATAGACTCTATAAGATAGTCTTTATAGTAGAGGATCTATATCATAGACTATAGGATATGCCTTATAGTAGAGGATCTATATCATAGACTATAGGATAGTCTTTATAGTAGAGGATCTATATCATAGACTATAGGATAGACCTTATAGTAGAGGATATATATCATAGACTCTATAGGATAGTCCTTATAGTAGAGGATCTATATCATAGACTATAAGATAGTCCTTATAGTAGAGGATCTATATCATAGACTATAGGATAGGCCTTATAGTAGAGGATCTATATCATAGACTCTATAGGATAGTCCTTATAGTAGAGGATCTATATCATAGACTATAAGATAGTCTTTATAGTAGAGGATCTATATCATAGACTATAGGATATGCCTTATAGTAGAGGATCTATATCATAGACTATAGGATAGACCTTATAG
>OZ038313.1:30743725-30755279 GCA_964035775.1 Osedax frankpressi
GTCTGCTATAACCGTTATTAGTGATAAGAATTCATTAATATCGTGTTCCGGAAGGACTGGTCCTACTTTGGCTACCGATAAACACATGTAAATCGTACTGTGTATAGAGTACACTAGGGTATGTATTGTGTGGCATACTTAGTACGGTAAATAGTTCTTATATTAGAATATATCCGTATGTATATATTTATATACATATATATATATATATACATATATATATATATATACATATATATATATATATATATATTTATAAAAATATATGCCTAAGCTATTTCCTATAGAAAGCTATTAGCCCTCCGGATAGTTCCTTTAATCCACCAGATTTCCTGTACCAGTTTACTTCGAATTGACCCCAGTGTCCAGCCACCATACTTACCCAGAGATGCATACTCATCATATGAAAATTTTAAATATAAATTAATTATACAACATTTCAACTTAAATTGTGTAATTTTATAAATTATTACATTACAAATATTTCATTCTTTCAGAATATTTGATTAGTAGTTCTGACCTCGTGATGACCCCGTTTAACCTCGTTCCGTGGCCTACATCCACAGTGGACAGTGCCCGTCTGGTATGTCCTATAGAACACACATACTAGTTGCATGTACACATGGTAGTTTAACATGTAATTATAAACGGACTTCTATAGAGACAGTAATGTCAACATTTATATATATATATATATATATATATATATATATATATATATATATATATATATATATATATATATAATGATGTTGATATTGCATTTGTTCAGAATTTAGATATGCGTTAAAGAAAATATTGGAGATATTTATGTAGAAGTATCTATTGTAATTATAAGTGTTAGTAGAGAGGTGTAGAACGAGGGCAGACGAGTTTGTAGTTAGTAAGAGGGTAGAGTGATTTGATGGTATGGAGTGCAGTGGGAGTGCGGATATAAGGTAGAGGCGTTGTCGATATGGGTTGCAGAGATAACGTAGAGGGTTACCGATGTAATGAGGAGATAGTACAGGTATGTAGCAGATAGGCCACCATGGTAAACAGACGGAGTGGTAGCAAAGTAAAAAAGGAATTAAGAACGGCACAATTAGAAGTCTCCAGAATTACATAAGTTAAGAAATCTTCTACGGCCGACTTTATTTTAATGGGCGTGGCCGTGGGCGGTCCCTAACTCCAGAAACGCACGCGATGCGGGCGTTTCTTCGACCCGATTCACAACTTGCCTTCATTATCAGTGCCGTCACTTCCGTTTAACGTTTAGTTCTCTCAGCGGATTATATTTCCCTCTTCCTCCCCAGCAACTCTACAACATAACCAACATTACTCGGATACACATTCTACCGGGTTTGTTTCTAGACAGTACATAACACTCTAGATACAGTGGTGCATATATATATATATATATTTATAAACAAATATACACACATATATATATATATAAATATATATATATATACATATATACACATATATATATATAAACAAATATATTTATACTTTATATGTATAAATATATATATATGTATATATTCTATAATATTCTATAAATTGAAAGATAAATTAACTTTAGGAATTAAATGATAATACTATTTAGTTCTATTGCATTCTATTCTTATTCAGCGATATTCTATTCTTAAGTGGTGTACCCGGTGTTATTATCTTGACCATTACGGTCAGAGACTAGTCCAATAATAGGAAATACACGAGGACACTGTCTTGCTTAGGTTGACGAAGTGACCAGCGGTGAATGACCATCGATCAATTGCCTCTCACTCATCTCCATATACTATTAGTTGTTATGTCACTTTATTAATGTATTCATTAATAGCCTGAGAATGATCTCCTCTTCTTCTTCCTTGCCTCTCCCTCTCCATCTCCCTATCCCTAGCTATCTCCATCTCCACTCCCTTTCCTTCTCCCTCTCCCTCTCACTCTACCCTCCCTCTCCCTAGCCATATCCATCTCCATCTACATATCCATCTCCATCTCCATCTTCATCTCCCACTCCCTTACCTTCTTCCTCTCACTCTCCCTAGTCATCTCCCTCTCCATCTCCATATCCATCTCCATCTCCATCTTAATCTCCCACTCCCTTTCCTTCTTCCTCTCATTCTCCCCTCCCTCTCCCTAGCCATCTCCTTCTCCATCTCCATATCCATCTCCATATTCATCTTCATTTCCCACTCCATTTCCTTCTCCCTCTCCCTCTCACTCTACCCTCCCTCTCCCTCTCCCTAGCCATATCCATCTCCATCTCCATATCCATCTCCATCTCCATCTTCATCTCCCACTCCCTTTCCTTCTCCCTCTTCCTCTCACTCTCCCTCTCCCTAGCCATCTCTATATCCATCTCCCTAGCCATCTCCCTAGCCATCTCCATATCCATCTCCATCACCATATCATCTCCCACTCCCTTTCTTTCTCCCTCTCACTCTCCCTAGCCATATCCCTCTCCATCTCACTCTCACTCTCTATCTCCCACTCCCATTCCCACTCCCACTCCCACTCCCTTTACTTCTCCCTATCCATCTCCATATCCATCCCCATCCCTCTACATTCCTCTTCGTATCCCTCTCCCTTTCCATCTCACTCTCCCTCTCCATCTCACTCTCCATCTCCATATCCATCTCCCACTCCCACTCCCTCTACCCTCCATCCCACTCCCTCTACCCTCCATCCCATTCTCTCTCCCTCTTCCTCTCTCCCTCTCCCGCTCCCTCAACCTATTACATCTCCCTATCTCCCTCCTTCTCATTCTCATTCACTCTCCCTCAACCTCTTCCCTCTCTCTCTTACTCAACCAGACTCGTATCTATGTTATTAACTCAGTATATTTGCTTAATGATATATACAACGCACCTGGGTTCACTTAGTATCCGGTCGCCACGCCCTCTAGCCACGCCCTCTAGCCACGCCCTCTAGCCGCACATCCTTCCTCGTGGGCCGCATCCTAGAAATAAGTTTCGCACCAATATCTCTCCCCTTGCCAGTGACCAGTGGTCACTGACATTATCCCTAGGCGTATTCCCTGCCATGCCACGACATCGTTAAATAAACAATATATGCTATCGAGCGTAGCTTTAATATATTTAGAAGAGTGTTACACGTGAAAAGTTCAAATTTATATAGCATTGCATCATATTACACTATGTGCTATTACGTAACATATGCTCGCTTTAATAAATATACGAGTACATTTTTACATTCATAATTTCTTTAATTTTAATCAATAATTTTTGAAACACATTAAAATATTTTATAAATATTTGGAGGAATATGCTATACCTTATACCCTATATACTATACCATAGTACTAATATACTACACATGTAACCTGTATGATATACAATATACCCTATATACTATACCCTATATACTATACCCTATATATCTAATATATACCATATTGCTGATATTTATTTAATCAATTTACTAAAAATATATCTAACAGATTCAAATCCTGTCTCAAGTCGTGCATCATACGATGATACATAATCCGTTATATTACATTAATAGTGGCCACGCCTCTATGTTGACCCTCCCCTTCACTAGCCACGCCCACAAAGGCCAATAGCTCATTACTCGTCTGCCATAAGTTCATTAATTACATTAAGTGATTAATTAACCTGCAGACTATCGTACAGCCAAAGCAGTTGGCGATAGACTCGAGTCAATGCGTGCCGAGTCAGCTTTACTGACCCTTGCTGACCCTTGCTAACCCTTGCTAACCCTTGCCGACCCTTGCCGACCACATTGATGACTCCCGTAATGTCATCATTAATATAATTAAATCTCACCATTGAATAATTTGTATCACGATATTTGATATTGATTTAGTATATATATATATATATATATATATATATATATATATGTATATATATATATATATATATATATATGTGTGTGTGTGTGTAGAGGGTAGAATGTTGTGTTGTGTGGTGTGGTGTGGTGTGGTGTGGTGTGGTGTAGTGAGGAGTAATGTGGTATGGTGTGATGTATTATGGTATGGGGTGTATTATGGTGGGTCACGGGGTTATACAGTGTGACCTATTATTTCTTGTATAAACAATTTTAAGTATTGCAATGATCTAGGGAAATTAAATATGATGATAAATCATTACTATATATATATATATATATATATATATTTACAAAGCGTATTCGCTAATACATTTAATACATTTAAATTAATACTTTAATACATTTAAAATTGAATTTAGTGTTATGCAATATAATAACATAGCGATTTAGAAATTGTTGATGTTTATATTCTATTCGGTTCCGCTTGAGCAGTTCCGCATATGATTATACTATCAAGGAAATGTTAACCAGAGAACTAGTCAGATTCATGGTTACTTCGATATATACCATTATTGGTATTATTATTATTTTATATAATTTTGATATTATTATAAATCGTTATTATAGTGTAATATACTGACTACTGACTACTGACTATACTGACTACTACTGATTACTACTGACTACTACTGACTACTCCTGACTACTAACTACTACTGACTTCTACTGACTACTCCTGACTACTCCTGACTACTCATGATTACTCATGATTACTCCTGATTACTCCTGACTACTACTAACTACTGACTACTACTTACTACTACTAACTACTACTGACTACTACTGACTACTACTGACTACTACTGACTACTAATACTACTACTGCTACTACTACTACTACCACTACTACTACTGCGACTGCTACTGCTACTGCTACTGCTACTGCTACTGCTACTGTTACTGTTACTGCTACTGCTACTGCTACTGCTACTGCTACTGCTACTGCTACTGTTACTGCTACTGCTACTGCTACTGCTACTGCTACTGCTACTGCTACTGCTACTGCTACTGCTATTGCTACTGCTACTGCTACTGCTACTGCTACTGCTACTGCCACCGCTACAGCTACAGCTACAGCTACAGCTACTGCTGCTACTGCTACTGCTACTGCTACTGCTACTGCTGCTGCTGCTGCTGCTGCTGCTACTGCTACTGCTACTGCTACTGCTACTGCTACTGCTACTGCTGCTGCTGCTGCTGCTGCTGCTGCTACTGCTACTGCTACTGCTACTGCTACTGCTACTACTACTGCTACTGCTACTGCTACTGCTACTGCTACTGCTACTACTACTGCTACTACTACTGCTACTACTGATGCAGCTACTCTCACTGTACAATGTACATTGTACATCATATAATTATCGTCTATAAACTCCTATCCCAGACATATACGAATACATTTATATATGTAAATATAGCGAAAAGAAAATTATACCTTTTCACATCACTTCACTCACCGCACTCCACCGCACTCTATCTCACTACACCGCACTACACTGAACCCTACCGCACTCTATATCACTCCACCATACTACACTGCACTCTATCTCACTCCACCATACTACACGGCACTCCACCGCACTCTATCTCACTCCATCGCACTACACTGCACTCTACCGCACTCTGTCACACTCCACCACTGGCCGCTGTTAATAAGCGGTCAGCTGTTCACGGAATACATTCCAGGCACTCCGCCCGTTTACGATCTCGGACTCCCCGTCATTACACCCATGAGTATATACAGTATATACGTTATATGGGCCTGTCCAGTGTGTCCATTATCACCTAGTTGCTATAGAAACCATTACATTCGAAATTCAATTGCATTTCTTCTCGAAAGAACTTGGAAATTAGCTTCGTCGATTTCACGTCAAAGATATGTCAATTAGTAAATAAAAACACACTGTGTATATGATATACACACCATTCATATGCTATGAATATATGTATATAATATATATATATATTTATATATATATAATATAAACACATACACACACACACACACACACATATATATATATATATATATATATATATATATATACATATATATATATATATATATATATATATATATATATATATACATATATATATATATATATATATTCAAAGAATGTATATACACAACTGCATTATTGGAAATCGATTATTCACGATACGTAAAGATTTTCTATTTAGAATAAAGATTAGCTGTCATAATTGTTTCGTGTACATTCGGTAGTCTTTGCGAGGTTTTAATAAATAGGCCAGATACTCACCGCCAGGATTCTCGCCATGTCCATGTACTTATATTATATTTATGATTGACAAGTCCCGTATGCAATATAATCCCCTGTAATTCCCGATATACTTTGGTCGATTTCGAGGTTTTATTAAAATCGCATTTAACCCATCGCACGAATATAAGTTCTGTGTGAGATTATAATATGCATCAGTGTTTATATTAATGTATACATTATATATATATATATAATATATGTATGTATATATGTGTATATATATATATATATAATATATATATATATATATATATATATATATGATATGTTTATATATATATATATATATATATATATATATATATATATGATATGTATATATATATATATATATATATATATTGAATGTATTATCGATAATATTCACATTGTATTTGACTGAGTAGAATTATTCAAATAAGCCCACGTAAACTATAGGTATATATATATATATACATTAATAAATATGTATATATTTAAGATTGAATATTGATTAATAGGTTGATTCACTAAATCGATGGTTATCACACTTTTTTATGTAGAATCCGTACGAATTGCTGTACAGACTGCACTGTAATGCTAGTTAATATAGAGAACCACCGTTATGATATAAAGTGGCATTCCGTGTTTTAGTTTCTACCGCCATGAAACGCAGTATTTAGTAAAGTAGAGTAAAGCGTATGTAGTGTACGACGTACACTGTACGTCTGTACAATGTACCTCGTACAATGTATGTCGTTACACTGTACGTCTGTACACTGTACGTCTGTATACTGTACGTCTGTACACTGTACGTATGTACAATGTACGTCTGTACACTGTACGTCTGTACGTATGTACATTGTACGTCTGTACGTCTGTACACTGTACGTATGTACACTGTACGTCTGTACACTGTACGTCTGTACACTGTACGTCTGTACACTGTACGTCTGTACGTATGTACATTGTACGTCTGTACAGTGTACGTCTGTACAGTGTACGCGAAGTCGCTATCTCACAGTTCCCACACCGACTATATAATGTGTTTACTAAACAAGGGATACAGTCGGTTCCTCGTAGTGGCCCTACGTGTGTGTTATTGTAATCTGCATAACTCTATTGTAAGATTGACCTCATTTCTTTTGAGGAGATGTAAACATATAATAAGTAATAATAACATTAATAATACGTTGTCTATTTATAAACTTAATACAAATTTGTCATAATTCTAATTAATATAAATATGTATTCGATTTAATATAATTCTTCTGCTTTTTCTTTATGAGTCCTTGAATTTTCTATATATATATATATATATATATGTATATATATATATATATATATATATATATATATATATATATATATATATATATATATATATATATAGTTACACCTAACAAAGTTACCTTTGTTTATATATCTATGTATTCTGTATTGGTTCATTCCTTTTCTAGAGAAGGTAAAGCAAATATTCCGGAGTTTATTTATTTGATTTAGTAACTTTCGTAACTATTTATTAAATACAAATCTCTAGAGTCATATCTTAGTTATTTCTGATTATATTTTATACTCTACTAGACTATCTTATCTGCATGTGCTATACCAAACATTAGTCATAGACTGTCTATATATAGACTATTATCTCTTAATTAACATTAACGTATTACAATACATAGGAAGTATACACGTTTGCATTGTTTGAACGAATGTGCTGTTATTTCAAATTGTTTTCTAGTATCCTGGTTGTGCATATGTATTGTTACATCGTGTGTGTTAAACCACTGCGCAAGTAAACGGCGAAACAAAACCATTAACGATTGGAATTATTTCCATTGTCTCCCCAACAGCCAAACCGTTTTAGAACAATGCGCCGAGCTGCTTCACTTTTTTCTAAAGACACATACGACGTATGTGCCGTTAGAAACGTATGTCTTACGTATTCTATATTACAACCTATTTCTAGTGTATCGTTTATAGGTCTATTTATAATTCTATTAATTATGTCTGGTCCTGTAACATTATCTAGAGGCATACACCTTTAGTTTATTATTTACGAACCGTACCCATTATAGAGGACATATTAATTATATTGTATTGTGTTTATGCACTTTATAAACATGTGTTTATATGCAGTATAAATATATGTGTATAAACACAATATATATATTATATATACACTATATATATATATATATACATTATATATATACATTATATATACACTATATATACATATATACATTATATATACACTATATATACATATATACATTATATATATACATTATATATACACTATAGATACATATATACATTATATATATACATTATATATACACGTCTTTCTATATACAGAATAACTGGTACTTTTTTTTTATCAATTAGCTATTGTTGCTATTGTTAATTGTAAACTAATAATTTCTTTGTTTTAGTGTTATTGATATTAATTAATAAATTATATAGTTATTACGTATAAATGTTTTCATTGAATATATTACTTACACTAGTACCATATGGTATCTATACTATTTAAGTAGTAAAGACTTATTATGATTATTAATTATTAATAATTAGTACTCCTGGTCATCGTCTAACGTTGGCCACACTATTGACGATCACCTATTGACCTACCATCCTACTGGTCAGTCATTGACCTCACCGTGCCACCGACCAGTCATTGACCACTCCATACAATTGACCGCGCATTAAGCTCAACGTAACACTGATTAGTCAGTGACCTCTGACCTTCTAACTATCTCTCCAACAAATACCTAAATGTTTGCTAGGGTATATTTCACTGACCACTAGCTAAACGGACACTAGGGTATAGATAGCTGACCAATACCTAAACTGTAATTATGGTATATTTCACTGACCACTAGCTAAACGGACACTAGGGTATAGATTGCTGACCAATACCTAAACTGTAATTATGGTATATTTCACTGACCACTAGCTAAACGGACACTAGGTTATAGATTGCTGACCAATACCTAAACTGTAATTATGGTATATTTCACTGACCACTAGCTAAACGGACACTAGGGTATAGATTGCTGACCAATACCTAAACTGTAGCTATGGTATATTTCACTGACCAATACATAAACGATCGCTAGGGTATGGATTGCTGACTAGTACCTAAACGGTCGCTAGGGTATGGATCGCTGACCAATACATAATCGGTCGCTAGTGTATGGATCGCTGACCATATTGATATCGTCGGTCACTCGGTATCAATATCTCTACCTAGGTTATTCCCTTATCTACACTAGACATCCGCTCCGTTTTCTTCTACGCCCGTAACTAATATTTTCCCATAGTATTCCCCCTAAGATTTACTTGATCATATAGCACAATGTACATTGTACAATGTACAGTGTACAATGTACAATGTACACTGTACAGTGTACAATGTACAGTGCACAGTGTACAGTGTACATTGTACAATGTACATCTAGCCTGACGTCCGACGGACGTCGTCCGTAGATGCTGTCACAATGATGTCATTTGTTTTGTTATGACGTCATTTCTGCACGGCTAACTAACATCACAACATCCGGTCACATAGTTTCTCCATTATCGTTTATTATAATGAAGGGTGTTCTAATGAGTCTGCAAATCAAGGTGTTCTTTTTGGCCCTTTAATGCAGGGAGTTCAAGTAGGTATTCACTAGAACACCCGCAATGATGGGTGTTTAAGACATCTTGCTCTAGAACACCCGCAATGAGGGGTGTTCTAGTAGGCCTGCACTAGAACACCCGCAATCAGAGGTGTTCAAGTGTGCCTGCATTATAACACCCGCAATGAGGGGTGTTATTACGGGCTCCCCGAATCATTTTGTGTCGGTGTTTTGAATTCGATATTATGTTCCTTATTCTACAAACAATAGCAGTGCGTTGTATATTTCTACCCACGTGATCAATTTCAATTAAAAATATATCAAATTAATATATGACTTTATTTCTTATTTTACATCCGCTTTCTTTAGTGTATATAATATGACATACGTATATATATACATAAATTATATTATATACACTAAAGAAAGCGGATGTATATACTAATTAATATATAGTTTATATTTTTATTATAATAAAACATAAAAATTTAATTATATAATATAAATAATATATATAATATAAAATATTAAGGATATATCTTCAATATTTATAAAGTGATTTGAATAGAATATTTTTAATTGCTTATTTATTTACGGTGTATTTTACAACATGGCTTAACATACAGGATGACATACGTGGTTAGTATGATCTTGTCTGTCGTTTGGTGGGGTGTATTTACCAAAGCCTTTCTAATATATACATTTGACCACTCCGAGCATCTCTAAATGTAAAATATAATATGTATTTCAACTTATTAAGTAATAATTAATAATTCGCTATTGCCGTGCTAGTTAATAGCACTGCGATGTTTTCGTTGGTTAGGGTCAGAGTTCAGAGGTCACCGGCCAACCTCACTAGCTCATCGTCTTAATTAGTATGCAGATGACTATATGTCACGTAGCCTGTTAATCATTGCCGACCAATGCCGTTAATTTGTCACATAATGAATGTTTTGCAGATACACATGCGCGGTGTGTAATTAGTAGTAATTACGTGTGTGCGCGCGTGTGTGCGCGCGTGTGTGCGCGCGTGTGAATGTTCGGGTGTGTGCGCGCGTGTGAATGTTCGGGTGTGTGCGCGCGTGTGAATGTTCGGGTGTGTGCGCGCGTGTGTGAATGTTCGGGTGTGTGCGCGCGTGTGAATGTTCGGGTGTGTGAATGTTCGGGTGTGATGTGTGCGCGCGTGTGAATGTTCGGGTGTGTGCGCGCGTGTATAATTTGTTTATTTATAATAATAATAATCATACGGTGATTAAAAGACAAAAAAAAAACATAAAAATGAGGATGAGACTAAAATATAAACATAGGAAACCCATCTTGGCAATTATAAACATGGACTACAATAGGCTATTGTGTATCCTACTACACCATCCTTTTCATTCCACAGTTATTTATTGAAAGAAACAAGTATCGTATTCAGTGAATACGGTGTGAATACAGATGGTAAAGTATAATTAGTAGTGGCAAGGTAGGAGTATAAGTATATAAAGTAATAGTTATATATAATCTCATTAGTTGGTTACTAAATTATAGTTAGTATTATTGATATGGTCTAGTATGAATTCAATATATCTGCAGGATGTTGGTATAATTGTATTGTTTATAGTGAGTACATGGTGGACTATAATGTTCTATTATAGTTAGTACATTTGTAAATGTAATCTTGTGGTAAATTGATTTAGTCGTTTGTTCATTATTGAGTAATATTATTAATAATAACTCAAATAGATTAAGTAAGTATTGTTTAGATACTTAAACTTAGTCGGTATGTTAGATTCTTATTAAGTATTTAGGTTAGGGATTGTGGTATATGTTGTTAAG